>CM056195.1:8633253-9200753 GCA_029692085.1 Gymnothorax javanicus | reverse complement strand
GGACTGCATATACTGGGGTTTATCTCGGAGCGATCAAAGCTGTTTCAGAGGTGGAGTATGGGATGGGAAGGACTGCTGAGGAGTCCTGTATTCTCTGTCAGCTGCAGCAGATCACAGGTGATATTTCAGATTCCTCCACCTATTTCCACATCAGACATAACGTTCGAGAACAGGAGAGAGAGAGAGAGAGAGAGAGAGAGAGTTACATTAATAATCCCTGTCATTCTCATTGGGGAAAACTGAAGGCAGAGATGAGATAATGAAATAATTTAATGAACTGGAACGTAATTTCATTGGCTTTCATTATAAGAGCTATCGTTCGCTAATTCCGCCGAATTCAGTCGCCGTTGTGTTTAAAATGGGATGGAGCGATCTCATAAAGCACTTCTTATGTGTGCTTAAGCTAATAAGAGAGAGCCAGCACTTTGAGAGAAGAGGACACACTAACATGATTTTGCTAATGCCTGAAATAACCTGTACAAGGATATCTATCCTTTCCAATTAAGATGGCACTTGATTTCAAGGCAAATGTGTCTATTAAATATATTTTTACCCTCGTGGTTCCTGTTATTAACCGAGATGTGTGCAACGCAATCCTTTCGCTTTAATTGTGTTCCAGAATCTCATCTATGTAATGTAAAATTACTGAGGTAGAGAGAAAAATTCAGCAAGATATGACCTCCATAAAAAATGGCAGCTGGGATTATATGTTATGATTTATGTTTTTAGTATCTATTTAGGTTTTTATTATGACAACATAAAGCAAATTTTGCTAATAGGAATTAGTTAATATAAGGTAAAACATCAGTTATTTCACAAGCTCAATGGTGGATGCTGCACAGCAAGTACAAAGTACCAACAACCTGAAAAGACACTGAGGGCCAAATCTTCTGCCTGTACTAGTTCTGATGATACATGAACGGACAGATCAGATTACAACCATTCTAGGTCTCCATTCCTGATTAATGCATCACGAGTAAATGATTAATGCCCCAATTTAACATTTAAGAATGGTCATTGGCTTATGTAAACACCTTCACAATGAAAAAAAAATCTATTTTCACAAACAATTCCTCTCCTGCACATATAAGACAGATTAGGATGTGCTTATGTTTGATTTGTTCACACGTTGAGCCATAAATGGCCTATTTATTAAAACGGAGCACATTAATTCATAAATGGCCTCATTGTACTGGAAAAGAGGAGACACCAACGATATTTGTATCTTTGGAAACTCAGCATTAAGTTGCTTGAGCAGCAGTCACACCTTGCTGGACAGCGTTAACGGACGTCCGACGGAGAGCAAAATTTTCAATCCGTTTGTCTCCGTTCACATGCGTTTCTTGTCCGTTTCTCATTTGGCGAATGTGTTTCTTGTCAGGCGAGATCCGTTCAATCCGGTGGAAAGAGGTGAGCCTCGAGCAGCAACGGAGATGACTTTCACCACCGGCTAATTTTCTTTCACAAAGTTTCTATCTGTCGGACGTCCTTTAACGCTATGCGGCAAGGTGTGACTGCTGCTTTAGATAAAGTTGACTGCAAGGTTAGCTCACCTCAACTGATTTCCACTGAAATATTTTCACGTGAAAACTAACCCAGCCACAGCTCTCCCAGGGCAGCTCTAGTCCCAGCTCAGCCCCAATCACATGGGCTTACACCAGTTTGTCCCAGTCGGACCCCCTCCTTTAAACCAGCAGTACAAATACTTCGAAAAAGAACCAAGAGCATTCTTTCAGTTTTTCAAAAATATTTTATTTGTTGCTAGTGGTCCAGGTACAAGGAAAGAAAAACAGATTTATTTTACAGAACATGAGAACAAGATTTTTGTAAAAGTTCTGCTTGGTTAAGTTTTTTTTTTTTTTTCAGACAAGGACATGCAAGTGTGTACAGAAGCTTGTTTACAGAAAAAAAAAAGAATGTAAAAAAATGAGCACACGGGCGGGGCGACTCCACCCCACGGAACTGTACAGACAGACGTCACCCAACAACTTGCTGTTTTTGTATTTTTTTTTTTCAAAATTTTTTTAGCAAAAAAGGCTACACACAGAGAGGCTACAAAGATCCGACAATATTGAGAAAAAGAGAAAATGAAAGTGAGAGAGAGAGAGCCAGTTGAAATTCTATCCTTCCAAGCAAAACACTTTTTGTCTCATCAGGCAGACATTATTTTTTTTATCATCTTTTGTGTTTACAAAGGTTTTTTCATGTGTTTTTTTTTAACTAGAGGAAGTTGAGTGGCAAACATGCAGGACACAAAGTGACACTTCCTTTATGTTTTGGTAAATCTGAGATTGGACAATTCAGTATTTCACCTGAAGTAAGAATCTAAAGATTCAATAAATCCTCATGGCATAGCTTCTCGTCTCTGATAGCCAAGTTTACGACAATAGAAGTTTAAAAAAAAAGTTTATATTCCACAAATCTTTATGCATATATCACAATATACCTTTTATTTTTATCATTTTAATAAATACAAAACAACAATACTGTGGTTTTGAGGAAAATCATGAGTTTTAAAAAAAGAGACTAAAAATGTATGACTCATTCAAATAATGATGTTAATTTTGGTATGTTCTTTTCCTGACGCTGTCACTTTAGATGGCAACCGGCATTTGAAATAGTACCGCCAAACCATTTGTTCAAAAGGGGGAATTAAAAGAACAAAATGGATGTACAAAGAGGAGAGTTCTTACAGCAATAAAAGCCGCCACGTTTGTGGAGATGTATATGGATATATACATGTATGTACACACCGATGGACACAAACAAAAAGTAAAATAACCTGAGATACTGTACGCACCTCATTTTCACTTGGTCAGTGATAAGAAATGACAGCGACATTGACGGTACAACAGAGAAACTGACAGAGGCCTGGAAATCCACCCTTCCCCATCTGCGTTATCGTCAGTACAAAAGAGGGGAGAGGAAACAGTCATCAAACCGGTAGTATCCTGAACAAGAATGTTTCAAACTTTTTTTTAAAGCATCCTATTTTATGCTTTAATGTCCTTATACAAACTTCATTTTAAAAAACGCCAGATCAAACATAGCTAAAAAAAAAAAACACTGTGATTAAAAAATAGCAACGAGGAGAAACTTATCAGATGAGCAACATCTCTGACTGAAACATCGAGGGTGAAGCCAGAAGACAGCCGTAGACAGCGATGTAAGCGGGTCTGCTCCCTGTTGCAGAATTAGGAGCAGACTGCTCGCACAGCATGGCGCTCGTACGTCTGAACTTGAGCCGGTCAGTCTCATTTCCTCTTCCTGTAGTGCCTTACGGTCTGTTCTGTGTCGCTATTGGCTAGTTCTGACCTCTTCAATTGAAAGGGTAGAATCACACGTGTGACTGACAGTAAACTTCGGCATCAGGTTCCTAAGAGGTTTCTGAGTAACTAGAACTTTTATTAAACCGGAGTTCAATTTTGGAGAGGTTTAACTTTTTTTTTAATCATTTCTAGTTCTCTCTGGTGGTATAAAGGTAAATTGCTAAACCTAATTTAGAACATAGGGGCCCATGGGAGCCAAGTCTATATCTGAAAGCACAAAGCCTTATACAGACCAGAGACCAACGACAGAGAACAACATGTAAATGGGGTGAAAATGAGCTTCAAAAACAACACAACACCTGTAAAATAAATACACAGAAAAATGATCTTTTTTCTTCCCAGGCAACAATATGAAAAAATAATTCAGAGGTCCCTTTCCCCTACAACATGTATATGGCTTAGCCGTCTGGATATCCTGCCTGATTAAAATGCAAAATATTTGCAACAATGGCTGTTAGGACATTCCATAGCAGGCATTACTGAAGGAATAGTCAATTCTCTGGGAAACTGGGAAAGTCCAGATGAATTAGTCAAGTTTTGGAAAGCGATCCTTGAAATATTATTATTTCCAACACAGCTGTTTGAGTTCATTTTATGCAGCTGTTTACAAAATGTGATATTAATGAATCATATCACAGAAATAACTACCAAAGATAATCAATTTTACATCTACAGCTACACAGTTCATTTCATATAGAAATGGTGTGAGTCATTGAATGAAAAAGCAAAACTGAAACATGCATGCTGGATTACAAATGCTTTATTGTCACTTTAGGTCCGCAGGTGTTCAAACGATTAAGTGCGAAATGGTCAAAAAAACAGCATGTCAGTCGGTCAGCTGGCATTTTCTAGTGTTCAAAGACAAATACAAAAGCTGAAAAACAAAACATACTGTAGACAGGACCGACAGAGTCACAGTAACCTGCCAAACACCAAACCCTTTGTTTTATTGGGTCGATGTTCCCCTGCAGTAATGGCTGTCGTCACGTTGCACTTTCATAAACAACACGATACAGTCCATAATGTTACCTTAGCAAATAGAAAACACGAAAACCCGAACAAAAGCGTTTGAAAATTCCAGATGAAATGAGAAAAAAAAACTATAAAAGAAGGCAAACCATGAGAAAAATGACATTTTTTAGAAGACTGATTGAGCGATGAAAGTGAAGGCTAGGTGATGAAGATGGGGACCTGGCCTTCTCTGTCCCTGGCCATAATATGTGCTAACACCAAGCCGTGGAACCAAATCTTTCACAGCGGTGTCTTTCAGAGATGTGAGGCTGCTGGGGGAGCAAGTGGGCCTCTAAAATAATCTCAAATTTTCCAAAAAAGACAAGTCAACATTACTTTCTTTCCATTTTTAATCTTCATTTTTTCCCTTTTGGCCAGTGGACTAGCAGACATCTCGCATTTCCCCATCTTAGCCCTAATCTCAAACAACAATGGACTCTCTCGTAAGCTACGTGTTGCTAGCTTCAGGGAGAGCTGGTATTACTGCCATAAAGAGGCACTAATGACTCCTCTTTGTGTGATTCTCCTACTGCAGACAGAAAAGCTTCAGCTAAACCTCTGAAGTGCTTCTTCCCCTGCCGAAGCTGGGCCGTCTGTCGGTACTTGTATTCAGTTCGCAACCCCTCCACTTTTAATATCTCTCTATACATCTGTATATATCTCTTTATCTCTAGTGTACAGTACAGAAACTCCTTTTCACATATCCTTCCGGTGCTTCATGTCAGCAGGAGCTATGTATTTGTGCTTATCACCAAAAAATTGCAGTGCAAAAAAAAACAATAATTAATCATAATAATTAATCAATTAATTAATAACAATTAAGAACAAAAAATGTTGAATATTAAAACAATTATTTTATGGCACCACAGCCAATCAATTCACATATAGTACAAATGAGCAAGATATGAAAATGAAGGAACGGAATTAGGCTTGCATAGCAATGCAATGATGAATCCAATTATTTACAGGAACAAAATCCCAATACAGCCCCAGAGGGGGTGTTTGTGGGTAGTCTTCCTTCCCCTTATTGATTTCTTAAATGCATTTATTTGCGTTGTTAATATTTCCTGACAAGAAATAGTAACGGTGGGAGGTGGGAGAGAGTTTCTCGCGAGGACAGTAATGTTAAATCAATATTGTGGGATGTGTGCCTGTGACAGCGTGTTTTTTACATCAAATTTACAGGTTTTTTTTTTTTTAAATCGTCTTCTTCTTCTTCTTTTTTCTTTCATCAAATAGGACACCAAAGAGGAAACGAGTTCATGGCACCATCAAGGTGAGGCATCGCTTGCATGAGGGACAGTCTGAATACGGACACCTGACCAGGTCACTCTGCAACAGAGATATGGGGACAAATAGCAGCATAAGCACACTGTCAGATTGCAGAATTACTGTACAATTGTCAAAATGCTACGAAAATCATAATTATTACAACCAACACTACACTGCCACTGCTGTAATAACTTCCAACTAGTACCAGGGCCGGCGCTAGACCTGAAAATTCGGGGGCAAATATCCATCCCTTTATTGACAACAATTAGTCCTGGCTAATTCTAGATGGTTTTCCTTTATTAACACATTTTCCAATTCAAGAATAATCAAGTGGCAATTGAAGACACGGCTTCTCTCCCCCATGCGATCTAACAGCGACAAAATAATGGGCTACATTCAGTACAGATTTAAAAATAATTAGGTCTATGTACTGGCACTCATTTCAGAACTCTTCAGCCAATGAAGGTAATTCTGGTGACAAGTACGTGGTTTCGTCCGTTTACATTTTCCAATCGGACAGCTGTCTATTTTTTACAGCGAGTTGCGTGACCGCGCTGCAAAAACAGGTGTGCGTACTTGTCGCCGAAATTACCTTCATTCACAAAAGAGTTCTGAAATGCCGCTCTCCCTGGAAAAAAGATTATCGTTGCTGAGTGCCAGTGCATAGACCTATTTATAATTAAATTATTTTTCTGTACTGAATGTAGCCCATTATTTTGTCGCTGTTAGATCGCTTGGGGGAGAGAAGCCCTGTCTTCAATTGCCACTTGATTATTCTTGAATTGGAAAATGTGTTAATAAGGGAAAACCATCTAGAATTAGCCAGGACTAATTGTTGTCAATAAAGGGATGGATATTTGCCCCCGAATTTTCAGGTCTAGCGCTGGCCCTGACTAGTACAACTAGTCCTACCACAGCTATTTGTGCTATAACAACTAATAGGACCATTCGAAGAATGTTTCCAAAACGCAATATATCCATTTTACTCACATTGAGTAAATCAGCTTTTTCTATGTTGGCGCTTATTGCATTTTATCGAAAAACACACACTTTGACCATGAAAAAATACACCCCTTATAGTATGAATTTCTAAAAAACGATTTTTGCGCCATGTGTAAGAGGCACGGGGCTATCGCTCTGTGGTATTATCTAAATTTTGGTAATTTTGGCACATTGCGTTTTGGAAACAAACTCTTCATTTCCACCTATAACTGATATGAGCAATGCACAAGACTAGGAATACCTTCTGTCCTTTTAGTCACATGTTAATGCTACTGTTACAGCACATTTCACCTGCATCCTGGTTAAAAAAATCATTTCATTACAGCATATTAGTACATCTAGTCATTTTGGACACATACATAACTCTCCAGCATACTGTCCCTGCCCGTTGGTCCCCAGGAAGTCAGGGTGGTCTGTGATGGTCCGCTGGTGGGGCCCCCGAGACCCCTCGCCCTTGTGGGGCCCCGTGGAGCCCTTGGAGGACGCGGTTCCGGAGGAGCTGTGGGCCCCGGGAGAGGGGAAGGAGGGCTTACTGTAGGGCAGGAGTCCGTCTTCTGCGGAGGACAGAGACACACAGGACAGACGGCAGTCAGGACGGGCGGGGTAAGAGGAGGGGGCCAATTTGAGAAGGGAGAGCTGGCAGACACCCTGTACTAATGACATCTGCAGCCCACCAGGGCCAACAAGCAGAGCCAGCGAGCAAGAGACAGAGCGTGCCCAGTGCCCACATTCACCACCCATACATGTGCCACAGACAAACTGCCAGCCCCAGCTGGGGGGGCACGGCTAGAGATAAAAGAGGAACTACAGGCGGCTCCTGGCCCGAGCGGACACCCCCGCTGCAGACCGCCGAAACGGTGACCCACCCCAAGACCCCGCCCTGCTGGAGACTGCCCTATCAGCCACCCAGACACTGTTCTGCTAATTACCCGAATCAGCTCTCCGGGTTGTGCGGGCGCGCTTCAGGTCCAGCGAAACAGTTGGCTTTGCGAAATGCAAAATGTGCTGGAGAGCTCTCCACTGGACAGCTATCTTTTCCATATTAATGCCTCGGTAACACTTTACAATAAGGATACATTAATTAACATTAGTTATGCAGTAATAAGCATTTACTAGCAGCTAATTTACATTTAACTAATGCATCTGGTAATCATTTACGAATGATGTTCACATCGATTAAGGTCAGTCAATCAATCCTTTATTTAACCAGATAAAACCAATTGAGACCAAAGTCTCTTTTTCAATGGTGATCTGCCAAAAGGTATTAATTTGTACATTATGGTTTAACAGTTTGAAGTGCTGCATAAGGGACTCTTTAGGGATGTTTTCAACTACACAATAAGGGAAACAGAAAATTCATAAATGGTCAATTATGGATGCATAATGCTAATTCGGCTATCTAACGCATTAGTTACCTGCTAATTAACTGATGGTGAATGAACTAGTGTTAATTAATGTTGATTATTGTACCCTTATTGTAAAGTGTTACCAATGCCTCAGTCTGATTAGAAATTTGTGAATTAATCCGATTAAAAAGTCTTTAAAATGGCGCCTGCTGCTCGGTCATGGTGACAGTGTCTCCATGGCGAGGGGCAGGAGGGATGTCTGGCAGGCTGAGCTGCAGGGATTGAACAGTCACCAGTCGCAGATGGGGAGTGGCGGGGGGTTTGTTGGGTCGCTGCCTGTCTGGGGGGGGGGGAGAGCTGGGACGATTAGGCCTCTTCTGTGGGGCTTCTGCCTCCTGGGTCCCTCGACTGCAGGAGACTTGGGCGGTGGCGGGAGGGGAGGGGGAGGGTTCTGGCCCAGTTTTAGAATTGCTGAGAGATGCATTGTGGGAACTGAGCATCACTGTAAAACATAACTCGCACTGCTCCCATTTTAGGAGGCACTGCCGCCGGAAACTGATGAGTGCCAACTGGAGAAATTATTCAGCAGCACATGTACTAATTGTTATTCATTAGTTAGCGCCTAATTCTTTGTCCCAGTTTAGGAGCGCATGCGCTCGCTGGAATAAAATGGCAGTATGTTCTGGGGAGGAGGAGCCGGGACACCAGGGTTTAGTCAGCACTCATAACACAACTGATCCACAATCTCCCTGAAGCTTGTAATTATTTTTCACAGACTGTAAGTTATGAGGTAAAAATGAGCCAAGGGAGCTGATACTGATATACAGGAAGTTGAGAACTGCAATCGAAGGAAAGTGTTTACTTGCAGAGGGCGCAGTAAAATGGTGAGCGTATCTGACATTCGCAGATAAAAAGCCAGAGATAAGGGGCTGTCAGGGACTGCGACAGGGGAAAAGTCTTTAACCTTTCGAAGAGGAGGAAGTTTGAAACGTTGTTTCAAAATTCTGAGACACTGAAAACTCAATTTCTTTCAATTATTAAACGGAGTTATGCGGAAGTTATGCGTTATTATGGAGCCTACGTGCTCGGAAAGACACGCCCCTCTGAAGCATTTAAGCGCTAGGACTGGCCAGCTATTCAGCTCTACGATTGGAATCCTCGCACTTGTACCGCTGGCCAATCCTAGCGCTTGAATGCTCCTGAGGGGCGTGTCTTTGCGAGAACATAGGTGGGTTCCATAATAGCGCAGAAGTTATGTATTCACCCGTGTCTGTTTGTTTGCCCAGACAATATCTCTCAAATTTCATTAGCAATTTCAATAATACTTTGAGGAAGAGTGGATCGCAGGCCAAGGAATGATTGACTAAATTTTGGGATGGTTTTGAATTCAAATATCGCCACCACGCCCATATTTGTTCGGTTCTTAGCAATAAATGCATTTGCAGAGGTATGCACTCTCTGTGCGCCTCCTAGTTAACAGTGTGATGACTTGCTTGTGATCACACCTTGGGTGAGTAAAGGCCAAAGTGGAGCTTTACCTGAGCAATTGGGGCCGGTCTTGTGTCCCCGGCGGCCCTCGTCTGAGCGCTCGATGTGGCCGAGCCTCTCCTGAGCCTGTCGGTGACGCTCTAAAGAGCTCTTCATCTCCTCCAGCCCACCCATATGCTGCCGCTCCAGCGAGGAGGCCTTTCGCTCGCCCCCTATGCCTCGCACCCCCATCATTCGAGCCCCCTGGCAGGGTGGAGGATCTGGGGGTGGAGGTAGGTCTGTGGGGGTAGAGCATGGAAGCGGCTGGTTAACATGAGGAGTAGCGTGATTAACATACAATGTAATCCACAATACTGCGGATTCTGACCCCATTAATCTCCAGTCATACAATACTCTACACAACCGCAGATTCTGATCCCATTAATCATCACCCATACAATATAATCAATAACACAACAGATTAAGGAGCAATAAATCACCACTCGCACAATATAATCCACAACATTGAAGATTCTGGGGCCATAAACCACCACTCATTCACTGTTACCCAAAAAAATCCATTTACACAATATAACTGCGTGAAGAATATCACAGTTTTCGTACAACGTACATTCTGGGCCAAGAAGTCATCACTCATAACTTACAATACTTGACAACAACTAGTTTTTGTATCCTAAGGCTACGTCCACACTAATATGCTTTCGTTTTAAAACGCATAACTCTTGCTACGTTTTTGCCTAGCCTCCACACTACTCTGGTGTTATTCAAACACCTAAAATGCAGACTATTGAAAAATGCTGCAGCGCCTGCTTTAGTTTCAAAACTCCAGGACTGCTCTATTGTGTGGAAGGGCAGAAATGGAGACTATTGAAAACAATGACGCAGACGCCCATGTTTGCTTCTGGATTGAGTCTCGTCAGTCACGACGTATCCTTCCCTAATTCGTCTCGCATCTATCTTGTGACCATTTTCATGAAGAAAACAAACTAGCTACCGCAGCCTCGACAACCACCCTTGACAACTAGCGGATGAATGGTCATGTGTTATGTGTTTTCAGGCGTATTAGCATGGGCCAAGATCATTTCTGAAATGGTGATAAAATGTACGTGTGAATGGAAATCGTTTTTGTTTTAAAACACCGCCTCAAAACAAAAACACATTAGCGTGGACGTAGCCTAAGTCACCACTCGTACCACATAATACCCGAGAATGACTGGCCTTTGAACCCTACAGGTCTGATTTTGGCGCGGTGTCTAACGTGTAAAGACGTCCCAGTCTCTTATATGGGACATCTCAGTAGCCATTGTGATAGTGAATCATTCCCGCTCCTGCTATTCCACCCCCTGCCCCATCCTCACCGTCTGCACTGCCGTCCCGGCGGTGTGGTGTGGTCCCTGGCTCCAGACGCCCGTTTCTGTGTTTTCGGGTGGGGCGTGCAGCCCTCTGGTGTCCCAGGCTGTGCGTCCCCATGGTGCTGCCGTCAGTGGAGAAAGGGCTGCCGGGACAGGGCCGCTGACCGTGGCCTTTTCCTTTGGGGCAGAGAGAGAAGAGGGATCTTTTAACATCCAACCAACAACTGGAGGAGAGAGATGGTTCATGCGAGTGCAGCAGATGGAGAGAGAGAGAGAGAAAGATTAAACCACAAGCCCAAAAACAGCAGCCATTTTGACCACACAATTTAACCACACAGCACTGAGACAAATGTGAGACAAATCAGATTGTTCCAGAAGCGCTAGCATTGTCTGATAAAAGTGTTTGAGACTCGCAAGCTGGAAAGAGAATGGAATAAAAGAGGCGGGTTAGATGAATCTCGGTGAAGAAAAGAGGCTTCCCCAGAGAGAAGATTCATCCAGATTTCACACAGACGGATGGAGGTAAGAGGCAATTCCTTCATTCCCCTGAGCCAAAGTGAATCCGAAGCTGAGAGTTTGAAAAAGCGAGAGAGAGAGAGAGAGAGAGACCGTCACAGAGAGCAGAATGATCGCGGAGACGGTTCCCTAAGTGCAGCCAGGCGTGCGCGCCATGCAGCACCAGCAGGGGGCAGCAGTCCCAGCCCAGTGTCCCCAGTGGAGAGCTGTACGTCCCGCTGAGGCTCTCTCCACACACACCTGGTTTGGTCAGGCTGGTGCCGTAGCAGCGGTAGCCTGCCTTGTCGGCGGCTGCCACCAGGGCTTGGGCGAAGCCAGCGTGGGTGAAGGTAGAGCCGTCCGAGGAGCTGGCCCTGCTAGACCTCCGGCTGGAGAAGTTATGGTCGTCCTCGGACGCCGAGCCCCAGCCGTTCACCATGGAGCCTGAGGGACACCACAGCATCAGTGTCCCTGAGCACGAGCGAGTGCTTACACCCTGATCGACTGGTGTAAATGCACAGGGTATGAGTGCATGTGCACTTAATGTACAAGCATGTAGGGTACTGTATGAGTGCAAGTACATGTAATGTACAAGAATGTAGGGTACTGAATGAGTGCAAGTACATGTAATGTACAAGCATGTAGGGTACTGTATGAGTGCATGTACAAGTAATGTACAAGCATGTAGGGTACTGTATGAGTGCAAGTACATGAAATGTACAAGCATGTTGGGTACTGTATGAGTGCATGTACACATAATGTACAAGCATGTAGAGTACTGTATGAGTCAATGTACAAGTAATGTACAAGCATGTAGGGTACTGTATGAGTGCATGTACACGTAATGTCCAAGTATGTAGGGTACTGAATGAGTTTAAGTACATGTAATGTACAAGCATGTAGGGTACTGTATGAGTCAATGTACAAGTAATGTACAAGCATGTAGGGTATTGTATGAGTGCATGTACACGTAATGTACAAGTATGTAGGGTACTGAATGAGTTTAAGTACATGTAATGTACAAGCATGTGGGGTACTGTATGAGTTTAAGTACACGTAATGTACAAGCCTGTACGGTACTGTATGAGTGAATGTACAAGTAATGTACAAGCATGTAGGGTACTGTATGAGTGCATGTATACGTAATGTAGAAGTATGTAGGGTACTGAATGAGTTTAAGTACATGTAATGTACAAGTAGGTAGGTTACTGTATGAGTGCAAGTACATGTAATGTACAAGCATGTAGGGTACTTTTTGAGTTTAAGTACATGTAATGAACAAGCATATAGGGTACTGATTGAGTGCATGTACACGTAATGTACAAGCATGTAGGGTACTGTATGAGTGAATGTACAAGTAATGTACAAGCATGTAGGGTACTGTATGAGTCAATGTACAAGTAATGTACAAGCATGTAGGGTACTGTATGAGTGCATGTATACGTAATGTAGAAGTATATAGGGTACTGAATGAGTTTAAGTACATGTAATGTACAAGTAGGTAGGTTACTGTATGAGTGCAAGTACATGTAATGTACAAGCATATAGGGTACTGTATGAGTGCATGTGCACTTAATGTACAAGCATGTAGGGTGTTGTATGAGTACATGTGCACGTAATGTACAAGCATGTAGGGTACTGAATGAGTGCAAGTACATGCAATCCACAAGTATGTAGGGTACTGAATGAGTACATGTACACATAATGTACAAGCATGTAGGGTACTGAATGAGTGCAAGTACATGTAATGTACAAGCATGTAGGGTACTGTATGAGTGCAAGTACATGTAATGTACAAGTATGTAGGGTACTGAATGAGTACATGTACACATAATGTACAAGCATGTAGGGTACTGTATGAGTGCATGTACACATAACGTACAAGCATGAAGGGTACTGTATGAGTGCATATACATGTAATGTACAAGTAATGAACAAGTATGTAGGGTACTGTATGAGTGCATGTATACGTAATGTACAAGTAATTGTTAGTAAATGCATGTGTGTGTGTGTGTGAGAGAGAGAGAGAGAGAGAAATTGCACGCCCGCATGTATACGTGCATGTGTATGTGTGCAAAAACTGCACGAGCAAGCAAACATATAGATTTGCATATGCAATCCTGTGTGTTTGCTACTGTCTGTATTTGTATTTGCTGACATGTGCTGTTAGTGTGTGTGTGTGTGTGTGTGTGAGCGCGTATTTTCACCATGAAGGACTGCTTTCAGCATGACTGAATGAGCGAAGGTCTCTCAGTGATGTCAGTGCCTCGCAGGTCCCTGTACACAAACCTTTCTTCTCAAGTATGACCTTCATTCAGCCACAGATCTCCTTTACATTAAAGGATTAATGACGAGCTCCATGAGCATTCATTATGTTTCTAAATTAAAGCACAGCAACCATAACCTCTTCCATTACTGGGTCTTTGGCTGTTTTCTCACACATGATATATAATTTATACACATTTCAAGCATATAATTCACACACATTTCAAGCAAAAGCCACAATGCTACGATGTCATGAAGTCATGACTTGCACAGCAATTTTTCACTTCTTCGCTTGAGTCTTATATTGCAAGGCTACCCAAAGCATAGAAAAGCTCTAAATTAGCCAAAATAAAAATTCTTCGCATCGCCAGGCCAGGGATGTCTGCCTAGTGAGACAATATGGAGATTGTGAATAACTAAGGCATGTTTGATAAAAAATGAATGTTGCACCTCCACACACTCATACATAATGGACTTCCATTCTTCACAAACATGGCTTTCCAGTAAGAGGAGGTAATTATCAGGGGCATTAAGGAGGTATTAATATTGGATTAGAGCAGTTACAGAGGTCCTTAGATAATTTCTCCCGCATAAACATGCCTCTGCAAGTATTTCTTAGGATTAGCGATCTTGTAATGACATAATAAGGGGTAACGCAACACAGCTGTAATGAATTTCTCATGGAATTATCTGGGCTTCGAGGCCCTTGACAGTCTGGCGGGTGTGATGTTTTTTTCATTAGGTTATACAGTCCTGATCTGCCTTTTATAATCTCTCCGAATGAGGCAGAACAAACAGAAGAGGGAACAGAGGACAATTGAACACGATACACCTTAGACGGCCTCAGGAGAAGAGCGTGCACCACTGCACCAGGTCACGTTCCCCCCTACAGCTCCAGGTCAGATGGCTGATGTTAAAGTGATGGATGCTCTACCACCATGTAAAGCTGTTTCTCCTCCATTTTGTTAAATCATCCAAGAATAAACTCTGAACTAGAGCCTCCGCCAACAATTTTCAGGTATTTTTAGTGACTTTGACCTTTGACCTACGAAGGTCAAATTCAACAGGCTTCAATTCTGGGGCGAGGCCCAGCGATTGTTAAATTTTGGGTGATAATGAGATCAAAACTGTATCCTGCAGGTTTTTCACAAACAAACAAACAGACAAACAAACGGCACCGATCACATAACCATCTTTCCAACTTCACTGGCGGAGGTAATTAAAGTAAAACGTGGAGCAGCATCGCACTGCTGCCAATACAATGAGGTCTGTGAGTGCTTCGGCAGTGACACAATTTTAAAGGGCTGTAATTCCTAAAGGGGCAGCACTGTCGCCTCACCGCATGAAGGTCGTGGGTTCGAATCCGGCCTGGGGCCCTTTCTGTGTGGAGTAAGCATGTTCTCCCTGTGTTTGCGCGGGTTTCCTCCAGGTACTTCGATTTCCTCCCACAGTCCAAAGTCGTGTGTCAGGCTAACTGGAGACTCTAAATTGCCTGTAGGTTTGAGTGTGTGTATGTGAATGGTGTGTGCGCCCTGCAATGGACTGGGCAAGCTGTCCAGGGTGTGTCTCTGCCTTTCGATCCTCAAGTGAGGAAGAATTGGTCAAGATAATGGACGTAATTCCTAAGTACAGATGTTCATTAGATTTGGATTTAGACTGTCCAGGCCGTCAGCGCTAATTTGTTGAATGAAGCACATAGGAATTAGAGCCCTTTAATGCGCTTATTGTCCCAATAGTTACGGACCCTATTACACATCACTCAATGCGTCTGCCCACAGTGTGGAGGAAACCTGGCATGTCAGTTCAAAGGCTGATTTCTTACCACAATATCAGGGCTATGGCTAGTACTGTATTCCATTGTAATACAATGCTTAAATAGACAATCTGAAGAATGGGTAACACTTTACAATAAGGGCACATTAATTAACATTAGCTAATACAGTAAGAAGCATTAACTATCAGTTCATAAACAGTGAACTAACGGGTCAACTAATCATGAACTAATGGTGTTCATGTTAACTAAGGTATTAATTTATACATTATTGAATAGTTTCATAGTTTGAGGTGTCACTTAAGGGATGTTTTCAACTTCACAATAAGAATGTCGAAGAGCATTAATAAATGGTAAGTTAAGGTTACCTAATGCTTATTTAGCTCTATGATGCATAAGTTAACTGTTAATTAATTGGTAGTTCATGCTTATTACTGCATTAACTAACGTACCCTTATTGTAAAGTGTTACCGAACAACGTGAGCTATGTGAAGTTCTCTGGATGAAGGTCTGCGCTAAACCAATAATGTACTGTGCCACTGCGGGCAGACTGGATCTCTATTCTTCTCTTTAAACCTACCACTCCAATCTCCGGCTCACAGCCCTGACATTTGGCTGGTATTACCGAGAGAGAAAACTAAGGGGTTCCTGGCAGGCAAAACCCAACAATCCTGCTTTCAGTTAAGTGGAAGGAGAGAGCACAAGTACCACTTATAAACAAATCAATATCCAGATTTCCCAGCAACGTTGAAGGATTATTGTAAATCCCACGCTATCAAACTCCTGGTGTAAAGGATACCTTGGAGAGAAACTGTGTCGATGCGCGTGTGTGTGTGTTTGTGTTTCATTTTCAAGTTCCAACAAGGAAAAACCCTTTAATTTTCCAATAAAGCTGTGTCACTCTGCCCAGTCAAGATGAAGTCCTTTAAAATTTCGACAGTCATCATTCATGTCAGGCTATATCAACTCAGGCACTGTCCCAAATACCCAAATACAAAAATGTGCACATAAACACGCAGCACGCACACACACACACACACACACACACACACACACACACACACAGAAACCCACACAGAAGCACACATACAGTCCTATGCAAAATGCTGGAAACAATATGAGGGCATACACTCACAGGCATACTGACGGTCACACTGCTTGAGAGAAAAAAAGAAAAAAGTGAGTGAGAGGCCACATGTATGAGAGATGGAGGGATGGATGGAGGACAGGAATAGAAGAGACCGAGAGAAAGAGTGAAGCTCCTGAGGTCTGAAGTAAGGAGAGAATGGGTCATAGATTTAGGCTGGCATTTAAAATAACAAAACACTGGATTATTGGACTGGAGCACTACCTGTACTATAGTTAATCCCTCGCCATGTTCACACTGTGTCCACACCAGCACAGGCAACAGTACATCACACAACCGCTGCTCGAGGGACGTAAAGAAGCACGGTACTCTCAGGGATGCCTCCAGCCAGCCAGACCGCTCCCAACCTCGCTTTCTCCCCTCACAGACTCCGCGCTAATTTATTAGCCAGCTAATGGAAAAATTCAATAAACCCGCGAACCAACGAAAACCCTCGCACATTCTAGTTTTACAGCCCAGACTCGAAAAAAAAAGAAAAAAAAAACCCTCCGCAACAGCCTCTGGCTTTATTCCATCTCCCATTTATCACCACCGAGGGAAAATAAATAAATAAATAAAACTTTCTTTGTGGCCTTCTCAGTGAAAGAAAATGTACAAATACTGCAGGAACAATACACCCACAAACAGTGCTCCTGATAATGAAGTCTTTACGCTGCCAGACAACCGTCCGGGGGCCCTAAAGTACTTGAGACGACAAAGACGGCCTCTCCAGGCCTGATCACAGACTGAGATTTTATCTCCGCAAACCAGAGCCCAGTTCTGCTGGAACCTCGGGAGGCGTTTTCAAGGCGAGACAACAAGCAGACATATTTCTGTGCCTTTATGTAAATAAAAAGAATTAAGCAAAGCAAATTAGGCAAATAAAACTGCTTGAAATTATACGCAAATGCATTCATTTGCTCAAAAGCTGCTCGTTATTCACTGGAAATTGCGCAGAGATTTGTTTTATGAACCGATGTGAATTTTTTTCCACTTTAGAGAGTAAAGAATTCACCACCCTACTCGACCTGTTCGGTCCCACCCCTCTGCAATACCGACTGTGATTGGCTGAGGGCATGGAGGGAAGGGATGGGGGGGGTTTGGGTGGCAGTAAACTGTCGCCCGACACTAAAACTGATTTATCCTGACGGCGGCTCATCTGCATATCGTTAAGCACTGGAATCATTCGCCCTGACGAGCCGGCGTCTCCACCTGCCGCCAGGAGATGTGACCTCGCTGCCAGCTGCCCTTGCTGCCGTTTATGGGCGTATAATCATCCGGCAGCAGCAGGGACCAAACTCAATCAGGACGTTACAGCCGCTCTGTTCGGAGATAGCACATCTGTTCTCGCGGCTAGCACCGTCAACATACATGCATCAGGAATCTATGTGTTCGCGCAGCGCAACACCCTACTCTCCCCATAATCTCCAGTGTGAGATAATTTACCGGTATAATGTATTCATTGGAGTTATTCTGCATGTTTGGGCCCTGTAACAGTGTGGCGTTAGGAAACAGGTGAAGCGATGCCATGAGCGTTAGCAGACTGATTATTGAGTATATAACAGCCCTCTTTATTTGGGGCTGCAGGCCAGCTCGTGATTTTCCCAAATCATTGTGTAGACTGGCTTATTTCCACAATATTTAAGCACAAACAGGTCTATCATCTGGACAAAGTTCTGTGAGACAATTGCCGTTTTCCCGTGAGCCAGGACTCAAAATGGTGGCCGTGATAAACCAACAAGCCCCCGCGCCAACTTCCCCTCTCGTACCCCCAGCCTCACCCTCCTCCCTCACCCCCACACTCCCTTCTCCCCCTGTCCCTTGAGTCAGAGGCCTGGTTGGGGTTTGTCACACGCCTCGGAGCAGAGGAAGACTTGCGGTGAGATAAGAAGAAATAGTCCTGTCTTCGGAGTAATACGCAGCCAGAGAGATGCGGCAGATTAAGGCCGAGTCACTGCTTAGTATCCCTCTAAATATATCAGCCGAGCCACACGTCAGGACCGCTGCAACTACTGTTCCATCATCTCGCCGAAAACTACATTTTATGGGGCTGCCCGACGACCAATCATACTCTACTCCCCTTTACCCTTCCGCCTACTGCAGCTCGCTGTACTGCAGAGTAAAACAGATCAGCGTATTAAGCGATTTCTAAATAATACAGCTCGCCGGTGGCTCATACAGAAAGACGGGGGTCATGTTTTGCATGCGTTTAAACAAGATGGTGGCATTTACATGGCAGCTACAGGCGGAGAGCAAACTGATAACCAACCTCAGGGGAAAAATAGGATGAGCTATTTATTTCTGACAACAAAGAAAGAAGAACAGAGATGGCGGTAGAGGAGGAGAGGAGCGCAGGAGAGCGAGAGAGAGAGAGAGAGAGAGACCGAGAGAGAGAGAATTTATACACGACCACAGGGATATGACGGTACAGTACTTTGATGAAATGGGCATGCCTGTATTCTCATAAAGTTTGCGGACACAGGCAGGGGAATGAAGACGTTACGTCTTTCTTCAATGTCATATCCTTCACACATTCTGAACCGATGGCTGTAAATGTTTTTTAAATGAGTCGAAAAAAATGAAAAGGTGCTGCTAATCTCGAATTTAATATGCTGAGCAAGGACATACAATCTGTGAGAGCGTGGATGTAGCTGGTGTTATGGGTGAAGTGAGTAACGGGTTTTCTCCTCCTCTCCATCTCTCCATCTCTCTCTCTCCTTCTCTCTCCCTCTCCATCTCTCTCTCTGTCTCATAGCCCTTCTTGAAATGCATGAACTTCCTTATCTCCTTTTGGTAGGAGAATTATAATTCCCCTCAGCTCTCCGAACTGCCATGGAAAAAAAATATTTATGATTTGCCGACATTCATCTCCAGGTGAGGAACATATGAGCACGTATATTTTGGACAATAAGATACACAAATATCATTCATAACTCAGAAAATCTGTCAGTGAATAAATTATGCTATGCCACAAAAACAACAACAAAGACTCCATGCGCTCCAGAAAAGCAGAATAACACTGAACTCAAACAATGAATACAGGATCAATGCATACACCGCATCAATCATAAAAATTGAATTGTGTAATAAACTGACTGTTCAAAAAAAAAAAAAGCCATTTGGCTATAAATAAACTAATACTATGATTGGATCTTTGTTGCAGTGATTGATATGTTTCAGCTAGCAATAATTATTTTATCCCCAACTGATGAAGTGCATAGCTTCTCATTTCTGATAGAATTATATCAAAAGACCTATCTCTTGGAAAAGATGTTACAGTATTTCAGAAGGGGCAAATTATTATCCTCCATCAAGCAAGGAACCAATGAACGAGGAAAACAGGCATGAGGAATCATTTTTTGCACAGGAACTGGCTGCCACAAAGTTCTGACCTTAACTACATTGAAAGTTATTGGGACGTGCTCGAGAAAACGGCAGAGCGGTTCAACTATTCCGTCCACAGGACAAGATCTCGAGCCAAAAATGAACGCAACCCCGATTGAAAATAAAGGTTCTGACGTTGCATATCGTTGTCAAAACAACAACAACACGACGGACTTGCACTACAATCAAAGCTACAAGGGTTCCAACTATCTATTTGAGAGTGTGACTCTTTTTTAGATGGGCAGTGTAAAATTATTTTGTATTTTCACGGCATAATGTAATATTGACAATTTAACCGACTGACAGGTTTCGTATTCTGAATTCATAAATGTGAGATGACAAAGTATGCTGCTCATAAAAGAAATATAATCAGATAGAAATCAGTGAGAAAACACAAGCGCCATTTTAACATCGCTGCAGCATCACTGTAATGGCAGCACCGATCTCAGCTATGGTAAATGAGAAAATGGATCGCTACTAACAGGTACCATCAAGCAGTGAAGGTTCCATTACTCTATTGTGTCAGGTGCTACTCGCCAGCGTTAAGCCGCTTTCACACCGGACGTGAAAGAAATTTTACACGCGACAGATTACATTCAAAGTCAATGCAAAGAAGCGAATACACGCGTTAAAAACGTGTGTATTCGCGTCTTTGCATTGACTTTGAATGTCATCTGTCGTGCCAAAAATTCCTTTCGCGTCTGGTGCGAAAGCGGCTTTAATGTCAGCGCACAGGCATGTTAACGAGATGTAAGTGACGTGGCTGGTGGAATACAGGTTTATCACGAGTACAGCAGTGCATGGAGCATCAGCTCTCACCTGTGACAGAGCTGTCCAGGTTATCCATGCTGGAGCCCGGGGTGTGCTCGATGCCTCGGAGAGGTCGCGCCATCTCGTATCCCTCCTCGTCCTCCTCCTCTTCCTCGTCCTCTTCATCCTCGTCCGGGATGTCCGTCTCCAGGTCAGACACCAGTGTGCTGGATATGTACCCCACTGGGGGGGCCGGGGCCTGGGGAGGGTGCGGCCCACCCTGCATGTGCCTGAATTCGGCAGCCGGGGAGGACACAAAGAGAGGGTACACTCAGTGTAAAGCCCGGTACACACTGTTCGATTTTGGGCTGTCCCAGATGAACGATGACAAACATGAGAGAAACGTGGCGATATATTTGGTCATGGCTCCAAAATGGCGGTCCTACATCGCACTGTGAGAGAGGTTCAAAGACGGGTGCCGTCACGGCCTTGCGACCAAAGATAGCCTGGGACAAAAGTCCGGCAGCGTCAGAAATTTAGGATAACCATCTCACAGCGTGACCGCTGCAATGACCTATGTCTACTAACCAACCAATAGGAATTCAGCATAAAATGACGTACTGACAACGCAACACCGGCAATCAACCAAATGATGGATGACGCACGCTGATGACATTTTCTTGTATACTGACTTTCACCGAATCCTATAAGATTCATTGGATTTGATCATCGTGCAGTTTACACGCGTCAAATATGATGGCGTACCCAAGTTTATCAGATCAATGTCGCTAAGGGTGGCTTGCAATAAACTTATGAGATTGCTTAAATCTCACGGTCTGTAGGTGCCATAAGAGATAAGAAACCATAGGGAATAACAAGAAAAACAATCAAAGTAATGAATTATATGCGATAACGGATTGCATTTGCTATTTACATGGTGTTCTTCTGACGATCGTGAAATGCAAAGCAGCGGAGAGGGAAACGTCTCAACAACCGACGAAGGAAACAAAGCACAACAAAGGAAGAGCCGAGAGACGCGCGCGGAGGCAGAACGTCACGCTAATGAAGGATTTCTGGAGAATTCCGCTCTTCCAAGCACAAATTGGAATATTTCCACTGATTTCTACTCCACTCCTCCTGGCAATGCAAACACAATGACCCCCTAATTGCAGCCCAAATGAGGTACAATGGCGCAGTCTGCGGGGCCGTCTGCATCCCGTCTGTCACAGGGCCCGACAGCTAGGGGCCCCAACAGCCCCCGCGAGCCGGAGCCCCGTTTGTGTTCTTTGACGTGGTCTGTGGCGGGAGATTTGGCTGTAATTACAGGCTCTCTCCTGTTGTCAAAGCCCCAGCTCATATCTACATAGTCATTATTGGGGGAAACGACATCTCCCGCCTGACAGGTTCCCCATCCCTGTTTGGCGCGTACTGAGTGGATGCCAGTCGCTCGCTCGACGACAGGATGAAACAATCCTCTCATTCGCCATGCAGGGCTACCACTGTACGGTATATAATATTCAGCACTTCCAGCATGAGGCGACGCACAGCAGTATACATAAACCACCATCAATATCATCAATATTTACCACAAAATGCAAAAGTACTTGGACAGAGGCAACAATTATGTCTCTGCACACCAGAACACTGGATTTGAATGAAGCCACTACGCATTAATTGCATAATTTGAGGGTATTGAGATGTAGGTCGAGTGATTAGAGTACAATTGTAGTATAAATTCAAAGTTGATTGTGTAAGAATTGTCACTACAATAGAAGAAGAACTGGTTTCCACATGCATTACTGTGAGGTCTATAAAAAGTCGCAGTTGTGTCGTCATTTTGTACGCAGCTTTGACGGCATTTTTCCACATCCCGTTCCAACCGTCCACAGTCTAGGAGTCAAAGGAATAGGATTTTTGAAAATCGGTGAAAATAAGGTCAAGGAGTAAATTTGACACCCAAGATGGTGTACCTTTTGTTGAGTGAAATAACATGCTCATTACCTTACAGCTACGTGAAAACCAAACACTCCGTGTCCATTAAAAGGCGCAAGTCACAAACGATTTGCAATCATGACAAGCAGCTGAACTACAAGCGCGGAAGATGTTTGAATGAGCTAATGATCAGTGATCGGAGGGTGAAGCGGTTCCATATTGCTTCAGCCTTCGCATGTCAGCAGCAGCATTCACCTTTTAGGGTCTCAAACCCTTTTTCTTTGGAAAATTTTTGGGCATACCACATTATCACAACAAACAAAACAGTAATGCTCTCCGCGTGTTAATTTAAACATAAACCGTATTCATTTCTTCCGCAGACAATGGACCGTTGGAACGGGAACTAAAATAACGCTAATGACGCCACATACATAATACATATATAATTTACGTCACACTGTGACTCTCTTGTGTGCCTAATTAAGATATGAACGCCTGCACAGCATGGCACTCCGTTCAGACTGCTTGACACGGAAAACCAAGAACAACAGACAGCTTCTCAAAAGAGATGTATGATGCCAGAGCTTCTAAACTCAACACCCAGCCCCATGGTCCAGCCCTCTTTCAAACAGCACCACCCTGGGCTGGTCGGACTCACCAGGCCTGCTTGGCCATGTCCATTTGGTACGCTCGGGTCAGCTCGTCCAGGTGGGCCTGCAGCATGGGCTGGATCTCCTCGCGGGGGGAGGGGGTCAGGGTGGCCGTCGACTGCTGGCCGAATGAGACGGCGGCCGGGGACGAGGCCACGCCCCTTATGGGTGGGGTTGGCACACGCTCGTCTTCTTCCTCCAGCTCGTCCTCCATGCCCTGGTGCAGGTAGGTCTGAACCGGCATGGGCGGGGCCCAGCCGTCACTCTCGTACCTGGGGAGGAGGAGGGGGAGGGGGCGGGGTCACGTATCAGCAACAACGAGGTCCCAGGGTCTCATAATCCTATCCGCAGCGGCGAACGCTCATCCAGCTTTTTAAACGACGACTTACGGGATACTTTGTCCTTGTCAGAGGCTGTTTATGAGGATTTTGCGTTCCAGAATCCTCGGGGCTAAAGGAGCGAGGTTTTCATTTCTCATAAGTGTGCTTACACAGGCGGAATTAATCGCGGCCGTAAAGCAGGTGTTCATTAAGAGAATTTGTCGGCGCGTACTCCATAGGATATAACCGTCTTAATCTGCAGCCATTACAACAGGACTTACAAGACCCGGGAATCCTCATTTACCAGGCAGCCTATTAAGCCAGATGACTCTGCCTGATAGAAATGAGTGGCAGGGAGAGAACGCATGGCTCACACCCCAGCAAACTGGACCTCAGTCAATACACTCTCTCCAGTGTGTGTGTGCGTGTGTGTGCGGGTAATTTCATTTAGAAACATTTTTGTATTTTTTTTGGACAGTACCACATGATTTTCCTTTCAATGGTGAGGAAACAGAACGCCGCAGCTGCTGAGAGAGAGGAAGCTTGGAGAGAAGGCTTCTATTGTGTGACGACCCTGCTGCAGTGTGTGTGTGTGTGTGTGTGTGTGTGTATGTGTGTCTGTTCTTGTATATGCTACAAAGTGAGAACCAAAAAATTTTTTTTTTCCTACAGAATGGGGACATTTTTGGGAAGTGAGGACATTTTCACACATTGTGTGTGTCCTCACAACTACAAAGACAACTTCTGATTTATTAGTTAAGGTTTGAAGTAAGGTTAGAATTAGGGAAAGGTTAAGGTTAGGGTAAGGGTTTGGGGTAAGGTTAGAATTAGGGATAGGTTAAGGTTAGGGTAAGGGTTTGGGTTTAGGTTAGAATTAGGGATGGGTTAAGGTTAGGGTAAGGGTTTGGGGTAAGGTTAGAATTAGGGATGGGTTAAGGTTAGGGTAAGGGTTTGGGTTAAGGTTAGAATTAGGGATGGGTTAAGTTGAGGGTAAGGGTTTGGGTTAGGCATACATTGCTTATTTTTAAGATTAGGGAAAGGCTGTAGAGACTCAAAAAGAATGAATGGAAGTCAATGTAATGTTCTCACAAAGATAGAAGTACAAGGATGTGTGTGTGTTTTTATGTATACTTGAATGCACATATATAGTGTGTATACATGCATGTATGTCAATGCATACATTTGCGTTTATACAGTATGCATGTGTGAGTGTACGGACACACTCGTTTTCATATATTCACTGTATTTACAGTGCCCGTGTAAGCACACACATATGTAGGTACAGCATAAGTCAGCCCCTCTCATAAATGCTGGTTCAGGCAGTGGCAGTTTTACACCTCCCCAGACCAGAGCCGAGCCGATTCGCTGTTTCCTCGCTTCTACAGGCTCTACAGGCAATCTGGTCCCAATTAGCATGAATGCAGCGATTGTGAGAGCAGATTTGGGGAGGGGGGTGGGAAGCCGAGCGAAGGCGAGGAGCGAGAGCCAGGCTTTTCTGTCAGTCCTATGTGTGTTCCTTTATTTATCCTCCATACTGATGGACTCTCCAACCGCTTGTGTTTGGCTGAGCCCTTTCACCTACAAACAGCTTGAAATATTGTTTTTTTTTTTTCCATTTACAAAGTTTTCCTCCAGATAGAAATGTAATGATATTCAAAAAAAGTAAACGTGCCAAAACCATCTGCCTGTCAATCTGTCACTTAAGGAAACAACACACTGAAGCTTCCTCAGTAGCCCCTTCTACACACACTGCAGCTCATTATCCGCGCAGAAGACAGCAATGCTGGGCTAGAGAGAGTGTAACACTCTCCAGCCAGGATAAAGGCCGTACACTCCATCTCCGTACACAGGAAACGTTAGACTCCCTTCTGGCCAAATGCTGGCGTAATGATGTCAAAGTCTGGATGGGAGCAGCGCCTTAAATCACCACTCTCAACAGTCCATTCATCATCGGCAATACAGGCGCGTTCGGCTGCTAGCTGCTACGAAGCTAACCCAAGGGTTGGCTAATTTGTAGCCGCATCTCTCCTCCTCTCACTGAAAGTGTGTCTGTTTGTCTGCATGTCCATCTGTCTGTCTGTGAGTCAGTGAGAGAGCTTGGTGAGTCCGTACCCTCCGCCTCCATCGTGGTGCTCGGTGGGGTAGTGCTCCACATCCGTCCCGGGGAGGGGGTGGATGGGCGGAGGGGGCAAGGGCATGTTGGCCCAGTTGTTCCCATTGGTCTTCGGGGGTTTGGCTCCGCCCTTTGTCTTCTTCTTCTTACCCCCCTTCCCACCTATAGGAAGCAGAGAGAGGAGGAAGGGGAGCGGTTACAGGTGGAACCAGAGCGCATTCTGTATTGCTGTTCAAAATATTACAAATGAGTATCACTACGAGACACACTAACACCAACACACATACAGGCATAAACACACTCACTCAGGTGCATGTACGAATATTTACACGTGGTGTCACGGGCTTTTGATTTAAGCAGCTCTTAAAAAGAGTATTAAAGATTTAAGGGGCAGCCAGTATGAGTCATTGTTCGTCTCGGAGGGCGTGCCCCGACTCCGTCCACACGCTGCATTCCACATCTGATTCAAAGATCAGCAACCGCCTGTGATGTGGCTTCCTTTCACTCGCGCTAAAGCAACAGAGACGGTACCAAGGCCATTACACAAAATGGAGCCTGATTTATTCAACCGCAGACCAATCAAAGCCCCAGGTACACAGGGGAGGTGAAAAGGAAGGAATGGTTGAATTAAAAGTGCCACGGTCACACACACAAAAAAAAAAAAAAAAACCCTCAACACGCTTGCGCACCTAGATAAAACAGCCTCGGAGGTTGGAGGCTCACAGTGAAAAATCTCACACACACCAGGAATCTCAAGAGGACCTAATAGGATTCAGTCAGACTCCGAATCATTTATTTTCTGAGACGACAGGACGCGCCTTGCCATTTCCCCTCTGATCTGCATTACGCGCGATTCCTCCCAAATTCATCCATCACCGTGGAGCTGACAGCCCGAGGACAGGTTCCTATTGGTCCGCGCCTTGGCTCGGTATTGCCACGTGACCTTTAGCCTTCTGGCACACCCCCCCGAACAGCACGTATCTCCTGCTCCAGCATGTAGATTCTAACACCTTGCTCTTGTCAGAGGGAGAGCAACACTCATGTCAGCATTGTCTTCTTCTCTCCTCTGTGTGACTGCGGTAGTGTATCTCGGTAATGGAGTCTTGCTCCTCGCATGCAAATTAGGGGCGCCTGTCACGAGGCAGGTGGGCGGGGATTGATGAGTGAGGTTGATTGAAGAGCCCCACCCCCCACGGTGCAAGATCTCCACACAAAGGCTGACAGTTTTTGCTTCAACCGGTTGCATACAGTATAGGCACGAGTCCACACAGGTGTCGTTATCTCCACATAGTGATTACAGGTGTTTCTTTATTACCACTTAATTTCCTTTATGTTCAGATACCAAATTAGATAGCTCTAAAATCTAGTTGTTCGCTATCCATCTATCTGTAGGCCTAAATGTCTTAGATAAACACATGGTTAATTCACTTTTTATTTCTGAAACCTTTTCCCAAAAAATGCTCCTCACCGAAGCATCCAGATACCTCTGCTTATTGAGTAATGCATTATGTCTCTGTAAAGCAATAACAGTGAGATATCTGCTCTGTGTTGCTCTCAGAGTATAGCTCTTCCAGTGGCGAGAGTCATTCGAATAGCATCTCTACGTAGTTACTCAAGATAATTGCCTCTCTTATAAACACATTCAGTCCTCAAACAGAGTCGCTTTATGATGAACTCAAAGATCTACGACCAAAACAACGCTTTTGTCCCAGCGAGGGTGGAATCCTAGCCCAACAGAGGAGATTAAACACACTTAAAGCACGGCAAACGCAGGACATCATCAGAAATGAAGGTGTCAGGAGAAAAGATTAATAAAGAAAAGCACATATACAATAACAACAAGGGGCCCAAGGCAGGAGAATCAGCGGTGTGTAAGTACCGTCTGAAAGTAATTGGGTTTTCCTAATCGTTCCTCTGGGCTACGCAGGACTTCTCTCGATTAATGGCGGGGGATTCGCGATCGCTCAATCACTCCCCGACTCCGTCCGCTCCTGACCTGAGCATCAATATTGTAAATGAGGCGCTAGCTGGGGAGCCAGAGCCGAGGCCCAAATTACAGTAGCCGGAAATATGAAAAATATAAAGGAGGGAAAAGGGTTTGGCTGAGAGCTGAGGAGGAATTACACACCAGACCCGTCTTCCAGACACACGCTGGGCAGCTGTTCAAGGACCAGAGGCCACGGCGAGAGAAGGGAGGAGCCGCGTCTGTGTCACCCCGGAGACTGGCCACTCCCATACCGCCACTGCGGGGGTGAGACCTCAGTGTTTCTGTTGGACGTGTCAACGGTAATTCATGTGTTCACAGTGGAAACCACATCAAGGCCATGGGTAAAGTCCACTGTGAGTCTCTTTGTGTGTGTGCACGTGTGCTTGTGCGCGTGTGTGCGTGTGTGTGTGTGTGTGTGAAAGAGAAAGAGAGACAGACAGAGAGAGAGAGAGAAAAAATGTAATGCTTGTATCGCTTTGGCAACACGTATTGAACCGGCATGCCAATAAAGCATTTTGAATTTGAATTTGAGAACATGTGCTTATCTGTGCAAGAGTAACATGCATTTGCGAGCCCGGGAAGACGTTACTGTGCATCTTTGTGCGTCTGGGAAAAAGCCCTCAGTTTGAGTCCATCTCTACGCATCCTTGAAATACATCAGAGAGGGGGGAAAGAGGAATTCTGGGAAGGCTGGATTCTATGTGCTGGTGGGGGACCAAGTGGCAGAGCTCCAAGTGTGAGCTGCATCAGCGATCCTAAGCCGGCAAAGAACACAGCACTGTGTGCGTGCGTGTGTGTGTGTGTGTGTGTGTGCACGTGTGTGAGTGTGAGCACTTTCCCTCCGTTTCCTGCTTCTTAATGAGCGCATAGAAGCCCTCTGGGGAGCCCCAGTACGACGAAACTCCTGCCTCTTCCCTTTCGTTCTCATTTGGCTCCTGCATCAGAGCTGGCTTTCATTAGCCCGTCGCCCCGACTCCTCGGAGAACACCACCGATTCCTCTCTTTCCCCCCCTTTACTCCTCTACCACAACTCGTGTTTCTTTGTGCGCTCTTTATTTTATCATCCCTCCTTTACCGGAGAAGGGGAACCTGAATCTTCACTTCTCAATTACAGGATGGAAGCTGTCACGTATTCCTCTCCGTCCGAGGTTACTCAGGCGCCATTTTGTGCTCTCTGTTTTTCAGAGGCGGCTAAAAATGCTAACTCTGACATAAATAGAGTAAAATGAAATATGTAGCATATGTGGATGGAAATTTTATCCACTAATGCTCCAATAAAAGGGACCTTCTTGATGGATGGTTAAATCCACAGAATATGGAGCAGACTGCAAACCAGACTGCATGTTGGGAGCGTTCCCATAATTACACATTTCTGAAACTGCCTCTGCAAAACTTGTCTATTTCTGCCACAAGAAAAATTCCCAATGGAATTTCTGTAGAGAAATCAAGCAAATAGAGCAGCTTTTTTTCATTCAAATTGGCTGATAAGGAGGGCTGGCTTATGAAGATGAACAGAAAAAAATCACATCATTGTTGGTTCTCTCCCTATTTATCATCAAAGATGAAAAATATTGCACGTTTCCCCCTAGATGTTCTCAGTCTCCTTTCAATAAACCACAGCTCTCTCTATTTCCCTCTTTCTTTTCACACTCCTTGGCTTTTCCTTTCCTTAGTCTCTCCTTCTGACGCTCTCTCGTCTCTCTCCCGTCTTCCCTGACAGAGCGGCTGAGATTTATGTGGAGCGTAATGACATTGGTTCCTTCGCCGCTCTCCTCCTGACCCGCCAGCGATGTGATTCTCCGAGTTGGCGGGAAGCTCTCGCTCGGGGGAAATCGGCAGTTCCTGATCGGCTCTAATGCCCCTCTCATGAGCGTAATGTCCGCCAGCGCATTGGATTAGAGAAGAGTTAAGGCGGTGGGTTGTAACTAGATTAAAGTGAAATGGTGGGGGAGGCGGAGTCGGGCGAGTGCCCTATAAACGACATTGTATAATTCGCAGTGCATGAGCTTTATCAGAACCAGTAACCACAGTCAATTGACTGTACCAGGCTGGCAGGACCAAAATGTGAGTGAGTGTGTTTCAGAGAGATTCTGCCCCAAATGTTTACACAGCAGAATTCCTCTCCACCCACTCGGCTCTCACACGGTCACAGGACTTTTCATCCCCTGATTTTTCGTCCCCTGATGATAACGAAACGTGCCACCATTTTTGAACAACGGATGGATCAAAATGATATAAGGGTTAGGGTTACGGTTAGGGTTATAATGCAGGAAGAGGGAAAAGCATTATTGGTGACGAACAATCGAGGGACGAAGAGTTCATGGGGACAAAAAGTCCACAGGGACAAAAAATTTGGGGACGAAAAGTCTGGTGATGAAAATTTCGTGGACGAAAAGTCCTAGAGCCCTCTCACACACGCTATGCTCTATCGAGACTCCACATCGTCCTTTCTCTTTGCTTCACTAACTCACCAAGCTCAGATACAAACGCCTCTGCTTACGTATCCTTCAACATTTTCTCATGCCTGGATTATGAGTCACGCAAAATGAGCACTGAGACTTGCATAGGGGGCGGACATTTCTTCTTCTGTTTTTCTCTCATTACTGCGGGATACCAATATCAGTTCAGCTCCAGCACGTCCTGCTTGTAAACGCTTAATAAAGCATTAATAATTGGATTACAAGTCATATACTAACAAAATGGTGATATAAGTCTAAATGAGCACTTAACCTTAGAAATGTAAACATATTCATAATTAATGATGCTATTATTAACGCCTGGTGAAAATGCTTATGATGACATCACATTCTGAGAGCTAAAAATATCAAAAATATTGTGGGGCCTAGAGCCTTTTGCTCAATTAAACGCATTTTTTTTTGCAAACTCTTCTAAAATTTTTGGTTAAAAACTGACAGAAGGGGGGATTTGTTCCGGAGGTTGTTAGAATGCATTAAGATTTACTGATGTATGGATAAACCAGCCATGGCAACCCAGGAACTGCCAGTCAAAGTGAGGCTGAAAAACACTGACATTAATGCTTACCAGGCAACCCCCTGCAGCTCATGCTAATTTAATACATGATTATCTCAGATAATAAGAATAATAATTAGGAGCGCATCAATTCCACTGCTATTGACCAATACGAAATTGTTATGATTCTGTCATGCCTGCTATGTTTCTGTCATGCCTGCTATGTTTCTCCCATGCCTGTTCTGTTTTTTGCCATGTTTTAGTTCTTTGCCATGTTTTTGTTTTTGCCATGCCAGATCCATTATTCTGTTAGATTCCGGTCCATGTCTTTGTTCATGCCCTTCATTGCACTTTGTCTCCCCTGTCTGGTCTTTTGTTAAGCAACAGCTTCTCCCCAGTCCTGCGTGTCACATGTTTAGGTGATTTCATGGTTTCTGGGTTTCAAACATTCCTTCTAATCTCGTTTGCTTCCTTCGCCTTGCTTTTCTATTTTACTAACCTTATTAACAGTTTGTTATTTTTGTTTAGATACTAACCAAGACTAACTAACCAAGACTTGTATATAATACTAACTTACTAATGAACACTAGGGATTGTATAGCTGCACTTACTAATTGATTAACAAGCTCTCGGCACTCGCCCTGTTCTAGTCTCCGCCTCTTGCCTTCTCTTAGTCTTTGCTGCAATTCAGCGGATCCTCCGCACCTGCTCCACTCTGTCCTGCCTCTCATTATCTGTGCACATTAGAACTCCCTAACCGGAGCTGTATGTTTTGTCTATAGGTTGTCTCGTGATCCCTGTCCGCGTTTTGGTTTTTGCCAATTTCATGTGGTTAGGTTCTCCCTTGTGTTTGCTCCCACGTAATTAGTCTGATCCCATTCACCTGTCCCTGATCATAGCATGTGACTTCCCTTGAGTGTACTTAAGCAGTCTTTTCACAGCAGTTCCCTGTCAGAACGTTTCTCTTGTCTACCTGTACTGATCTCGTTTTCGCCTCGTACTCATAGTGTTGCTTTTCTGACTGGACCGTCCGACTTCCGATTTTTGGCTCTGATTTGGTTTTGTTATCTGCTCCTGTGTATCGAACCCTTTTTGTCTGACCACGATTACTGTATTGCTGCCCTGGTTTTTCGACTTTGGATTCTGCCCCTGGGATTGTGATTTTTGGATTGTGGACTTTGTACTGTTGCCTTCGGCCCTGCGGGGGTTTACCCCCTCGCTTAATAAAATCACATACTTTGCATTTCCTGGTTCTCGCGACTGGTTCCTGAACGATACCTCACAGAAATTGTGTGTTGAACATACATTTTATTGGTATGTAAATCACATCGTAAACACAAAGCCGAAAATAAAATTTGAACTCAACGGCCGAATGCCAAATAATGGTCAAAATCAGAACATTAAAATGGCACTCTGATTCAAACAGACAGACAGACATATACACGCAGAGGACACAGCATTGACTTGCATTTTTTCTGTACAGCTTTTCCTGAACTCGAACTGAAACGAAATCACGCCTAACCCTAACCCTAGCCTTAACCTAAAACTTGCTCGAACCATAACCCTTAATTACACTAATTAGCCGTTATTTTCCATAATCCTCTGTGAGGACCACCCTAACTGTTCTCACAGCATATGTGGTTTCTCAAGAGCTTGTTCTAAGAAGTGTAGCCTTGCAATTACACGCACACACACACACACACACACACACCCAAGCAAGGTTGTCCGCAAATGCCGGCATAGCCTAATACACAATTGTTCAGAACGTACAGTGGTACTACCACACTGTTCAAACATTTTTTTTCTGGTGCTGAAATATAAATTATTGTAAATGAAGGTGTTACCCAAATTTCTTTCTTTGCCATTTTAGGCATTTTTTAAAACCATCTTAGTAGCCCAGTAAATAAAACAGGATTCCTCCCACCCTTCCTTGATACATCAAGTGTTGATTTTACATGATTATTGCAAAATGAATGAGAATGAATGAGAACGTGCCTCAGAATCAGCGAGCACAACAAAAACAGAATCAAAACGCTGGTTTTACATAACCATAAAGCTCAGGGTCAAAATGACCCCTTCAGCACCGATGCACACGTATTCAGAACTTAAAATTAATTTTTTTTTAGTTAATTTTGTGTATTCCCCATGAATTTAGGAAAAAATGTGGCCAAAAAATATGGTAGCTATTTTTTGAGACCTCAAACATGAAAAAGGGTCAATTTGACCCCAAAGAAAATAGGATGGTCAATGGTGGTTATGGTACTTTTACAGAAAGGTTAACTACAGGCACATCAACAGTGGGAGCTGGGTTACATGCAAAATATAATGTAAACCCAATATAGAACCCTCACACCAGATTATAGTTCAAACTTCAGCAATAGAAGTTTTCCCACAACAGTGTGAATATGATATGGGGACTTTAGCTAGCACAAACTGCTGTAGTCGTCAGCCTAAAACATTGAATTAAATATTGAATCCAATTCAGTAGTTCGAATAAAATGCTATGAATTCTTTTTGAAGTCTACTCAAGTAAAATATGTCTTCAGTCATGCTAATTAAATAATAGTGCACTGATTCACACGCACGGTAATCAGCATAAACCATACAATGTACATTTAAGTAAATTACCAATACAAGCCATTTCACACATTTGGCCCACATTGGGTGCAGTCAAGAAACACAAGTGCTAATAGCGCACTGAGCTGACTATGTCACGCTGGGGTTAGACGAAAAATTCCCTTTCATTTTACCAAAATACTTTTTTTTTTTTAAATTCACTTTTGAAGTAGTTCCCATTATTTTTAAAACTCCTTCCATTTAGAGATTTTGGCATTATATTTTCAGGTGACTACACGTCATTTTTCTTGACCGTAGTCAACTATAATTTACAATGTTTTGATTCTATGCCAACATGTTAACCCCTTTTTTGATTAAAACTACAAGTCCCATAATCCAACAGGTTCCCTAAGCAAAAAAGAAATGTGTTGAGGTAGCCTGTTGAGGTAGCTAGCTAGCTAGCTAATTAGTTAGCTATTGTATGTCCTACTTAGGCTATGTTCAGACAGCAGGTCTTGATGCACAATTCGGATTTTTTGGAGAAATCCGATTTTTTTGTGTGCTCGTTCACATTACACATTATATGCGACTTCTGTCAGTTTTGAATATGAACTGAATGCGACCCTGAAGTGACCCGCATGCGAAAAAAAGAGGTCCTGAGGTGATACGTGACCACGCAGGCAGTTTGTTGACAGAAGTAAATATGGAGGCATCTCGTCTCGGCATTTCAATGACGTAAAGGTCGGATAAATGCGACCTGGTCGTTCAGACAGCAGTCGCATTGCACAATATCACATACGTACCGGATTTAGGACCACATATGAAAGTGGCCTGGGTTGGATTTAAAAAAATCGGATTTGTGTTGTTCAAACTGTCTTTAACAGATCAGATACAGGTCACATATGGGCAAAAAAATCGGATTTGGGCCACATTTGCCAGCTGTCTGAACGTAGCCTTAGTTAAGAAACCTAGGCAGTTATGAAGCAAGCGCTAATTTAATTTACTTGCCAAGTAGGTTTGGCCGACGTTTGCAACAGTTTTAACTGGCTGAGATTCATTCCCATGAAACTATCATAGAATGACAATGTTAGTGTTAAAAGGTGGGTGAGTCAAAACACAAGTGAGTTTTTTGACGCATAGCTTGCACAGCGCCAGCTATATTAAGTGACACACCCCCAAATGCACCGTTCAACCTTTGATGACATAAATACCTTTATCGCGGACCATGAAACAACCATCCTGTGCTTAGGTGATATATATGCCGTTTGCAACAAACTAAATTGTAAATAAATTACCACCACAAGCATTTCTTTCAGCAAAGCTCAAAAATAGAGGCCATTCAGTTTTTGTGCCACATATGCAAATTGGCGCTTTCACGCTACCTCTGATGGTTGCCAGCATATGAATAATTTTAGTTCTTTTCCTATCAAAACTTTTGATGGTTTAGCTACAGTTCAGACTTTTGTAAATGTCAGCAGTATTCAGATTTTTTAATGCAGAATATCAACTACTTCTCAGAGATTCCAAACCGAGTAAACACAGCCCGTTGTAAACCTAGCGATCCATGGCAAATATGCCGACAATGCAAAAGAAATTGCACCTCAAAAGTCTTCCCCCGGCAAAATACCGAGTATCGCACTTTGCAATGTGCCTTTTCCTGTCATCATTCCAAAAGCGTTGAGCATTAGAGAGGGGAAACACATTATGTGCTGAATTGTGATTCATACCATAGGCTTTGAATTACAGGGGAAAAAAACAAACAAATAGTTTACTTAAGGGGAAATATGAGGACCACAGCATTCAATAGAAGGGGGGTAGGGCAGGGAGGACTTAGATAGTGTTAATGCACAATTAGATTTGTGTTCAACTGATTAGTATGAGTTACATGCAAATGGATAGAAACATACCCAACCGGTCATCAGTCAGTCATTCAGTCAGTCAGTCAGGCTGCATATCGTCTCAAGGCTGTCGTGCGGGACAATGCAGACGTGCAGACAGTGGGAGAAAAATTCCCTCAGCTGTGTTAAAACCAACCTGTTAGGCTGCCGCTCCGCTCTGAGCTGTTGTGAGAGCTGGTGGTGCTGAAATCTTGTGATTGGTTGTGTGGCATTCTATTAGACAATCCATCGGCCAATCGGTAGTCAGGAATGAAAAGTAGTGCTGGGGGGGTTAAAGGGCAAAGATCACAGTGGCATAAGGTGATTGGCTCACAGCACAAGCAGGTGCAGGGGCATGCAGTTAGAGCGGCAGGCAAGCTGTGGACAGACATGTCACTATTGCATCTTTCTCTCTGTCTCTCTCTCTCTCTTTCTCTCTCACAATCATATCTGTCACACATTCATTCTCCGGGCAACCACTCCTCTGTCTTCATCACTCTCATCTCCCATATATATGCATGCACGCACGCGCGCACACACACACGCACTCACACACACTCCTTCTCCTGCATTAGAAACTGAACACATTCTGTCTGTATGCAAATGGAAGCACCTTAATTTGTGAGAATGGGAAATGCTCATTTAGAAATTAAAAATGTAATATAGTGCAGCTATATAATTTAATGGGCCATTTGCTCATTTATTTTAACTATTATTAGTATAAATGTAGGCAGCTGAATAATGCGGATTGAATTTCAGAGGGACTGAAACTGACTCTCACTGCAGTATTAGCAATTATTATACCAGGGGATTTTGAGGACAAACATATGAATATAAATACAAGACACATAGCCAATCTAACAAAGAATTCAAAAGGCTTTTAAGATTAATTTTCAGAAAATTCAAAAATAATCAAGTTAATGCTTTTCTTCCACTAGATCTATTTAAGTACAGCAGGAACTGGAATTACTCTGAAACACCCAGTGCAGGCTGATATGCTTGGATTAGGCGAAGTGTGCTCAGTTTATTTTTCATTTGGAAAAGGTGTTAAAAGGACCTCTGCTGCAAAATCAGCTGTCATTTGGCTGAATATGTGAAATTATAACACTATCAAAGCCTACTGCGCTTAAACACACACGGACACACACATGCGCACACAAATATGTGCCCACACTTACACGCGCTAAAACACACACACACATGCACACACGCACACACACCCACAGAAATGCATGCCTGCACTGACACGCTAAAATATGCGCACACACACACACTCACACACATATACACACAGACAACCGCACACTCGCAAACATACAGTCAGCAGAAGAGAACAAAGAAGGTGAAAGGTCACGGATTGGGAGATCACATCACAGGGTCGGTTTGATAATGGTGAGTGGCTGGGTAGGCTACGTGCGAAGTGGGCAACCGATCCGACACGTGACACACACACACACACACACATCCCCCACTCTCTGCAAGGCTCACTGTTGCTGCAGGAGGTCTTGTCCGGCAGGGAGTAGCCCAGGTTAGCCATCTCTTGCTTGGCCTGGATGGAGCTCTTCCACTGGGCGTCCGGCAGGTCCACAGCCAGCTCGTGGATGCTGCTGGAGTGCAGGATCTGTGTGGTAGCGTAGGGCGTGGCCTGCGAGCCCTGGCTGGGGCTGTTGTAGTTGGCCTTGGTGGTGAAGTCGATGCTGCTGTAGATGGCCCCGTCTGAGAGCATGGTGCCCGTCTTGTCTCCCTGACCTGTCGGAATCCCGTCTGCGATAGAGAGAAGGAGAGAGTTCAGTGCTACAGACGGAAGGAACAGCAGGAGAGGGAGGACGGGAGAACCAGACAGAACAAATAAACTCCAAATTGTCTGGGACGTGTGAACCTACTGGGGTTTGTTTTATGCGTAACAGCATTCATGTACAGTGTCAAAAGTAACTGTTAATAATCCTAAACTCTGGAGTATAATTCCATTTGAAGTCAGTGCAGCGTGACTTATGCAATCAACAAGCTAAGCGTCTGCCCTCCATTGCTAACAGGGTAACTGAGAAAGACAGTAAAAACAGGTTTAATGTTAGTCATATTAGTCTCGCAGATCTGGCATTCTCCAGCTCTCTCTCTCTCTCTCTCTCTCCCTCTCAAATTCAAATTCAAATTGCTTTATTGGCATGACAAAAAGACATTTCGTACTGTCAAAGCATACAAAATGAATAAACATTTCTCTCTCTCTCTCTCTCTCTCTCACTCTCTCCCTCTGTCCCTCCATCTTCCCAGTGTGAGCAGATGAGCGATAATCCCGCCACTCGGCGCGTGAGCTCACTGGAGGGGAGATGATGTAGGGCCGCGGAGGAAGCGTCCGGATCTGTGCCAGCGGAACCACGCCTGTCCTTCACGACTCGCTGCTCCGGACCGTCTCTACACCCTCCCCTCCCCCTCCTCCCATTCCTGTGCTCCTCTCCTGCTCCCACACTCCCCCCATACTCTCCTCTACAGACCAGGACCTGACCTGGGATTGTGCCATATTTTTTGGGACACGACGTGACAGTTCGTGGAGGCCATGGAAGCCTTCCGCCACCCATATAAACACACATGCATCCACACAATGTGCATACAGACACATGTATTAACATAAGGGGTTCGAAGTTATGTACTGTTATAAACTGATTGAATTTAACAGTTAAATTAACGCATTGTTTCCTGGTTATTTTAACTGTAAGTGGAGTCCTGCGCGCATTGAACTGTGGTTTACAGCTAACATACACGGAACTCTGTTGCAAACTTATTGTAAAATTACAGTTAAATTAACTGGCAAAAAATGTGCAAGTTTATAACAGTGCAGGAGCGCATGTAATTCATGATGATCACAGTGAGGGCGTGGCGCTGGTGATGGGGGGCGGAGGAAGAGGAGGCGGAGCTACGGCGCCATCTTACCGCCGCGTCCGAAGTTGCCCAGGTCGTTGGGACCCCCAGAGCCGCTGTTGACCGGAAGGCTGGTAGCGGGCCAGGAGTCCGCCAGCCAGGGGTACCCTGGGTCGCTGGCGTTGAGCAGGCCAGGTCGACTGAGGGGAAAACGCGACAGGAGAGGAGTCAGCGAGCGTAAAGCGGGCAGAGCACAGAGGGACTGGCAGGTTATCTCCTGGGATAAGGCTGCCAGGGACAGGCAGAGTGCATTCATGAAATAATCATGCTTATTTCCCCACTTCAAAACTGTGCATTTCTGCCTCTCTCTGCGGCAGTGACAGTAATTTGACTGGAGAGAATAATGAATAGAAACACGATAAAAGCCAGGTTTATTCACTGAAACGTCTGTCAGTGCCTTTTGCATATTGCGCATGTGGTTTGAGAGTGTGGGTGTGTATGTGTGTGTCTGTGTGTGTGTGTGCTTTTGTGTGCTTGCGTGTGTTTGCACGTGCACGTGCGTGTGTGTGAGTTTTAAGCACGGTGAGCTTCTGTCACTAATGAGACATTTCAAACATTCCCTTTCCTGATGTGTGTACGCATCCCCTCGGATCTGACTTTGTTAAGCAGTAGAGCACCCTGTCTGTCTGTCTCTCTCACTCTCTCTTTCTCTCCCTCTCTCCTGCTCCCTCTCTCTCTCTCTCCCTCCTTTGCGCCTCATTCCTCTCCATCTGTATTTCTTTGACATTGTAATGCAGAGCTGGAAACTGAAGGAAACGTAGGGCTTTTTTCCTCCCTCTCATAATGAATGGGTTTCAAACATCACAAAGAAATGTCACAATATAGCAGGGCATGTAATAAATAGCACTGCATACACAAACAGTATACTGCATGTTGACAATGTTCTTGGAATTAATTTAATACGGACAGATATAAAAGGAACCTTGAATTAAACTGGAACGTCCAGCTGCGGAACGTCTCCTCTCTATCGCTTTCTCACACACAAGTGTCGTGCGTAAACACAAACACACACACACGCACACAGTTACACACACTCACATACACAACAACAATAATGATGGGTTCCAGTTACCACACAAAATACTCTGTGTCCCAAACCCTTGATAGTACCTAAAACCTAGACTCCCCCCATCAGTGCCTTCAATGGTTCAGTCCAAGCGTGCACACGCCTCAGCTACCCATCAGTGGCCCCTCCCCTTGTCTCGGCAGCACTCCCCTCACTTGTGGGATGTGGGTGGAGGGTGGCACAGTTTAACAGGTGTTGCGCATCTGTCCCTGGGGTGAGGGGGGCAATAAATGCGCCCATTAAGACTTTAACCTGTCATGGGTGACTGCTGGGAAACCATTAGGGCCACTTTACTGTACAATCACGTCTGCGCCTAGTTACTGCCCGCTATGCGGAGGAGAGATGAGGGCGAGCTGGCTTTGTTTGGATCTCCATTCATTCACCATTTTCAATGTTATTTTATGTCCTTTACTTTCATGTCCCTTCTTCCTGATCCTGAATGCAGCTTTTCATTCAAGGGTCGCGATGCTACACTCCTGTGTGCGTGCGCTAACGTCAGAAAATGTCCCTCAAAGCGAACCATGAAAGTGAACACAAGGTTGTACAGACAATGGAGCGAATAATTTTCAAATGGATGTTCAGCAGAGAAAATGGCCGACAGTACTTCTTCAGTTCCTTTGTGCACCCCGCACCTCGACTGTCTTCCAGCGCAGACGGCTTTGCCACATGGTGCCCAGACAGACCGAGCAGCGCCAAGTATTACTGGTGGTGTCAGACGGGCGCGGAGTAAGCCAGCTTCTGCCGCTTCCTGCTGGGAGCCGCTGGCACGCTCCCCCAAGGCATTATGGGATTAGGGGAGGCCTGGGGACAGGCCCAGGTAATAGCTCCTCTCTCTCTCTCATGCAGGTTCTAATGAGAAGAGCTGTTAGAGCTGGAATCCCAATGAGGTGTAGACGCGGGGGCCTTGACAGACTAAGAGCCCTTCGACGAGGAGCCTGAATACCAAAACAGCCCCTCGGGGGAGAGGAGTCACTCAAATTGATGGCCGTGAATCAGACACGTGCACTTTTCATGGAGGTGATACATCTCTCCGGTCTCCACCCCCCACCTCCACCTCCATACTTCCTCTGCATGTGTGACCATACTCTTCAACCGGCTTCTATCTTTTTACCTCCTCTTTCATCACTCATTTCTTATTCTTTTCTGTCCCTCCCCCTCTCCACTCTCTCTCTTCTCCGCTTCCTGGCATCGATCAGCTCTGTTGTCTAGCGGCTGACAGGAAGTAGGAGAGAGGGGAAGATCCAGAAGCACAATGTCTGACAGCGACATCCCCCCCCCCCAGGGTCCAACTCCAAACCTGAGCTGCACCCCAGCGCCCAACACCGGGCACCCACTCGCGAGAGGGGGTGGAGACAGCTCTTACTGTGGAAATGGGAGCCTCGTCTTTGCATTATTATTGCGGCAGAGACCTTCAGAAAGGATAATTAGAGCTTGAAATATTGTTATTGGGCGTATTTATTAAATGGGAGTCAAGGCATCGGGAGCAGCTGGGGAGGCATGCATTACGGAAACCTGACAGCCAACTTTTAATCGTAGTCGACAGCCTGTGTGAGCGCACGTGTGTGTATGTGCGCATGTACTGTGCGTGTGATGTGTGTGTAGGAGACATTCAAGCACATCTCAGGCAGATTAGGGCAGTTTTTGTCATATTCCGTGCGCGTGTGTTATGACTGATGCACTATATATTCAAATTTCAAAGCAGCTCGCTGTATGAAAATCATCTGAAATACGGCCCACGATGTCTGAAGCCGGGGTGGGAGGCGATAAATGCACTGCGGAGTGATATTTATCCAAAAACAAGTTCATAAATCAGGAGGGCTTTACGACTCCAAACATGCACCCGAGGAGACCGCCCACACTAAAAGCCTGCACATTACAGGGCGCTTACTGCATGTTGCTGAGCAAATTTACATTTTAAATTTAGATTCATTGTGGCCTTCTGTCACTCAGCTCCCAGAATACAGCCGGGGGGTGGGGTGGGGGGGATAAATCTCCACGGTGACAGTAACGGCGAAATTCATTGGCTCATTCAGCAAAGTCGCCGTCTCTCATTAGCGCATAATCTGCTTTTGCTAAAATATTGATCAGCGGAGAGATAGGAAGTTATTACTACCTCCTAATTACAATCTCAATATTGGCAAAGGGGAGAAGGGATGAGGGCAAACTGCCTTTTATCGGCTTTTATCAATTTCAATTGGGTGGCCAAATTCGAGGGAAATCTAGGCCTACCAATCTGCAGCCTATTCATCTTCCATGAATCATTTATTCTGTGATCGATTAAGTGTAATTGTTCCGTCAGAGCAATTTGGCACCAGCCAATGAGAAGCTGGGAACGGGCCCAGCTTCATTTGCTATAGTCTAATTAATGCAATAAACATCCCACGTAACAAATGAACACATTTCCCACAGATACACACCCGCTAATTTCTCTCTTCGGGTAAATGGGGGGGGGGGAGAAACATCTGGGCTGTTGTGCCTTTGAAGTGCCCCACAGACCCGGCCATTAGAGCTCGGAGACTGCGGTCTTTTCAGCTAATGGACCTGAGCCGCCGATAACGCGAAATCGCTTGACGATACCCCCGGCGATGAGACCTCCGACTAAAGACGCGGCCCGAGAGGCAATGCTGTTGGACTTTGAGCCGAGCTCGGCGAAGGGAGCCGGGATTATTGATGCGTAAAATTGAAGGTAAAACAGTGAGGCAGGAAGTGGACGGGAAAATGGAATGACAAGTGGTTTTGAGCGCTCGTGGGAGACACACTGAGACATCTCATACGGCAGAACACACACACACACACACACACACACAGGCATGAGCACTCACATGCACACATATGCCATCTCATCTCTCCCGTCCCCATTTGTCTCTGTTAGCTAATACAAGAGGAAACAACAGTCTGCTGCACAACAGCTAATGGCGATACCCTTATATTTGCACATATGAATGCGCACATGTCCGTATATCCATATGTGCGCATGAGAGTGTGAATATGTATGTGCCCGTGTTTATGCATGTGTGCATGTCTTTGCATGTTTATGCGTTTGGGTGTTTGTTTGTGCATTTTTTGCTTTAAATCTGGACTGGTGTGCGACAGTTTGGCGGTCAGCACACATTGCGAATCTCACGCTGAGTGACTCAACACGATCTTGTCTGGATTTGCCCGTTCAGGTGTGATAAGGGAGAGATCGCCAGCGAAGGCTTAGGCTGCGACGGTCTCGGGAGAGCTCTGCCGAATACCGTTATAGAGTCAGTAACTGGTGTCATTCAAATGAGGCCCCCTCCCCTCTCGCTGCTGAGGTACGGGGGTTCAGGGGGGTACCTCAGCCCCTCTCTCCTGGGTAATTATTTTTACATCGTTACATGTGCTTGTATTCTCGCCGCCTGAGCGAGGTGACAGGCGAATTCATCACTCCGGGGGCTGCCGTGCGCATTAAGCTGCCGCGGGAAGATGAATGATAAAATAAAGTCTTTCTCAGCTTAAATCGTTTCTGCTAATTCTCTCGCGGAGATTTATGAGTTCATCTGTCGAGCTCGCCTCATATTTATGTTTTGGATACATGTTTGCCTGACTTTACAAGGTATTTGCACAGGCAGGTATGAGTAAGTATGTACATGGATGGTATGTATGTACTCTATACAGTATACAATACAGCACGAAGTATATACTGTTGCAATCAAAATTATTCAACCCCCATAGCAAATTGGGTTTAATCGCAAAATGTACAAACTTTCAGCTGTTTGTGATAAACAGATTAAACAAGAACATTTTAAATAGCTCAACACAACTAATATTACAAGTGGTTTCTCCAAATTTAACACAAAATGCCTTTTTTAATGACTATTGCAGTCTCAAAATTATTCAACCCCCCGAATAGAATCCGTCATAAGAGCATATTTGCAAATCAGGTGTTGTCTAAAGCATGCCTAATACAGCTAATCAAGAGCTTAATTAGTTGCATGAGGTTTGCTTGAGATAGAATGCATCAAATACTTTGTTGGCAGTGACATTTGATTGCATATTAGAAATATGGCTGTCAAAAGAATTGTCTAAAAACCTAATAGAGGAGATCGTTGCCTGGCACAAACAAGGAAAAGGATAGAAAAAGGTAGCACAGGCACTGAATGTTCGTAGAGATACAGTTGGAAGCATAGTTCCCAAGTTCAGAGTTAAAGGAAGAGTGGCTACAGTACCAGGATGTGGCAGAAAGAGGAAGCTATCAATGGCTGTCACCAGATTCCTGAAGAGACGGGTGGTCAAAAACCCTCGAGTGACTACAGGAGACCCACAGCAAGACTTGGAGGCAGGAGGCACTGAGGTTTCAGTTTGCACAGTAGGGCGCATACTAAACGTTGAAGGTCTCCATGACATACACCACAACTGATCCAAAAGCACAAGCTCCAATATGCTCAAAACCGTATAAATAAGCCACAGAATATTTGGGGATATTAATCTATGGAGTGATGAAACAAAACTGGAATATTTCGGGCTTACGAATCAGTGGTTTGTCTGCTGGAGGAATAAAGAAGCATATGCTGAAAAGTACACCCTGCCTACAATGAAGAATTGTGGGGGCTTTTTGATGCTCTGCGGCTGCCTTGCTTCCTCTGGCACTGGAAATCTGCAAAGTGTGGAGGGTAGAGATGAATTCAGTCAAGTAGCAGGATATCCAAGGAGAAAATGTCATGCCGTCTGTAGGGAAGCTGATGCTTGGGCTTCAGAGGACCTTCCAAAAGGACAATGATCCTAAGCATACCTCAACATCCACCAAGGCTTGGTTTCAGAAGAAGTCTGGGAAGATTCTAGAGTGCCCATCACAGTCACCTCACTTGAACCCCATAAAAAATCTCTGGGGGGATTTGAAGAAGACAGCTGCAGCATGCAAACCCTAGAATATTAGTGAACTGGAGGCCTTTGTCCATGAGGACTGGGCTAAGATTCCGCGGGAATGCTGCCAGAGGCTGTTGTCTGCCTAAGCATCACATTTCCAGCAGGTCATAGTGGCAAAAGGGTGCTCTACTAAGTATTAAAGATGCTTGTCATGAAGGGGTTGAATAATTGTGAGCCTGCAGTAGTCATTAAAAGTGGCATTTTTTGTTGAATTTGGAGAAGCCACTTGTAATATTTGTTGTGTTGAGCCATTTAAATTGCTCTTGTTTGATTTGTTCATTGCAAACAGTAAATTTTGCCAGTAAACCTAATTTGCAACGGGATTTGAATCATTTTGATTGCAAATGTAGTAGATGAAGTATGTACATGCAGTGTTATACAGCATATGCAGTAGTATAATATAAGACATATGAATATCCACCTGGGGCCCAGCCAGGGCCAAATTTACCCAGTCTTGAGGCCCTTGGCTTGAATAAGTGTTACAGAGAGCATTATCCTGAACCCTATCTAGAGTGAACTGTTGGGAGCGCAGTAGGCCGGAGATTACAGGAGTGCGCCATGTGAAACACGGCCGTAGAAAAAATATTAACTACGAGACATTTGCCATATAAATCATTTGCTAATCTGGCCAATCAGGGGCCCCAAGTTACCTAGGGCCCCTGGCTTTTGCCCAGAGAAGCCTGTGCATTATATTGCTCTTGAGCCAAGCAGAGAAATATATTGTAATATTTTAATACTTTAGAAGTAAAACTGATGCTACAGGCAAAACATTTTCAATCAAAAAAACAATATTCACTTTTCAGTGACTTAAAATTTCTGTGTGATATACGCAGGTCTCAGCATAACCAAATATAGGCTTTTCAAATAGAACTAAGGCTTATTTCTACAATATTGAGACCAAAATAAATTGCAGGGTCTCAGGAGGATATCAGACGATGTTTATATTACATTTTCCAGTGTTGAAAGAAGATTGAAATCCTTGCAGGTGCTGGGGTCGGTTAAGTGAAATTTCTTGGGGGGGGGGGTTGGCTGAGACCATGTAACCCAGAAGAAATTTTTCTTTTCAATTTTCACTGCTAAATGTGTTGATCTGGTGCAATTTGAGATGAAAGTTAAAGGACTACAACATAATCAGTTTCATAATAAACAACATAATAATGTAAGTACTATATCATGGATTTATTTAAAGAAGTATACCCATTCAGGATTTACTTTAAGCCAACCACATTGAGTCATTTAAGCCTAATCCCATTTACTGGCAATATTAAACTCTCCATGAGGAAAACAGACCCAGATGACAAAACGGCATACACTTCAACCGAGACTGCCGTTCTGCACTGACAACCACTCATGTTTTCCTCTTGAATCATTCATATTGGAATTTCATCCACCAATAGCCAATCACCACACAAATCTGTCAGTTCACACTTTCAAGGAGTTTTGGAATCTGTAGCTGTTCAGTTCATTATTGCAAGGAAAAGTTGTGATTTCATCAAATCCACTTTAAGTGGAAATTGCAGTTAGTAACAAGCCTCAGCTGCATCCAGTTGTGAAAATACGATGACAGCAGGAACATCAAATCCCTACTTAAACATCCTGTGTTGAGAAAATACAGTTAAATATCACGGAAAGCTGTGTAATTTTTGTCTGTGAAGATGCACATAATCTTTGGACTGCAATTGCTGCCGCTCTGTCATTTTGAGTGCTGAAATGTGCTGTTAGTATCATTAATGATGTATGCAGGTGGGTTATAGTATCCTGAAAAATTTGCAAAAGACCCACTGCAATTGTAAATGTAAAATCATGGTATCAGCTAGATTAGTACAGTACTTTCCATTCATACTATATTTTATCTGCCAGGCAAACTGTATTTTTTTTCAGGTCCTGAATACCAGCAAAGAATCTCTTGCTTGGTCGATGTTCCTGCCCGTACCGGCTTACTTTCAACAGTGCAGTTAGATTAAGATAGGCTTTGTAAATATCCACTGAGAAATGTAATAAATAAGTATCACTGAGGCCAATAGCTCTTTAGAATTATAGAAAAAAAGTAAGTCTAATTTTTGGTCAAAACTGAGTTAGAACCATTTTTGTGTTTACTAGGCTTTGCCTCATCACATACGCCAGGATACATTAACATAATCCCCGATTCCCTGTAATTTACTAGGACAAAACCTAGCATGTCATAGGTATTTAATTGTTTGCGAAGCAAAAACCTAGCAAGTTGATATTTCTGGGTTTTTCCACGTTAAATTTTCTATTTTTTATCCTGGCACTACCTAGCAAGTTGAATTAGCCAATTATGAAGCAGCATACCCATCACATGATCTGTCAAGTCAGTTCCCATGCAGAGCATTGGATATGCAGGACAGTCATGGTCAGAATTCATAATTCACGTGATTCGCATGCTTATGACGACTACAAAATGGCTTCAATGGGGAAGCAGATGTTTGACAGTTTTTCAGCACGAACTCTAACGCGTCTGCAACTACGTAACTGCTAGGTTTTTGTAAATCATTTTGAAAACTAATATTTTACATTTTGGATAGAAAAGCCCGGTAAGTCATATTGCCATGGATACTGACAAAAAAGAAAAAAGTCCTCCCTAAATATTTCTTATTATGCAAGGAACAAATAACTGCTGAATCAGTTTCGTTGTTGGACAAGAGCTAAACCCCAGAGGGATAAAGTTTTCAAAATCTTTTTCTCAAAATCTGCTTTTTGTTACTCACTAGGCTTTTCCATAACATTCAAGAGCTGCATTTCCCACAGAAGTACTTTAGTTTCTGTGAGGGACGCATTAGATGTCTCACCTGCCGTTGCTCATCAGGCCGCCATCCACGCGCTGGAATGTCACTGTGATTGGCGGAGAGGAACGACAGCATGACATGCAGAGGAGAAAAGGAGAGAAAAGGGAAATATAAAGTATCACGAGTTTCCCAGTAACATTAGAAGGGTAGACTTCCACAGTATTTAAAATTATGACACAATCCCACAATGAGTTTGAATAGCGTCACCTAATGACCTTGCCTAGAGTGCCAAAAGAAGGAAAGCAACACGTACTGTTCTTTTCTGCTTTCATGTGCTGGTGAGTCAATGAAGCAAGTCCTTGTGTTTCAGTGAAATTACTGTGCGTTTACTTTGTATTAATCCACTACAAAGTGTTCCCAATTAAAAAAGAAAGTGCATGCAAGCAACATGAATCACTCCCACATCTCTTTATTCAGGAGAAGGATCCATTTGAGTTCTGTTTTGAATGTTTGAGACTATAAAAAGGAAATAAAGGCATTTTTGAAGAAGGCAGTTAGGGGTCACAGCGCTAACAGTTAAAAAGTGCAGGTGCATTTCATCTGGTTTCCAGAGAGAGATTCCCCCGGATAAAAGGGCTGGAGGTGTCCGCAGTGAATCAAACAGACGTTTCATATCTGTTCAACACGGGTGAAGACAGGAGAACACAGGGCCTGGGTCACGCAAAAACCCCAGCAGATCAGAGGAGTAAGGAGAGCGAGAAAGAAAGAAAAAAAAAACAAACCAGGACAGTTTTGGAAATCACCCGATTGAGATTAAAACAGGGGAACACTTGAGACGGAACGGAGCGTAATTTGGCGCATTTGTTTCACAGACAGAGATTAAAGAGGGCGCATGCTGCATTTTTCCTGCCACTCGTGCTGAAACATGAACACAGCCAAACTGCCGATGGGAGGAGAGGGAGGAGGAGAGAAGCAGTGCAGAGGAGCTAAACGACTTGAAGAGCGACTGTAGAGTGATTGCGATGATCCAACAGGAGACCCAGCATGCTCCAGGGCAAGGTGGGCGGCAGGGGATGAATGCAGTGCTCTGCTAAGGTCCGGCCCTTAAACATCTACTGACCCAATCACAGAAGGCCAAGGCTGCTGAAACCATTTCAACTATTCAGTACCCCTGATTCCACACAAACCCAATGAGGTCTCCAGCTGTTGGAGCTCTGATCTTGCCCAATCACAATCACAGGTGAAAGTACTCAGTAAGAAGGCAGGGGACTGGTCCAGAAACAGTACTTAGGACCTCATATCTGGTCATTGTAATCATCATCTGTCAGGGCATTGCCCCCGTACTGTTTGCCAGTCGTCCCCAAAGCTCACAGCGGTAAAGAACTACAGCCCTCTATCCCTCCTTAACACTGTCATAATTATTATCACCTTTATTCCTGTTTACATAGATGCTGTCTAGCCCTAAATACAAACAGCCACTAAAAAAAATCAGTACAACTCTCTTTAAGCTGGTTCACAAAAAATAAAATGAAAAACAGACTCTATTTACACTAGTTCTTGTCCAGAGGTCAAGAAGACTTGATCTCCATCGCGGCAGGCCAGAGCAAAAAGGGCAGATCAAAATAAACAAATACACAAACAATCTCCCCACAATCTCCACAGTACACCCACTTTTCATGGGGAGTTGTCATGGATACGGAGCGGTATCTGAGCCATCTTTAAATATTGCCAATACGGCTCATTTGCATCTCTTTAAGACCTGACATTTTTGTAATCTACAGCCGAAGACGGGGAATAAAAACCAAAGGCCGTCCTTTTTCTTTGCCAGCACCAGAAGGGACGTTAAGACAAGCCTTTCCCTACACAGGGGGTGTCTGAACAGGGGTGTGTGGGGTGCGAGGATTGGGGTGCGTGGGGGGACGTCTCTGATGTCCCTATCTGTGCCCAGCCACATTTCCCGAGGCACTGATGGGAACTTTAATGTCGCCGAAGCCCCTGCACGCTTCAGCCGCCCAACTCCTGGCAGCCCAGTCCGATAACACTTTCTCCAATACCGCCACAGATTAATCCCCTTTAATAAGCGCTAACTGAGGGAGGGAACAATCAGCGAATAAAAATTCCATCAAACCCCTCCACCCCCTCCGTTCTGCCCACCCGCCCGCGTCACCGCCGTGAGTCGGTGATTTAGCCCTCCTGTTCTGACAGCTTTAGGAGCTGTGGAATGGGAAATTTTCCCTCCATCCCATAATTTCGCCCCACTGCACCCCCCCAACCCCTCCCTCCACCTTCCCTAATTTTCTCTCACAGTACCTACACTATATCCACCCCCATCTCCACCCCAACAACCCAACCACCTCTGTTCCACATCGTAATGTGTACTTAAATTCCGCAGACTGAACTGTTGCAGAGTGCATGCAAGAGCGCAAACGCTCGCCTACATGCAATCTCCATGGAAACACCAGCAGAAGCGGGCAGAAGCTGGGACAGCAGTGAGCACACGAGTTGGCCGACTCCTTCCTTCACAATACTATCATCTATTTCCAGGACAAAGGAGGAGAGCTCCAACTCTACAGCTGCGTATCATACTTGATTCTCTCTCTTATCTTCTTCACTGTCTTAACACACCTTCTTTTGTTCACACCCTCACCATCTCTCTCTCTCTCCCTCTCTCTCCCTCTCTCTCTCCATGTTTAAACTGACACACAGCCTCACAAACCCTTGCCCATCCGCTCTCGCCTGGCAAATTCGTGAAGGACAGCAGGAGGTGAGAGGAGATCCAACAGAAGCTGATGTGGGGGGAACAATACAGCGCAGGGGGAAGGGGGGGGCGAGACCCCACCAGAATGGGCCAGGTGGCTGGACTGAAGCTGCTGGCTTGGCTGCAGAGGGGAAATGGAAAGATTTCCCGAATCGCCCCTTCGCCCTTCCCCAGGGCCCTTATCTCTACGGGCTGGCAGGAGGGCGCTGGAGGGTGACTCCAGACACGGTCCAGGGGCGCGATTGGATCTGGGAGCCCAGCTGCTCCCTCGCGTGTCTCAGGCGATTTGTCAGGACAGCCAGAAATGAAGGGGTGAAAAAATACACACTGGCAGGAGGTCAACCTTAAAATGATTCACCGACGCCATTCCTGTTCACCTCAACTTCCTTTTTTTCGCCGGTTTATCTGTCAGGGACAGAACTTCGGAGACGAGAGGATGGAAAATAGAACAGCTGAGAGTCGGATCCTGAACCGAGGGACAGCTAAGGCACAGCAGGGGAATCTTGCGCAACAACGAGACACTTTTTCACTCAAGAGGACGCCTGGAGCAAGCGGTGCGTGTGAGCACAACCGTGCTCGCATGTTTACAGCTGTGCACTGACCTACAGCGTACCCACGACAGCGCCGTAAGCAACGAAAGAATGGGTTTCAAGTACAGCAGCGGGTCAAAAATACAGCGCTTCTAAATCGATAACACTAATAAGACAACACACTGAGAATAACTTTCGAAAATAGGGATCCAAGACCCAAAATCCGCATCTCACCAGGACAAACACGGGCAGGGAAATCAAAACTATTTGGGGACCCGTGGAAACCCCAGTGAGATAGAGAAAGGGGCTGTTCAGGCATGTTTAGTTTTGACAGAAAGAGACAGAGAGAGAGAGGGGTTCATCTCTTGTATAGGAGAGGACAGAGCCAGCAAACAGCATCAGCACAGAGAGAAGCGGAGAGACACATCTCACACAGGATGAAGAGTTAGACAAAAATGGCCGACACGGCATAACAAAGTTCACATCGGATGGACGCATGAAAATACGATGGACACGCGGACACAATGCTGAGAACACCACCAACGAGGGACAAGAGTTTGCAGTCTGCAAAGACTTCAGAGCATTTTCATGCTCGTTACGTTCTGATTTTCAGTGAATTTTGCCAATTTGATAAACATCACATTGGGTTCCGCCAGGATCGGATTTCCTGCGCTAAGCACAGCTTATTTTGGAGATTGGCAGGTACAACATCAGACAATTATCTGTTGCTTCATGGTCCAAAAGCTCTTGATAAATTTTCTTTTCCCGAATAGAATAACATAAATGCAAACTTCTGATAGGAAAGGGAGGGTTGTGTCATTGGGACTTGCAAACTCTACGCATACTCGGGGGGGGCAGGATTTGGGAGTGGAAAGGAGACGGGACAAATGACCAGTACCTGCAGGGGTGAAGGTAAAGGACTGAACTGCAAAACAAGAAGACAGAGAGAGAGTCGGGTGTTAAAGGCCTGCCGAGGGTCTGCCTGCGGGGCCACAGCACACTGTGGGTGGGAGGGGACAGTGGTGCGAGGGGCCAATGGGAGAGCAGACCCACAGTGTGCTGTGCTCGGACGCAGAACACAGGCAGTACAGAGAAGAGAGAGCAAGAGACACAGTATGTGCACATGCAGCCAAGGAAGGCCGCAGCACATACGCACGGCAACTAACAACACAGACACAAACACACAAAAATAAAACGTAAACACACAAAAATCTGGCTCAAAGGGAAAACCGAACTTCACTGCTCTACATCAGAAAGCTTCAGTTTTCAATTACACACAGCATTTCCAAAGTAAATGGAGAAGAGAGATGGGAGAGTGAGGACCTGAGTGGGAGGAAGATTCGGGGGGTGGGGGTGGGAGAGGGGGAGAAAGAGTGCGGAAGACACGGTGGTGTTAGAAAGTGGGGGACAACAGGAGTGAAATGGAACAGCGACAAATCAAGAACTGACAACAACAACATGGAAAAAACTATCAGAAATAACAATCACTGTAATATTTATGTAGAAGTCCCCCATTAGCTAATTAAAGGATGGAAGTGAAGAAGGTAAACACTGGCTTTCAACTGCTGGCAGCTGAGGCTGGGGTCTGGGACCCCTGTTCTCAAGTTTATTTGAGGGCAGCTTAATTATAGACAAGAATGATGCAGGCAATTTATAACCCAAACCAGAGACCCAGCAGGGTCGCCATGTCTGTAAGAGTGTAGCTCGGACACAGCGAGAAACCTGCTCGCAATATGGCGGAGCCAGTCAAAAGAGAATTAAGCAAACATAACACCAGAGTCAAAGGGAAACGCACATTCACATCCCGCGCTCTGTCCTGTTCATTCTTGTACATCATTACTCATGCCTGATGTTCCTACTGTACCTCTCCGAACAATAACAGAATCATTGTGCTGTAAGCATGACTCACGTGTTGCATTAGTTTATTAAAATAGCTCACTGGTGGAGAACGCTAATTTATTAGCTTCTTCTCTCCATTCACACCAGCTTATAGGATCAACCGTCAGATGATGATGCGCTAGTCCTAAAGAATTTGGCAACAATAGTCAAATAGTTGAATGTTCCAGAAGTACAGTACATCTTTGTGTAACAGCAGGAAACGAATGCGTCACACTATTAGCTTCATTTCGTCGGCGTGAGTGTTCTGTGCAATTAAGCAGGTCGGTCATTATTACGCATTCGCGTGTTTAAACAGGCAAGATTTATCTCACTTGTGTACAGAAGATTTTGCATGCCCCTGGGCACCAGGTGTGTCTCACTTATGTACAATAGGTGTGTGTGGGCCTGAGCAGGTACGGACTGTTTCACCTGTTTACACTGGATATGTGTTTGCACAGGTAAGGCCCATCTCACCCACATATACAGGTCGACTGAATTACATTTAATTTGTTTAGTGCTTTTTAGAGGCTCTGTCCCAGGGACAATAAACCGGCAGAGAAAAACCGCATTAGACCAAGCCTGAGCCGGTAGAAACAACAAGTTATGGAGACAGAAATAACACACAATCAATCTGTGAAAAACTCCTGGGTCGGGAGAAATCTCAAGGGGAACTCAGCTCCCACTGCTTGGCCCGGTGCCTACAGTGGTAAAAAGGGACCAATACTGAAATGTTTCAGACCAAAGACTCAGTGTCTGGGCCCATTACAGACTGATGCATTAATCATTGATACATAAAGGATCTCTAATGAGTGAGCCCGAGATATCAAATTTATGGAACCAGAGTAGTAATTCTCGTTTATTCCTTTATTTCGTTTATTCCGAGCCTTCGAGCGGTAATTACACTCTCGTTTCATAAATTTGACATCTCGGACTCACAAATTTGAGATCCAATTTATCCCATAAATGTCATCTTTGTATTATTTTTAAAATTAAAGAAAAGCGTTAGCTTCTAGTCGGCGGTTTATTCAAGTGAATAGGATGAATAATTAGTTAGCTAGCATGCTAATGCTTTCGCCATTAAATTAATAAGTTCAAGTTTCTACGATAACAGCAACTCATATGACTTATTACTTTAATGGCACAAAGTGCTAGCATGCCAGCTAGCAAATTATTCATCCCACTGACTTGAATAAATCGCAAACTAGAAACTAATGCTAGTGATGGTTGATGGTTACAAGCAGGAGGATTGGTAACGTTGCCGTGTTTGCCAATGAATGGAATCCGACCAATCGCGATGCGAGAAAGTTGTATTGCATGTGTGTAAGAGCAAACTGATTTTCATCATTTAAGGGATAATATAATACATACATACGACATGGTGTATATTGATACTCAGTACACACAAAGCCTGCGCATGTCTCACCTGTACATCAGGTGTGTGTGTCCACACGTACAACATGTTTCACCTGTACACGGACACCGAGCGCACTATTCCAAGTGGGCTGGATTAATACGGCCCCAAGTCTGTGTTTCAGTGGAACCAAAATGACTCATTTCTATTCACCAGACAGGCCAGCCATTAGGAATCATGGACATTGGGACAAAATTCAACAAAGTAACCCCCCCCCCCCCATACACACACCCACTCCAGCACCATCACTACAAATTATACAGAGAGTGATATCATTAGACTGTCTCATTGTTTTCTTGCTGATTTCAGGCCTAACAATTGAAAATAACACTAATATTAGCAGGGTGCAATATAATAAGCCTTCAGGGCAGGGTTTCTATTATATTCATTTATTTTTTGAATGTGCAGATCCATTGAACCCAAACATGTTAACATGATGACCTCAAGGCAGGGGCATGTCTCCAGAAGTTTGAAAGACCTGCACTAACCTTACCTTTTAATGCATGATTAGTCTCAACTGCTTCCTGTTTACATCTGCCTAGTTGACAGTCAAACATTTTAATTACTGGATAATCAAGACCAAGATGTGGCCAATAGAAATAAAAAATTATAACTACAAAGAGATTGCTTATAGACTATATTTACATGTAATGGATGGGATTTCGCAAGGATGGCAGTAATCGGCATGATTCATCGCAAATAAAATCCAAAACTTTGCCTTACTTCTCTTGTTTTTGCATTTTTTCAGCAGTGGAATTTACCTTAAGATGGCACTTGATTTAATCAAAATGTTTCAAGCGTTATAAAGGACACATTTCAGACATTAGAAGCATATGAAACCACACCGCACATTATAGGGCAAAACTGACTCACTTGTAATACAGTGCCGTGAAAAAGTATTTGCCCCCTTCCTGATTTCTTATTTTTTTGCATACTTGTCGCACTTAAATGTTTCAGATGATCAAAAAATTTTTAATATTAGACAAAGACAACCCGAGCAAATACAAAATGCAGTTTTTAAATGATGATTTCATTCATTAAGGGAAAAAGCTATCCAAACCTACCTGGCCCTATGTGAAATAGTAATTGCCCCCTACATCCTAATAACAGGTTGTGTCTCCCTCGGCGACAAGAACTGCAATCAAACTTTTGTGATAACTGGCAATGAGTCTTTCACATTGCCGTAGAAGAATTTTAGCCCACTCATCTTTGCAGAATTGTTTTAATTCAACCACATTGGAGGGTCTTTGAGCATGAACGGCCTGTTTAAGGTCATGCCACTGCATCTCAATAGGATTTAAGCCCGGACTTTGACTAGGCCTCTCCAAAATCTTCATTTTGTTTTTATTAAGCCATTCAGAGGTGGACTTATTGGTGTGTTTCGGATCATTTTCCTGCTGCATAACCCAAGTGCGCTTGAGCTTGAGGTAACGAACTGATGGTTGGACATTCTCCTTCAGAATTTTCCGGTAGAGAGCAGAATTCATAGTTCATCAATTACAACAAGTCATTCAGATCCTGAAGCAGCAAAGCAGCCCCAAACCATCACACTACCACCACCATGTTTGACTTTTGGTATGATGCTCTTTTTATGAAATGCTGTGTTAGTTTTACGCCTGATGTATCGGGACGCATACCTTCCAGAAAGTTCAACTTTTGTCTCCTCAGTCCACAGAATATTTTCCCAAAAGTTTTGGAGATCATCAAGATGTTTTTTGGTAAATGTGAGACGAGCCTTTGTGTTCTTTTTGATCAGCAGTGGTTTTTGCCTTGGAACTCTCCCATGGATGCCATTTTTGCCCTGTCTCTTCCTTATTGTTGAATCATGAACACTGACTTTAACTGAGGCAAGTGAGACCTGCAGTTCTTTAGATGTTGTTCTGGGTTCTTTTGTGACCTCCTGGATGAGTCGTCGATGCGCTCTTGGAGTAATTTTGGGAGGCCAACCACTCCTGGGAAGGTTCACCACTGTTCCAAGTTTTCTCCATTTACGGGTAATGGCTCTCACTGTGATTGGCCGGAGTCCCAAAGCCTTAGAAATGGCTTTGCAACCCTTTCCAGACTGACAGATGTAAATTTCTTTGTTTCTCGTCTGTTCTTGAATTTCTTTAGTTTGCGGCATGACATGTTGCTTTTTGAGATCTTTTAGCCTACTTCACTTTGTCAGACAGGTTCTATTAAAGTGATTTCTTGATTCAACAGGTCTGGCAGTAATCAGGCCTGGGTGTGGCTAGCGAAATTGGACTCAAAAAATGTGGTTAACCACAGTTCATTTATGGTATAAGAAGGGGGGGGGGAATTACTTTTTCACATAGGGCCAGGTAGGTTTGGATAGCTTTTTCCCCTTAATAAATGAAATCATCATTTAAAAACTGCATTTTGAATTTACTCAGGTTATCTTTGTCTAATATTAAAATTTGTTTGATGATCTGAAACATTTAAGTGTGAAAAATATGCAAAAAAGTAAGAAATCAGGAAGGGGGCAAATACTTTTCACGGCACTGTATGCCTCACGAATCCAGTTAATTTAAACACATTTAATTTACGCAAATCTGATGTTTCATAAGCTACAGGAGTTCAGAATATTCAAAAGACATATTGACGTGGGTAGGAAAATGCGTCATAACTTTTTGTGACAATGAAATAATATGCTATCAAAAATAAATTGGCAAGTCATTCAACCAAATAGTCTTCGCAACTGAGCAAATCGATGTTTGTTAGCTAATCAGGCAAAGAAAACTGTAACAGGATCAGAGCAATCAAGCGTTTAAAAATAAGGTTCCAGCAGTCCTTTCATACCTCTCCAGACATGCCATCGCCTCAACTGCTTCAGCTGAAGTTTTCTGTGCCCAGCCCCTCACTGTTACCATATTCAGCTTCCACAGTCACACACGGTTCTTTGGCTTCTCCGCTCCTTTCATTTTCATTTGCTCCCTCTACCCTGTCCTTCCCTTTCTGAGCCTCTGCTTTTTAATCAGGCCCTTTCACTGGTTTATCTCAACAAGTGGCAGTTCGTTTTGCTTTAGTGGCACGTGCAAGGCACATCCGATTGGCTAAATTTCGACTGCACCATTTTCACAATAATCACAGAGGTGGGAGTGGGGTGGGGTATCACAGCAAGTTGAAATTGCAGTATACTGTATCTATTTATCATGAAATTAAATATAAATTATACTGTCACTGAAATAATTTGGTAAGTAAATTGTTCTGCTTGGTCCCATTTAAGAACCAATCTTTGCATGGACCCCCCTGGGCCTTGGGCTGGAGTCATCTGTACCCTTTGACCTCTCTGTGACGGGGTATGTGTCAACAGGTGTGTGTGTGTTTCGGTGGGTATGACACGACCCATCTGCATTCATGCCTCAGTATACACCAGGTGTGTGTTTCAGTGGGTACATCACGACACGTGTGTATTCGCACATGCACATACACCATGTGACCGTTCTTGCAGGCTCGGTGCATCTCACCTGCGTAGTTGCTCAAGCCCTTCCTCTTCTTCCTCCTCCAGTAGAGCCAGATGCTGAAGCCCATGAGAATGACCCAGCAGGCCCCTCCGATGCCGGCGATGAAAGCTGGCTGCTTCACCACGTCTGTGATCTGCTCTGTGATACTGTTGTTCCGGTTCCCGCTCATGATCACGTCCTTGAAGTCCCTGCCTGGAAAAGGGCGTGTTTGGGCCAAAGTTTGGGTAAGACGGAGGCAGTTAAGAGGTGTTGCATTTTGAGTCAAGATGGATACGCAGCGCAATGCAACAGAAACAAACAGTGTTTGGGTTCTCTCAAGGAAATACGAGGGTTTGTTTTGCTCCTCATAAAAGAGAAAAAAAAGGCAAGGACATACAAATCATCTAAAGCTGTCCTTGACATCTCAAACTCAGCAGAAACAAAATGGCTCAGACATGGAGACTTAATCGACCTATATATTGCTCTTGTCAAATTCAACTTGGAGAAAACAGTGATAGAGAGATTTGGCAGAGAGGCATTTGATTTTACGGTTTATCTCTTCTCTGTGAAATTAGATTCGGGTTCTCTGCAGGGCTGTCTGAGCCAAATACTTCGCAATTAAACCGCAAGTGAGCTGGTTTATCGTCTCACTTCCTGAAGTATTTTCTGTCAGGCGATAAATTGGGGCGGCCAAGCAGAGTTGAGAGGCTCTGGTCCTCTCGGCTACTGATCCCAAGCGAAATGGAACCCTGTCCGTTGGTTCAAACAACTGCAAAAATGAGAACAATGTAATCTCAATAAGTATTTACAAAGACTTAAAATCTTATTTTTATTCACCTTGCTTTTAGCTAAAGATTGCTAAAGAAAAATTATTCTCAATGAGACTATTTGACTCTTTTCAAGATTTGCCAGTGATGTAAGAAAATGTCTTTGTAGCCCGTGGTTTAAGTCGGGGCTACTATGGATTTGGCCTCGTCACGCATCCGCCGCCGCCGTAGAGATGTCCTTGTGGGCGCCCTACAGGCCACAAATTTAAAGCTATTTCTCTTATGTTTGGTATTTGTATGGACAGTGGTTAGGATACGGCGCCTATCGATTTTGGTTGCCATGGTAATGTAATTCATTAAAAAATAGACAGTTTTGAGTCAAAAATAAGCCAAAATGTAAAATGTGGGCGATCGGAGTCAACACTTACTGGTTGCAGGCGACCGACCTGTCTAGTTCAACATGTAATCAAATGCTAATGTAATAACAAGCTAATATTTCCTATTTGAGAGAAATATTAAGTTTCAGCAAGACTTAAATTTGTCCTGATAGTCATTTTCCCGGGGAACATTTTCAGATTCAGATTCAGATTCAGATTGCTTTATTGGTCCCCTAGGGGCAATTCAGTTTTACAGCCAACCCATCCATTAAGAATAAAAAAGTACCAAAAAGTAATAAATAGACTAATAAATTATTACAGCAGTCATCATACTTCACCAGTCATCATGCACACACACACACACACACACACACACACACATTTCCCTTTGGCAATGACAAACAGACAGCGGAATGGAGGAACCAATATTACTGTGGTTATATTATTATTATTATTATTATTATTTTCCTTCACACCAATGAAGAGTGGGAAGTCTATAGATTGCGCTCCCTGCCTGACGCGTTAACTGTGCGCGAGACCATAGTGAGTTACATTACTGCAACGAGACTGAGTAAACAAAGACTGTTTATGAGAGCCGAGCAGTCAGAGCTCATCACACTTTTCAAACGAGGCAAAAGAAACATTCAAGCCAATTAAAATACACACAATACTACTATATAATAGTTAGTCCAGTAAAAGCCTGCCCAAGTCAGTTTATTTAATATCATTTGACTCCGTGGCAGTTCCATTATGGCGAACGTGAAATAAATTCCCTCAATTAATTATTCATTCAAGGTCAAACCATTTTTCTTGTTAAATATTCCCTCTCTGATTGTCTCTAACTCAATATCTAGAGTGGCTTGATCTTCTCCACCTGCAAATCCAATTAAAATCTACCTTTCCAAAGCACGCATTAAAAATGAATATCCATTTTGACTCTGTGCCGTCTCCTCGCCCTTCCCCATTACACTGCTACACCCTTACCCTCCACTGCCTGCTATTCCTCGCCAACGGATCCCATCCCTCCCCACCTCACTGTCTGTCTCCTTACTCAAACCATCCCTCTCTCCCCAGCTACATCCTCTGTTTGCGCCTCATCAGTTCTCTCAGCCAGATAAGATACACTTTATTGCACCCTGTGGGGTAATTTGTCCTCTGCATTTGACCCATCCTATAGTTAGGAGCAGTGGGCAGCCACAGAGCAGCGCCCGGGGACCAACACCAGTTCTAAAGCCAGTGCCTTGGTCAGGGGTACCGGTAAGAGTGTTCCTATAATGTTTGTTTTTCCAGATGCTTTGATCACCTTTGTCTATCTAGAAACCAGCTTTTCTCCAGTTACAGACTGGATGAGCTAAACGTATCAAAAACATACCTTGGCCATCTATACAAATCCAATAACAACAGATCTGAAAGGGTGAAAGCACGCGATTCAGCCCAACAGAGTTTGCCATCTTTCAACCACTGAAATGTACACAATGCTTTGTTCACCTACAAACAAGTTAGCATTTAGTACCCTTCTATGTCTGGTCTTCTACGACATAACCAGACACGCTGTGGCCATCTTAATTGAGCTCAAAATCCTAGCTGGGATTTTCATTAGGGTAGTCCCGCCCCCTCTTTCTTCAGCTCCGCCCCCCTCACCTATGACGATTGGCTGGGGTTCGCTCTTGACCCCCACCCCCGCACTGGTACTGGCTGCCACCTCTATGCGGTACATAATCCCCGCCTGCAGGCCTCCCACCACCACCGAGCGAATGGCTGCGTCCACCGTCTTATTCACGTGGAAACGAGTCTCGTTCCCCAGGCACCAGATCTGCAGAGGAAGAGGGAAAGATTGAGAGGGAGGGTAGAGAAAAGAGACGGGGAAGGGAGAGATGAGTGTATGAGAGGAGAATGTGTGTGTGCTTGCAAGTGTACAACCATGTGAATATACTCAAGCAGAACGTTACCTAAATGGCCCTGGTATCTCAGGGTGCATAGCCTGATGAAGCCGTATAGAATGCCAAATGTATATTAAAGTAAGTAAAATCAAAATCAAGGTTTGATTTGAGCATTGTAGGACCTGCCCTTTTTATAATTATTCTGCCGGCATATAATGCGGGGGGATAAAGTCATCCATAGCCATATCCGTCTGTAATCATTTCGTTTCCGGAGCAGAACTCGAATAATATTAAATATTTTTTAACGAAACTTGTTGCGCGTAATAATCAGGTCCTAGACTGTTGCCTTTTGATATTTTGGGATTTCTGAGAATAGATTGCAGGGGCCGGAGGGGGGTTACATCATCTTCTGATGCCTCTTATTTTTGATGGCTGCCAGTGTACATAAAAGTGCACACTTACTGCAGACACCCAGCCTGCACTGACCGTACCCTGTACTCCTGAATGATGCCGTTCTGATGGTCTGGCGGCGGAGGGTCCCACGAGATGCTGATGGAGGTGCTGTTCTGGTTCCCCACCGTCAGAACCGTCACCTGCTGAGGAGGGGCGCTGGGAGCTGGGGGGAGAGAATGAGAGAGAGAGAGAGAGACAGAGAGAGAGGGGAGGGAGAAAGAAAGAGTCAACCTGCCGGCCCCTCAGACAGCGCAGAGTAGATGTTTTCTCCGTGCATATAGATAAACCACCATTATTCAGAGGATGCTGGGGCATCGCACTTCTGAGCTGATTAGACGTTTAGCTGCAGGTAGTGGAGTTAATTAGATGAGGATTTATATTAGAAAAGGGCAAGGCTGACACTGATGTGCAGAGGGCCTCTTAATGATTTAATATCCTCCGTATCAATCGGCGGATTGAGAGAGAGGGGAGGTAAGCATTCGTTCTTCTGGAGATGGGTGACACTGCCCTATTCGTGTAATTACCCCCTCCTCCATCTTATAGTCGGCTGCTATTTAAGCCAAAGCCATTAGCAGAGCTGAGAAAATAACCCGAAATGAATGAAAGGCTCAAGACCAGAAAAGCAAAGGTGGACAGAATTATCTGTGAATCTCAATCGAGTCCGGATCGGCCACAGGACCATTCCTGCTGGCCGGCGGAGTCCGAAGCTGGAGTCGGCAGAATTGATGACCCTCTGATGATGGGGTAGATATGCAGTCAGGAGGAATGGGGGTGAGATCGGGGTCACCTGGCGGGTCATGTGGAAAAACACCTTTGAAAACCATTTCTCCTAACCCCCCCCTCAGTGCTTGACTGAGGGGCGATATGTACCCAACAGCTCTGACAGGTCAATTACTCCAACCCTACACACCCCGCTTTCTAACAGAGATATATCAACCGCTCAAAATCTCTGCAAATCTCTTTCTGGGCGCTATAATACAAACATTGCTCCCATAGGTCCCCAGAACCCCTACATTCCCCATGAATAATAATGCCCACATCATACTCCTGCAGTAAGATCCATCCGTCCATTATCGAACTGACTTATCCCTCATCAGGGTCATGGCAGGTCCAACAGCCTACCCCAGCATGCATTGGGTGCAAGGAAGAGGTACATCAAGGACAAGTCATCTGTTCTTCTCAAATCGTGCTGTTTTTAATCTCCAGGAGCAACGGCAGTCACGAGGTACGGAGCTGAGGACTCTTAACAGGCTATGCTGCTCAACGTTTGCCCTTCTGCGCAAGGTTGTTCAATGTTAATGACGTGAGTCATTTTGTGATTAGCTGTGCGTATCAGGGCCAAACAAAACATTTTTCATGCCGGGCGATGGAGACAGCGCTAATAAAGCCATTCAGGCAGTAACGCAGCATCTCGCGGGGGACACCTTGCATTTACAACCAGCTCAAAATGAGAAATTGTTAATGACACAACCTCAAATATTAACTACATACTCTGGCTGAGGTTATGTGCCCAGGTCATAGGTAAGAGTTCACTGGTGACATGTCTTGCAGCATTACTGATAGGACTGTGGAGTTGCAGTTGAGGTAATGAAGTATATTGGTGAGGTTGTAGCTGCAGGAATACATTCACACATGCATGCCTCACCCACTTGTCCTAAACAGAGGGGGGATGATGTAGCACTGAGCATGCTCAAACGCAGGTCTCCTGGATCACTCCTCCAAAGGCTCTAATTGGGTTCATGTTCTACAGGAATTGTAATCACTGCGCACAGTGTAATCCCAATTAATCTCCTCACTTCCTGTGTCCTTCTCCAGAGGCCATGGCACTTCTGGCACAGGCCGTTCATCTTCTGCTGAGATGCGCAACTTCAAGCCTCTTACCTGAGCGCCAGGATGCAACACAATCAGTCTGAACACCTCAAGCCTAATTCAGCATCACAAATCAAACAGCCATACACAGGCAGTGAATCTTAGAGAACTAAATGTGTGATTGGCATAGTTGTCAACATCCCACATTTTCCTGCACTGCGAAATATGAATTCACCAAAAAGGTTTTTAATTTCTGCTATTTCTCATACCCCTCTTAAGTTTATGTTTGTTTACTTTGAACACTAAACAAGCTAAAAAAACCCGTGTAACATGAACACTGCCAGCACAAGCGCGGGGTGGATTATATCCCTAACTGTACTGGAGGGCAATTCTGTGGCAGTTTGAGCATGTGTGCGTTTGAGCGAGAGAGCTGACCCATGAGAGAAGAGGACAGAGGGAGAGAGAGAAATAGAGAGAAGATGGAGGCAGAGAGATAAGAGCACAAGGAAGAGTGAAGTAGAGATGGAGAGAAGGTGAGAGCGAGAGAGAGAGAGGATGGAAGGAGGAGAGAGGGTAAGACGGAGAGAGAGCGAGAGAGGGAGAAAAAGACAAAGGAAGACAGAGAGTGGGGAAGAATGCATGAGCTCAGGAGAGGAGAGCAGTGTTTATGTGTGGCTGTAATGGCCGGGATATGAGGACTGGGGGAATGTGACAGCGGAGGTGTAACAGGCAGCCCTGCTCCGGGGAGATAGGGCCGCCCCGCGGAGACCTGGGAAAATAAATGAGCCTGTCACAACTGCCGGATTTTACCGCCTTCCTCCAGAACCTGCCCGAGCCAAGGCTGCCTTACAGGGGGGTCATTTTAAAGAGCCAGTGTACAGTACCTATGTACGTTCCCATAACAATTTCCCAGAAAATCTGCCTAGGAGGGCCACGAAAACAACTGCTTCTACTTTGTGCGCCAAACACACTCCATGACAATAAATATGGCCGCCAGTTATACGACGTTTTAGTCAAACATTGTGCCGTTAAAATCGTATTCGTATAGAGTTGAAATTAAATTGCGTTGTCCTCCTCTTAATCCATAAGCTTGGGGTACAAAGCGTCTGTAAAAGGTAATAGATACTGTACACGCAGAGCACATAAACGCATACATGTCCTCTGAGTTCTGGCTCATGTAAGATACTGCAGTAAGCTGAGGTACTGGAGGCAGGCGAGATACTGCGGTCTGGCTCAGGTGAGATACGGGGAGCATCGAGCCTCGCTCTTATCTCCTCCACACAAAAGGGCACATCCACACTGCGGAAGGGTAACAGAGCAGATTGTGCCAGGAAGCCTGAGCATGTCGGAGTGCGGCTGGGTATCAGTGTGGGGCAGTGTGTCCGTGTGACCGCTGTCTATTGGAGTCTGTCGAGGGGTGGGGGGGGGGGATTGCAAAATGGCCGCAGGCGACACCTCAGTGACACAGCAGCAGACCCGGGGCAGTAAACTTCACTATTCTTTCAGGTTCAGGCTATGAGGTGATGTATGATGGCTACAAGCATCCAAAGAACATTAGCAGTGAGCAAATGGACAGGGGAAAGGCCAATGCACTCGGGAGAGACAAATGCCAAACAGCTTCAGGCTCATAAAGGGAAGGCCAGCCAATAAACTGTCATATTTAGTCTTTTTTCTGTTCTACACGGCTTATTTTAGCTTTATTACGACTCAAAACTACAACTGTGACTCATCACAGACAACCAGCCGTGGATTGTATATGTGATATGCTGCATTGTGACATGCAATGACTAGCGTGTACTTGACTCAAACAGACGCCCCACCGGGTCCGACCTCTTTAACCTGACAGACGTCTCTTTACATTAATAAACACTGCATGAATAATGTGACAGCCCCTGCCACTTTATCCTGATAGAAACCACCTTTTCATCCCCAAAGACACTAACACATTATGCTAACAGACTCTGCCTTCATATAAGCAGATATACCCACTGTAAACATAACAGACCACACCCCTTTTCCTCCACTAAGGCCCTGTCTTTACCCCAAAATACTATTCCTTCCCGCACTGACAGACCCCGCCTCTTCACATTATAGACCCAGTGTTTTTCCATGATAAACCCTGTCTCTTAACATTACAAACCCTGCCTGTTAACATGACAAACCCCACTTTTTTAATAGGACAGACCCCGCCTCTTAACTTGAGAGAATCCGCCTTTTTGCATAACAAACCTGCCTCTTAACACGGCAGACCCTGTCTTCTTACATAACAGACCCAGACAAACGTGGCAGCCATGATAAATGTGTTCAAATTCCCTAAATATAAAGGAAAGGAGCTTCAATGCTTCCAAATTTATCTCCTTTAGCATAGGGTACACTGAACCGTCCTTGTCAAAGAGAAAGGAGCTAATGCCACAATTCAATGCGGCTGCATTATTTAAAGCGACGACCATCCATCTGGCCAATCATGAAAACAAACAAACATGATGGGAGAGAGATGCATGATCACGTTTCCTAGTGTAAGACTCTGTTATTAGCGTAGGTTGTCTTCCTAAGCCATTATGAATTCCCCTTTACACCTTTCCTTTACCTCATGATGTTTTCCATTGAGGTCAAAGAAAACTGGTTAGGAATTAGACGATAGGACAGTTTTTTGACTATTCAAACGCAGCCCCTGCCTCTTAAAATGACAGACCCTGTCTTTTTTACATAACAAACCCCGCTCTCAACATGACAAACCCCACCTTTCTACCTCACTAATGCCCCACCCCTTCAACCCAGCTATATATGTCTACACAAGGCCTCTCGACAAGCCCCGCCCCTTCTCACCTTCCTCTGTAGTACGTGCGGTCCTGGACTCGCTGTCCATGCCCTGGAACTCGTTGAAGTAGGGTCGCACCTTGATCTCGTACACGATGCCCTTCTTCAGGCCCGAGAGCACGACGCTGCGCTCGGAGGGCACCTTGACGTCGTGGCTCTGCCAGGGCCCCGGAGCGGGTAGGCCAGAGGTCTGCCTGTACAGAACTCGATACCCCTGGATGAACTGCGACTGGCGGTCCACCTGCAGAGGAGACCACAACTCAAGACCACAGAATAGCCATACCTCTACTCAATCTGCTCTAGCCGTGTGGCTGAAGCTAAGCAGGCGTGGGCTTGGTCAGTACTTGGATGGGAGACCACCTGGGAAAACTAAGTTGCTGCTGGAAGAGGTGTTGGTGGCCAGTAGGTTGCGATCGTCCCTCTGGTGGAATAATCCCCAATGCCCCAGTGCAGTGATGGGGCCACTGTACTGAAGGAGACGCCATCTTTCAGATGATATATTAAACCAAGGGCCTGACTCCCTGTGGTCATTAAAGATCCTATGACACTCATCGATAAGAGTAGGGGGTTCCCCAGTGTCATGGCTAAAGTCCGAACCTGGCTCTTTCTACCTGCCACCTAATCATCTCCTGATCTAATTGGGTGTGCAACTTGTCCTCTCCCTCCCCACCTCAACCCCCAGGGCTCCCTTGAAAAAGAGATTTCAATCTCAACGGGACTTCCCTGGTTAAATCAAAGTTAAATAAATATATAAAGCTCAGGGATGGCTGACGAAAGAAGACCAGGATGCCTGTACCCTCGTGGTAACGGTGGTCGACCTGAAGGCATGATAGTTCAGCCCTTAATGTGGCCATATTGAAATGTCTCCAACCGCTGGGCGCTTGAGTTCGGCCCTAAACCCAACGCAGCTCCAGGGGGGAGTCGCCCCTGCTTATCTAATCACCTGTAAATCATTTTGGACAAAAGAGACGGCTAAATAACCATAATGTCATGATCACAAAGGCGACGAAAGGGACGCTTGTGCGGGTGACGCACCACAGAGCTAAAAATGTCAACGCATAAAGTGGCACAAAAGAACACAATGGAAACACATAAAAACCTTCATCTTCCATCATTACACATGAAAAACCGACAATGAGTGAGAGAAACCATTTCATCTCAGCATGGCGCCGTGCTGTAATCTGGAGCCAATCCACAGCTGCATTTAGATTGGTTTTGAAGGATGCCGCAGTAACCGATGGGCGAATCCCAGACAGTTATTCCAAGCATTTCTCAACTTTGTGTGCGGAGAACGGTTTCCCCAAGGCGGCGTGAAATGGGCCTTTAACTCATAACCAACCGAGCCCTCCGGGCCAATTCACCGAGCTAAGCCTGAAACGGGTGCCGCAGAGCGCCCTATTAACTCCTCTGAAATATTTAAATGTTTCCGCCAAATCCTTTCACCCTCATTTTACGGACTGGGGGAGTTGTGGAGTGAGTAGTGAGAGCGCCATCTCTTTTGGGCCCTCAGCCAACACACAGTCAAGTGGCCGAGAATGAGGAGATGCGGGGGGTAAACGGACGGTGGTGGTGGGGGAGGGGGGTGTGGCAGGGAGAGGTAACACGTGAAAATACGCCGTAAGATTGCTGTTGGGGAATTGGGACGGAATATCTCAAACTCTCGGCGTAATGTAATTTGCAGGGAAGATGGGAGGAAGAAGAGGGAGAGAAGGGGGGGGAAATGGCGTTTGAAAGAGAGAAGATAAACAGGGCCTAACCCACAGAGCCCCATAAACACACCCATGTCCAGAAGATGTGCCTGTGTTCCCCCCCCCATACAGGACTGCACTGCTCCACTTTAGGGGCCTTAAGCACGTTAACGACCCCTTTATCATCGGAACTGACACGCTTAGCTCAATTAGCATGAGCCGAGGGCGGCGATGTGAGGGAACACCCCACACACTACCTCACGCGGGAGACTGTTTCCATAAAAATGCTTTCAGGAACACGGCTTTCAAAAGCTATGCATATGCATTCGCCATAAATAACGACTCTCTCACGGGCGCTGGTGCACGCGGACGGGAGCTCCCCCGAGAACCCGCCGAAAAAAATGGTTCAACGAGTCGAGGCGCCGTCTGCTGTAAAGCTAACTGAGTCTGGGGACCAGTGGGCACAGGAACTGCACACAAACCAATAAACACAAATACGTCCCACAGCAAAGACGCAGAGTAACGCCTAACCCTTCGGAGAGGGGGGCCTCGACGCGATACGAGTCTCGCCTCTCTAAACTAACCCCAGCTAACTCGCAGGAGAGCGAAAAGTTGAATTTATGCAGCGGAAGAAAGGAATAACTCACAATAATGGCTTGTTAACAGTGGGAGAAGAGAGAGGGGCTTTTAAATAGGATATTAAGCAGCTGTTTTTCGTCCGAGTCGTCGGAGTAAATCAGCCGAATGCTTCCTCCACTTCGTGTTTAACTTTCATTAATTGAATGATTCTGGGGAATATAAAAACTTTATGGATCTCGCCGAACTGCTCCTGTTTACCGAGAAAAGAGCCGATTGATCATGCGGCCGCACCTCCTGTTAATAAAACAGACAAGCGTGGAAATATGTCTGAGTGAAACAGAGAGGCCCGGGAGGTCAATGAAAATGCTTATTTTTGACAGTCGCCTCTGCAATAGCTCACTTAAAATACTGTGACGCCCGCATCGCACATATATATCCACAAAGAAATGAGTTTATCTGACACTCACGGCTCACAGCGGCATAAACAGGCATGAATATTTTAAGTGGTCGTACAAGTGCACATTGAGCACAATGGCAATTAGATGAACTCCAACCGGGCTTTAAACCATCCAAGAAAAAACAAAGTAATTGGACTGTGGTAGCAGAGTAGATAATGGTGAGATGTTAAGGATTTTGGCAGGGGGGTAAGGCTGGGGGCGGAACAGTGTAAGGTTTTCCGCCACCATCTTCCACAATATGAAAAATTACTACGGCAATATGCTTCGATAAAATCTTCACCATCGGCGCCAAAACCGTCCAGCTCCTGTTTCTAAGCGAATAAAACAGTGTCACGCTGACACCTGGTCACCAGTATGGCTCAGCAGACACGCCGCTTCGAGAGTGTGAGGAGTGTGCTCGGAGGGGCGGGGTTTGGGGACGCCGCGGACTTCGGCGTGATTAAGCGACGCTCTCAATATCGCCGATGAGGAACGGTGCCAATAACGAGAGAGAGAGAGACGGGGGGGGTGAAGTTGGCTGAAAAACAAAGTGAGGGAGATGAAGAACACACAAACTGTACGAGCAATTACCGTTTATTTGTTTCCGTGCAAAACATTAGTCTTAATTTTCAGCTTCGCCCAAAAAATGATCGGAGATTAATGAGCCACCAGATGTCCCGAGATTGTGTTTGGGAGCGTCGCGCAGCTGCTAATGGGGAACACTTTCAGGATGAGTTTGCGTCTCCTCAGCAGTTTGATGTTCAATTGTTGAGCGTCAGCGGTTACAGCTCATCAAAGCGGCGCAGAGTTGAGCTGCTTGCACACCGGACGCGAAATGAATTTTTTGCACGACAGATTACATTCAAAGTCAACGCAAAGCTGCGAATACACGCGTTTCGCGTGTATTCGCGGCTTTGCGTTGACTTTGAATGTAATCTGTCATGCGAAAAATTTGTTTCGCGTCCGGTGCGCAAGCGGCTTTAGAGTTAAGTTGATGATCCCCCCCCCCCAAAGAAAGACGCAAGTCTGAGCCCTGAGGACGACCCAGCTGGCTTCAGAGCAGCCGAGTCCACCTCCCCTATTGGCTCCGTTTGTTTAGATCTTCAAGGTGACGGCAACAAAGGAAAAGCTATTTAAGCTACAAGCCAGGCTGAGGCTCTGTAATCAATGTTTAAAATAATGCTTTGGTATGCCTCTTTCTCACCCATGATGTATCAGTCCAGTTTTAATGAAAGACTAGCCTGAACTGATCACCGAGACCAAATGAATGAGTAGGAACCATTTGCTCACTTTGCACCAAAAGTGAAGGGGCAGCCATTTTAGATCTAAACTTACAGTCACAAAACCCTTTCAGTGGTTCTCAACGCTGGGGCTGGGCACGCCTAATGTACGCAGTTCTTCCCTCCAACTGCAATCACTATTTTAAACAGCTGTTTTTTTTGTTTTTTTTTTTAAATAAGCCCCATCCACGTTTAAAGGGATTATTTACCCTCTTTAGCTACTCTGACTGAAATAGCAAGAGCTGTACACCTTGTAGGAAAAAACTTTGTTGTATTGCAGACATTTGCACAGAAGGTACACATTTGGTGAAGATGTTGTATCAGCAGGGTCCTAATTACATAGGTGAATTTAGCATTTTTCCACTTCACGCGGTGCAGGCTTGTCTCATTATCATCAACGTCATGTCGCATGAGTCCACTTTCACCAACTGGAAGCCAACTGATTCTTCAGTTTCATTAGTTACAATTTTCACCTCTTTATACAGTAAAAAACATTTTCCATACAGTTCAATACGAATATGAAACTCTTTGGGGAATGCACAGCTATTTCTTAAATAATGTAGCTGAAAAGGGCTAATTACCTTTATAAGCATGAATAGTGCAATCAAGAGAAATGTATATCTTGTTAAAATTCTGGGATTGCAATTGTGGTCAGAACAAAAACCTGCAAACACACAGGGTCCCCAGGACCAATGTTGAAAACCACTACTTTAGGGTCAAGATGTAAATTACAAGTGAAGTGATTCTCATCAAGAGAGAACCCATACTGGGGTCTCAAATGATGAACTGGCTCTGATCCGACCTTGTGATTTGAGTATATTCGTGATCAGCAGATGAATCAACCAATCACAGTGCAACCCACCGTCCATGTGACCTGGATGGTGGTGGGGCTGAGGACCACAGGGTTGTGTAGGCGAATGATGACCTCCCCCAACTCCTTCTGTACGTGCCTGTGATCCACGCCCTGAGCTGGGGGGCTGATATCTGTGAGGTAGGGAGAGAGGGAGAGGGAGAGAAGGAGAGAGTGAGCGAGGGAATAAGAAAAGAAAATTGTGCACAACGAGCAATAAAGCTCGTCCTTGAAGAGCTTCGCACTCCACACAATGGTCAGAAAGACCATGAACAGGAACATTAAGTCCTCTGAAGGACAAAATAGGAGATGAATATACTGACTATGATTTCAGGGAAATGGGTAAAATGAATTCAGAAAGAAGACTGCGAAAGGTTATTGCCACACATTTTATTTTAAAAAGCTAAAAAGCTGTGAATTGTATGGATAGTTTTCATCACTTCCTGGAACACTACACAAAGTAAGGTGCATCGAACTCCGCCACCAATCTGAAAAGGCTGCCTCAGGGACAAGCAGGGGGTCATTCAAAGAGTGCCCTTATGTCCGAGCCCATTTCCTTAGCGCAACTCTCACATGCTTTTACTTAAGCGCTATAAAAAACTTAATGCGCAATATTCTGTTTCTGGCTTCTGTTCAGAACCACCCCAGGCACAGTTTTGGGTCTTGGTTGCTTTCCTACCAATGAAGGGAAAAAGGCCAGATAAGTAATTGAATCTTTTTAGAAATTAGTGATTCCTCACACACACAAAAAAAAAAAAAAAAACACCGAGGAACGATAACTAAAGAATCACAGACTCCACAAACGGGGCAAGCCAGGGCAAATGTAGTTCACAAGACACTAAAAACCAATCCATCTTCAGACCCTGCCACTGTCGATAACCCTTCCTGTACACCGAGGAAAGGTGCTTCAAAGAAAGAGACAAGCGAACAGCAATTAGAATCAGCTCTCATTCAACCTCCCTCTCATTTCTCCGCATGCAGCATGACCCTGCTGTTTGTAAATTAAGAAGAAATAAAACCACTTCAATTATCAAATAACCTAATTAGACTGAGGTCTACATGTTACCTGAAACAAATCTCCCCTCCTCCCTAGGTTATGATCATTAACATAGCATGCACGGGCCTAACCGAGTTATGCTGAGCAAAACAGGGGTAATTACTTAATAGCTGTAGCCTTATTGAGCTGGGCAGCAGTCAGAGTTCCCAGCACTGGTTTTCCATTGACTTGTCCGATATACAGATCTCTGTCAGGCAACTGTAAAGGATGGTAACCTTCTCAGCGTGTGTGATGTGTGTGATGCAGTATGTGCCAGCATGTCCTCAATACACAGAGCAAGTTAAAGTCCGGCAGATCAGCTAGGAATAAGCACCTACAGTGAAACATTGCTGCATTGCAGTTTCTATTGTGTTCCACCTGGAAATAAATGTCAGCACAGAGCACCACAATCTTCGTCTGCACTTAAAAGTGTGGTGCGAATGCTAACCCCATAAAATCCACAGACCCATACATGGGTCCATCAACTGCAGCTGCTGTGGAACTTCAGACCTATTTTAAATTCTAGTGGAGATCCCAAGGTTTCCAACGATCCCAAATTGGTCCTGCTGAATTACAGGAAAAGGAGTATACAACGATGTGCAAGATCTAGATATTTTCCATTTGATGTAATGCAGTGTCCATAAAAACATGGCGTCCTGGTTTTGAAAACTGCTCGCGATATAACTGTGACATACCTTCAGTGAAGCGCTGCAACCAGCAGATACAGAATATGTATGCGACACTGTCATATAATATGAAAAGAAAAGACGTTTCTGACTTTCAACCGACTCAAGGAGAAACCGAAGTGAAAAGTTAGAGATTAAGGTTTAAACGGGCCGTACCTTGCGTGCGGACGGGCTCAGACATCGGGCTGGGATCGCTCAGACCCTGGGCGTTGACTGCTCGCACCATGAACAGGTAGATGGTGTTTGGTCGGAGACCTTTGACGGTGAACTGTGTGTTCTTCACATGGTCGGCCACCGTCTGCCAGCTGTTGCTCACTGATTGGCTGATGGGGTTAAATTTGTGAGGCAGGGGGAGAGGACAGACAAGGGTCAAATTAAAGCGCAGCAGGGGTCAATACTGCCCCCTGGAGGAGGCCACATCTGACTAAAATACTGCAACACTCCAAATGGCAATACTTCTCCAACAGATCGCAAGCAATTGTGAAAAAGAAAACCACTATTTTTGCCAAAATTGAAAATGAAATGGGCCGGCACAATCAAAAGCATATTTTCAGTACAACTTTTCAGAAACGGAATACTTGATTGGCAACTAAACTATTCCAATACGTATTTTGGTGAAGTTTGAACACAAAACCAATACTTGTCACAACCACAACTCAGAAAAAGTTTGGGCAGTAGGGAAAGTGCACAAAAAAGAGCTTTCTAAATTTACTTTGACTTTTCATAGCAGACAGTATGAAGACAAGATTTAAAATATTTTTTCCCTGGTGAACTTAATTTTACTTGTAAATGCACATCTGTTCCAGCCTTCAGGCATGCAGCCCATTCTGAATAAGGTTGGGATGAGGACAATTTAGGACTAATAATGATGTAAAAAATATGATGAATGGTGTGATTCGAAAAGCTGATATCAACAGGAAAAGGCTTTGTACTTCAGGAGCAAAACTGCACCAAGGATCATCAATTTGCTCACAAATGCATGAGATAATCATTGAAAGGTTTGAAAATAATGTTCTTCCTGGAAAGATAGGAAATGATTTGGATATTTCACCCTCTACAGTGCATAACATAAGTATATGATTCGAGGGACCATGAGGACTTTTTGAGTGTAAAGAGCAAAGACGCAAGCCTTAACTGAAGACCTGAGATCATAAAGAACCATCTTTCACCAACCTGAAAGCCTCGATGACGTAGGAGGAGATGGCTGATGCCCCTGCCAGCCCTGGTTGCCAGGACAGCGAGACGCTGTTTTTGGTGACGTCGGTGACCTGGGGCTTCGATACGGGTCCAGGGAGCTCGCTCTCGTCATGGTTCTTTGCGACCGTCACCCCTCCCGACTCTGGCAAAGGAAGAGGGAGAGAAGATGGTTTTGAAAATCCAGGTCAGAGGATAATCAAACACAAGCCAGACATTTTAATCACATCAAATAATAGTCATGTAAGACAATTATAAATTGTTGAACAATTTTGACACTTCACTTAAAAAGTATGTTTTGTTTGTCAGCGTTCAGATGATGGGCTTGGTACATCTATAAACACTAGGTTATCACATCCTATGTTTATGCCAATTAGTTCTCCCCACAATCTGGCTGTCTATGTCAGTTTCAGTTTTGTTTTGTTGATTGATTGTCATTATATAAGTATTGTCCCGTGGCTTTGTCCCTCATTCCATCCATTTTGGATACAGCTCACCCTCATCTGTTCCTTGTTGTTAATATTGTCTCTGTGCATTACAGTTCAGGTCTCGCTCCTCTCTGTTGCCAGTTTTTTAGAGCTATTTTCCATCCTTTATTCTCAGTGTTTACCTTCCTAGTTCCAGAACCTTCTTCTCCCCTGTGTGGGGTTGGCTGTTTCGCTCATCGTTTGTCCCCTTCGTCAGCGTCATCATTACTCTTCCTACTGTCTCCTTCTCCCCAAGGATTGATCTTCTGGAATCAACTCCAGACCAGACCTTCACCCTCACTCAGCCCGCCTGCCTGTACACTGATCGCCGCTGCTTGACCCCCGCCTGCCCACCGGCCACATTTAACCTAACCGCCACCTGCTTAGTTTGCTGCTGCTCAGATTGCTGTTAACCCCAATAAAACACCACCCTCTAGTGCATCAGATCCTGCTCTTGGCTCCCTTTGTACATCACGCCCTGACACACGTACAGTTTAGGATTGGGGAAGAAATTGTGTGAAATCGTGGGTGTAAAATACCAGCAGATGGTGTCCAGTTCATAGAGGAGTACATTTGTGGAGGTACAGGAGGTTAGATGGGGTTCACTTTACCTTTGACCTCCAGGAAGGAGCTCCATGAAGTCTCTCCGCTGGAGCTCGCTGCCACACAGGTGTAGATCCCCGAGTCGGAGAGCTGGGAAGCAGAACACATTCACTCGCTCAATCAAAGCGACCCATCCGTCAAACTGTAAACGCTTGCGCGCTCCCTTCCACCACCTCCAAATAACCAGTCAGAACTGGTTTACTCGGACATGATTGGAATGGAATTTGTGGCTCCACTGTAGTATAACCCAGCCCTTACACTAAAAATGCATTAACCTCCATCGACCTGTGGTTTTTCGGTGAGAGAGAGAGAACGAGAGAGAGAGAGAGAGAGGAGGCACAGGGAGAGAGTAAAGAAATATAGAGCCACAGATGACTGAGAGATTATTCTTCATCGTATAATTATAAGTTTATGTATTTACAGGTAATTAAGCATTATTTTCGGGCATATGTAATGTGTTTGTTTATCACTGTTGACACACTGCTTTGCAGTTTATGCCGACTATAATACCTCTGCAGTGCTGTGGCAACACATGAAGCACGTAATATCGAAGTAGGTCACGTACATAAAGAATTTAGAACCGAACGGGAGAGGGAAGGAGAGACATGAGGGACAGCTAAACAACAGGAGAAACTCGCGCGTCACACGGTCTCCCTGAAAGTGCTGACATTAATTTTCTAATAAATTTCATTTGCCACTAAACTCCCCCCCAACAGGCTGCCAGCCACCATCCCGCTGTCCTGTCCCACCGACCACAACAATGGAGAGATAATGAATTTAGAGGCCGCTGCTGATACCCCCTGGACTGACGACAGCTGGACCATCTCTGTCACTCATCCCTCTCTCCCTCCCTCTCCCTCTCTCCCCCCTTCTCTCTCTCTCTCTCTCTCCCCCTCTCTCTCTCTCTCTCTCTGCAACTTTACCGAGGCTGTTTGTTGGTTTTCATCCCTATGTCTCCGCTCCATTTATTAAATAAAATGTCAGTGGCTGGCAGCTTTGTCAGGCGTAATGGATATTCCGGTGAGACCACAGATCGTGTGTGTGTTGTGTAGGGACTTTAAATTCGCCAGCCCCCCCCCTCGCCCTCGCTGCCGTATGTGCTCTCTCTGGGTGGGGTTCGGAGAGGGTCCCGGGCAGGTGGGGGGTGGTGGCTGGGGGGTTCGCACCGGACGCTTAACCTCTATCCTGCGCTCAGCGTCTGGGGCTCTTCCCGGACAGACACAGCTGAGCCTTGTAAAGAGCCTCAGTCTCGCTAAGTGATAGTATCAAACAATTTACCGAAATCAATATTTCCTATTCATCTCCTAAAAGCAATATGATTCCCCTGTCCATCTAACTTATGTCTCACTGATATATGATGGAGATCTCGAGCAGCCCCACTCATTACACACACACACACGCACACACACACAAACACACTCACACACAAACACTCACACGCACACACACACACGCACGCACACGCACACACACAGACAAGCACAAACACACACACACACACACACACGAGCACACACACACACACACACACAGACAAGCATGAACACATACACACACACACAAACACACGCATGCACACGCACACACACACACACACACACACACACACAAACACACGCACGCACACGCACACAGACAGACAAGCACAAACACACACATACACACACACATGCGCACACACACACACACACACACACACAGGCAAGCATGAACACATACACACACACACACGCATGCATACACAGACAAGCATGAACACATACACACAAACACACACCCACACACACAAGGTGTCCTGGATCAGAACCCGATGAGCCCAGAGAAAGCGGAGAGGGAAGGTCACATTGCAAGAAACGATTTGAGAGGAGAGATAGAGGGATGGGGCGCAGGAGGACGAGATGAAAACATGGGATTAGAGGGATGGGGGAGACTGAGAGGAAAAGACGGAGGTGAAACGAGAGGAAGTAAATGAGAGGGAAGGACTGACAGCAGTGTGAGGGAATGTGTCTCAGCACACAGAGAGAGGTATACACGTTCATTTGCATGCACATGAACACACACATACTTGTGTAAGAATACACTTTCGCACATTCAGCACATGCACACACACACACACATTCCCATACACACTATCACACAAACACAGAAGCACACACGCACTAAGACACATCCTTGCTCTCCAACACACACACACACACACACAAATGCACATACACGTGCATGCACACAAAAACACATACTCATACAGTATACAAACACACACACAAATACACACACGCATGCATGTACATAAAAACACATACACATAGAGAGCACGCACATAAACACACAAACGCACATTCACACAGGTACACACACACACTCACATCATACACAGATTCACACACACAAACACACGCACACACACACATACACACGCACACACACACATTAAGATAACCCACCCGGATGCTCTTAATCTGCAGGCTCCCCAGCTCTTGCAGAGACATTCTGGGGTCTTTCCCCAGCAGACTGACTCCGTCCTTCAGCCAGCTGATGGTGGGGATGGGGTCCCCAGAGGCCTGGCACTTCAGCAGGGCCACCCCATCTATGGCCAGCGTCTGATTGGCTGGGCCCTGGCGAATGATGGGCGGAGGCCTGTCTGTCAGTACTGGGTGGAGAAAAACAAGAATTTCACTCCCTCTATCACGCACTAATACAACACATACACACAACAGAAAAAACACCCAAGCAAAGGCCATGGGGCATTCACAGACCACACAAAGGGGCGGTCTCGTCATTAAACAGAAAGATAGGGCTGTAATTCCTAATGTTCCAGACGGCCTCAATTTTTATTGTTCTGTTGTAGATTTCAGAGCTTTTCAGGGCTCTTATTAGTGTATTAAATTGCAATAGCTGACCCAGGATTTGTGGGAAGTGGGTAGAGGATGAACTGAGGTTTGTGTTTCTGGACAAAGATGCGGTGAAGGAGACTGACAAGTTTCCAGCCGCAGCTTTAGCTGCCTGACATCTTTACCCCGGTACCAACCCTTCCTTCAGTGCTGCTGTGGTATAAGATGAAGGCCTGTGGACTTTGCCAGCGGGAGTTAATAAACATTTCCTGATGTTCCATAAAGAGGCAAACAGAGGGCTGTTTCATTGCAGAAAATGAAGACCTAGCCCTCGAGACGGACTGATCCCGCTGTACTCCCGGTTATAAAACACTGTGAGTTTCTCAGGAATTCACAGGAATTATGAGGTTTACTTAACTGCACCAGGACAGTGCTGAGCCAGGAATCATGAATCAGACCTGCTCTTTTCAAAATTAGTGAAATCTGCTCAAACATTTGAGTGCAAGAACTCGACCTCCTAATTACCTGGTCTGAAACTACCATAAATACAATAAATACCACCAAATATTACCATTATACTTCACATTTTTATGCAAAAAGCAAAGAATCTAGTATTGCAATTAAATATTATTGAGTGCTGTGATATCAATGCCGTTGGTTTAGATGCGGTTCAGTGCAGTCTCCAGATCTTGCCAGGAGCAAGTCCATCTCTTGAGATTAGGATATAAGCTAAAAAAAAGCTTAAAAACTCAACTGACCCATGGCAATCACTAAAAATGCAGTTACTAAACCTCATCGCAAAAATATAGTCCAATCCCCTGAGCCACGGAGTGCTACGTGTGCTAGTTACATCAGCATAGCAGAAAGAAAGAGGTATCACATTGTAATTAGCACCAGGGACACAGAAACAAGAGAGAGAAAAATTCTGATTGGTCGCAGCTCATATCTGAATGTCCGTATCTGTGAATTATGGCTCTTAAGTCGAGACGGTTTATATTTCAGAGCTGAGTAATACAGCGACTTCTGGCACCACACCGAGCGCATTAATTAGAAGGTGCGGATTAATGATGTCAGACTTGAGGCGCTAATTAGCCAGTCTTCTTCACCAACCTTTCAACACATTCACGCTTAGACCCCCCCCTGCGGCACTCGTATGCAGCAAAGTATAAAAACCCATCCCGCCGGAACCCGGGGTGAAACATTAAAGCATCCTAACGCATCAGCCGGACTTAAAAATCCTAATTTCAGAGCAATTTCCTTGACTACTGAAGCCTTTTACATCCGGCCGTCTTCCTCTTCAACAGGGAATGTTTTATGTAAGCGAGCGACAGAACGCACTCATTATGGCTCGAGCTCAAAGGGACGAAGCCGCGCCTCGCGACACAAACAGGAAATCCATCAAACCGCGTCTTTATATTTAACTTCACTGGAGCTGAAGGCCAAGGCTTCGCTAATGAAGTGACTGATTAAAGATTGGCCGTGGTGCAATTTTCCCCATAAGCGCACTGACTGATGAGGCTCTGAGCCTCCGACCGTGAGCTTGTCGCCGTACGCCAGTCATTCAGTCACTCCTCCTTTTAGTCTGAAGCCAGACAGTTCCTGTAACCCCATTGTGGGTCGACTGCATTTTTTTTTCCCAAAGTCAAGCTGCTCTCCTTCAACAAATTACAGTAAGACAGGAAATACCGATGGTTCCAGGGAGGAGAGGTTTATGGAGAGAAATGGCGGGACTGCGGAGACAGAATGAGAGAGGGAACGAGAGAGACAGTGAGGAAGAGAGCGAGAGGGACAGAGATGGAGAGACAGAGAGAGATGGATGAGGCCGAGGCCTTGACTGTCTGAATGGAGAATTTCTCATTACATTTCTCCTTGAACCCGGTTGGCTCCTGCTGGCCTGGTGACTGTAAATCACCGGAGCTCAGTGTTAGCAGAGGCCATTACATCTACCAGCTTCCTCGAGTCCTGAGGCCCAGCCTGCCCTACAATATACACCTGTCACCAGAGACACATCCATATCCACATGCATAATGTGTGTAAGTGTAGGCGCGTGTGTGCATGCATTTGTGAGCGTATATACTGTATATACGTGTGTGTGTGTGTGTGTGTGTGTGCGTGTGCGTGTGTGTTCTTGTACTTGCTACAGAGTGAGAACCGAAAAATGTTTTTTTGCTACAGATTGGGGACCTTATTGGGAAGTGTAGACATATTCACACATTGTGTGTGTCCTCGCAACTACAAAGACAAATTGTGACTTACTTGTTAAGGTTAGGGGTAAGTAGGGGTAAGGTAAGAATTAGTGTTGGTTAAGGTTAGGGTAAAGGTTTGGGTAAGGCACACATTGCTTACTGTTAAGATTATGGAAAGGCTGTAGAGACACACAAAGAATGAATGGAAGTCAATGTAATGTCCTCACAAGACTCGAAGTATAAGGGTGTGTGTGTGTGTGTGTGTGTGTTGTCTGCATGTGCATGCGTATGTGCCGTGCATGGTGTTTGCATCTGTGTGAATTTGCATGCGTGTGCACATGCAAAAAAGGTTATATGGTGCACGTAGCTAAAGACGAGCATTTCGTAGCGTATCGCCCTGGCCTTGCGATTACGCACAATCTGTCCAGATGGAGGAGATACTGCGATACGTGTCCCAAATCAAACTAGCACGAGAGACTGTTCTGTGCATGCATTTTAGAACAAATCAGATTAAAGATGAATTGAGCCCCTAAGAACCATACCGGGCCATCCCGCACTTTTGGCGAAATTGAGTTGAGGTAGTCAGCATGTGCAGAAAACTGAGATCTACATTTCCTAAATGGGCCAACCCAATCTACCCACATGGATTGTTCATACAAGCAAACGTCCTCTCTGCCACTGTACATATGCACTGCACTGCCTTAGCCATAGTGGACCATCCCACAACTTCCCATAATTCAATGTAAACATGGCGGCTGGGTATCTCACTGATGAGGAACTGCTTGCTATGATTGATGATGATGGTGAAGTGGAAGATAATGGAGACCCAGAGTTTGACCCAAATGAATCAGAAGATGATGGTTCTGCTTCAGAAGGAGGTACCTTTCACTTTAAATGAAACAGAAGGGCATCCAAAACCTGCATAAGAAGTGCATCACGTAAGTCTACATATCTTGAGTTTTTAACATAAGCAGTGTTTCTAGTTCCCAGATACTCTAGATGACACAGGAGGCTGGCAACTTTGAGTCCCATTTTCTCAAAAGTTCCCCAACATGGGTTGGCCCAGTATGGCTCTTAGGGGCTCAATTCAGACCATGCATGTATGAGTGTGTATGAGTGTACATACTTGTACAATACAGGAATGGATTTTTGGATGTCCTAATTAGTGATGATTTTCAGCAATTTCAGTGAAGTTGACTGAATGGGTCAGTAGGGCTACACCCAGAACATATTTCATAATTTACAGAGAACGTCAGTCACTCCCATACTCTGATCCTGATATAAATCATTACATTTACATATTTTCACAGTTAATGCCATCTTTTTTCAGCTCTCAAAAACAGCTCCGATGGACACATAATTAAATGGGGTCTGACAGAAAAGGCCTCATTCAAAAGAGTGAAAAAGTAAAAAAAAAAAAAAAAAAATGGCAGCTGAATTCGAACGTTGAGGCCAAGGCCAATTGCACTGATAAAACTGAATAAAAGGCTTTTTCAGAGAAAGAAACTTTTATTTTAACAGTGCTGTGTGCTGAATTTTCGCAGGTTATTTGCGCTTTCAGAGCTGCTCAAGGCTGTCAGTCCAGCCATTCACTTCCCAGCGGAATCGCGCAGAAAAATATTCAAGATTTATTTCTTCTTTAAGTCCACGGGAAAAATATGAGTATTTGTGCAGGTCTCTATATATGCCTCCACGTGAACGAGTGAGTGAATGAGTGTTAGTGCATGTGTGTGAGCTTGTATTCCTACCCTTGTGGGGACCAATTAACCCCCCAGTGACACAATACAAGATTTTTTATCCTTGAGAAATTTTCCATTCCTCAGAAGGTAACTGAGTTATTTTATTTCATTGTCAGGGTTTAAGGTTACTCATGTACTGTTTACAATTAAGGTCAGGGTGAGAGGTAAAGGAATGAATGTAAGTCTACGGGATGTCTCTTCAAAACATGAAAACACAACGTGTGTGCTAGAGGTGTGTGCATGTGTGTGCATGTGCGTGTGTGCGTGTGTGTGTGTGTATCACATTGTCCCTGTTCCTCACCATCAGTGACCTCCAGCTGGGCCTTGGCCAGGATGCTACCCGCCACAGTCAGGGCCTGGCAGATGTAATACCCAGCATCGGCGCGCTGCACGGAGGATATCGTCAGGTCTCCACCGGGCGACACCGAGAAGCGGCTGTTGGGCTGCTGAGGCTGGTTGGGGAACAGAAGGTTCTGGAACAAGAGGAGGAGGATGAGGCTGGTTAATAAGAACAGCAACATGACAGCTACTCATTTCCTTAGACTATACAGTTATACCATAGTACACCACATATACACACATACACACACACACACACACACACACGCGCGCGCGCGCGCGCACATGTTGGGTTTTCATGTCTCGTGGGGACATTCCATAGACTTGCATTCATTCCCTAACCCCTTTCCCTGACCCTTACCCAGAACAGCACATACCTAACCCTAACCCTATCTCTAACCTTAACCTAACCTTATTCCAACCCTACCCTTAACCCTATCTCTAACCCATAACCTTATCCCAACACTAACCTTAACCCTTAACCCTTAACCCTAAAATAGCACGCTTTCCTCATGGGGACCTGAAAATGTCCCCATTAGGGCCGTGATATACTTGCTGCAAACAATGCAAATGTGAGCGCATCATGGCTGCCACGCGTTACCTGCATCGGTTTGAGGCGTCAGACGCGGCCAGTCGCACATCTCGATGCGAGGTACCGCGACGCATGCGCGAGTTGCAATATTGACATGACCGCTAGAGGCGCTCGTGCGAATAAACACTGTGACCAGACCGGAACAGACAGACGGAGTCCGATGATGGAGAGTTTTGAGGACAAATTTCATATTTTTGTTGTCTGCCCCAAGTGGAGACTGCCGGTATTGTGGGTTTTGGCTGTGTAGTGCTGCAACAAGTATATGCACGCACCGGCACAGACGCGACCCGACGCGTACGCGTGTGTTCGATCAAGCAGCAAGTATATCACAGCCCTTAGGATAAAGAAATGTGGAATTCCATGTCTTACGGGGACATTTTGTCCCCTCAAGGGTAGGTAAACATGGACCACACACACATACACACACACACACACACACTGCGGATCGGGTAAAGCATCACCATCAGTGCCCACTAACCAGGTCCAGGACTCGAGGGCTTCCTGCAGTCTTGTTTGTCTGGTTCTTCATAAACTGTAAACTAAGGGGCTCCAGGACCCAGGTGTGAAAGCATCAGATTAGAGATACAATCGATTCAAAAGCGGTTAGCGATAGACAGCGGGGGGGGTGTTTGCCAGCAGTGACGGACGAAAGAAGGGCTTCTGACGTGGGCGAACAGAAAACAGCACCTCTACAGCCCTGTACCCACTCACCTCTCTGTATGTCGCCTCAATTATCTATTTACTTATTTTCTGTTGAATGTCCTCAAAGCAAACGAACGGGAAAGAGACATTAGACTGATTAATTACACCTAATGACTTTAATGCAGCAAATGATGTGGTTTTTTTAATTACCCCATCCCCCTACGTACGGTTGATAGATGGTCCCCTTCATTATACACGGGCATCGGAGAGCTGGGTTCCTCTCGCCTGATCACTTAATTACTGTCTTAATTTGTCCTTTTTTCGACAAATAACTTCATGTCTCATTTAAGACAATGAGAGCGAGAGGACAGGAGATGTGGAATGTGTGAGTGTGTGTGTGTGAGTGTGAGTGTGAGAGGCACAGGGAGGGAGAGAGAGAGACATTAAGATGTTTGGTGGATAATATGATAATTTGAAAGCATATTAATATTGAACGTAGTGTGAGCACATCTGGTCTATCTGCTCGCTTTCACTCTCTGTAAACGCCTGAACAGAGTCGTTTTTTCAGGCCTTTTTTCTGCGTATTCCGGCCTGCACTCGTCTCACCTCCTCCCTCCCGAACGATCCGGCTTCTATCTCAGCGAGGAGTCAGTTCTCCAGAAAAGAGCCTTCCTCGGCACGCCGAGACCGGCTTCTAATTGCTATTGTTCCTGCGGATTTAGACGACTCATAAATATTGCGATCGTATTGTCTGCGCAATTATATTCAATCTGCCCGTCTTCAGCTTTTAAGGGTTTAAGAAGTAAATCGAGACGTGTACAGAGATGTGTGTACTGAGATGCATGTGGATAATTGTTGGATTCTCGGCTCTGGAACTGCTCACGGCTCCACATAAGCAACAGGCTTATTAAGAGGGATAAAGATCAGGGCTCCAGCACCATGTAGATATTTTTACACACTAATATTCTTATTGTTCATTTACTTTAGTGCTTGCTATATGCAATGTTTTTGCATTGAATTGAAAATAGAAGTCTAATGAGGTGGAGAGAGATGGCCAAGGAATGGACGTAGAGAGAGAGAGAGAGAGAGAGAGAGAGAAGGAGTGAGACACACTGTAAACCTTGATAGTTTGGTGAACTCAAATGTTTTTTGGAAACCGATTACTTCAAAAAAAATTGTGTCGGCTAACTTAATTTCATTGTATGGAAGGAATACATACTCAGTTTTTTTGAGGTAATCGGTTTCCACAAAACATTTGAGTTCACCACACTTAGCGGGGTTCACAGTGCAGAGAAAGAGGGCGAGAGAGACAGACAGTGAGAGAAACAGTTTCAGAACTGACGACCTGGTCAGTTTGTGGCGAGCTGTGGTCTGTGGCAGTTACCTGGCTCCCCTCCTTTTGCCAGAAGACCGCAGGCTGGGGGTTCCCCTTGGTCTCACAGGGAAACGTGGCCGTGCGCCCCTGTGCCACAATCTGGTCCCGTGGCCGGATGACAAACTGGGGTGCAGCTGGGGTGAAAGGGCAAAGGGCAAATAATGTCAGTTCACTTGTAACAGGGGACAGCGGGGATTAAAGGATTAGCAGGACATGGGATATTGGGGAGTGAGGAGTAAGTTGGGGGGGGGGTTAGGCAATCTCAGGCAGTAACAGGCACCCACGATCAATCCAATTTAGCACATATTAGCCAGATTCCATGCTGCAGGTTGAAATCCTTTTACAAGTCACTGCGTAAGAATCACGGACACATAAAAACATCACGGCCACCAGGCAAGCCATTCATCCGACCGGCCAAAGCAAGCTGGAGCCCAATTAATGGCGGTTAGTCTGCAATCGCGGACGCATGTTTGGCTTATCACCACTAGGGGGCGAAACACAGTTGGGCACACCCTGCTGTGCTACTGGTGGAGCAAACTTAACGCTGGGTTGCGTCTAGCCTCATTCTGCCACTCCACGGTAGAACGGCTCGGTTTTTCTGACGTCCGCTCGAAGTCTGCCATCACGTCTGACAGAATCTCCGTAACGCGGCACAAAATTAGGCGCTACGCCGCAGATCAAAGCCTCAGTCGAGATTGGCAAGAGATAAAATATTCCACTGGACTGCGCTCCACATCTCTCCCACCATGTTAAAATTAAACTTGAAGGCAAAGTGCAGTTGATGCGCTCATCTACATGAGTGGAGGCCATCTTTAAACTCTCTAATGAGGCCTCTCTATCCCCAAATGCCCCGAGAGGCACAGAAACTGCACAGCCAGCGCTGAACTTCAGCATTCCTGCCTAAGCTGCCTGCCTCAGCAGAAATGGTGTGAAGTAAACAAGGCGAGGGAAAGATTCAAGATCGCTCCATAAAGGGCTGGACGCCACAACCTTCAGCTGTCCTTGCCTCTGGGGGTCTAACCCCATCCACCATCATTACACCTCATAGTCATTAACGGGCTCAATTATTCAAAAGCACCACACTGAAGTCAATTAAACATAATTGCAGAATGAGGTGGAAAGGGCATTTTCAGGGTAAGTCAAGTCCTGATTATTTACAGTACTGAGCAAAAGTCTCTGACAACCTAGATTTTTTAGACTTAAATTTGGTCTTTGGTGTTTGTTTATGGTTCACTTGACTGGAGTAGTTGTAAAAAGCACATTTGAGAAACTAAATGCTAAATAAAGACATAATTTTTTACAAATAAATGTTCGCATTTCAGAAAAGACTGCTCGCACTGCGGATACAGCCTTCATAGACTCCTAATCTCAAATTCCATGAGGGTATCTGGGATTACCACGAGACACCTAAGCAAGTGAGACAGGTCAGCTTGCACAGTAACTGTTGCAAGTTCTCCAGTTCGCTTCGATGAGCCCCACCAAACAATTATTTAGCAAAACTTAAGACTTTTGCTCAGAACTCTATATCTCGTAGTCCTCTGCAGTTGGATGTGCATCGAAAGATCAGAATAAACTGGACCTCCTTTGCACCATGAAGCAACTGCTGCACACAGTTAAACCCCAATAAACACCTTGTTTATTCATTCACCAATAAGCAGCATTAAACCATGGCATTAAACTATGCTCCGCACACTGATCTGTGTAACAGGCTAGATGAGGACTCTTGCCCGACTGTTGGAGTGTTCGCTCTGTCCTACGGAAGTCATTAAGACCAATTCAAAGATAAACACAGCACACCTCTGCTTTGACACAACTCTCGTCCTTCCAACCCTGCCCCTAACTGAGGAAAACTGCCCTTTGAAAGGATAAAATGCTGATATACTGAGTTTAAGCTGTGACTCACCACCCTCAATAAGCCCTGAATCGTGGTGGTGTGAACGTATGATAGAAACCTGGTCTAATCCAGCCAGGCAGCACACGTTTGTCAACTAACATCTGCCACACTACTCACCTCTAACACAGAGAGACGTCAGGCAGCTGCAGGACGCCCTTATGCTAATACCGATGACCTGACACGAGAGGTTTGGGTCCTCACTCGCAGAACTGACATCCTGACAATGCTGTGACTCAAAATAATGCAAGCCGCACAACCACCCACACACACACATGCACACACACACACACACACACACACACAATTATACAAGCACGTATGCACACATACAAAATACACATACACAAACTCTAAATACACAAATTTGCACACACACACATACACACAAAAACACACACACCCACATAAGCATGAAAAACACATATACACACACGCACTGCACACAAATAAGCACACACTCTCTCTCCGTGTGCCCTGCTCCACACGACTTCCTTAATCGCTCCCCGGCTCAGCAGTCCCACAGCGGAAATTCAAATGACCAATTACATCCACCAATTCCAGTCTCCGCTCAGCTGTGACCTGCGGATCAGATACTGAAGCCCTCAGAAACGGCCGAACTTCACTGTGGTCTATTAAAGAATAAAAAGGAAAGGAAAAAAAGGACCTGCCTTTTCCCTTTTGTTCAATTCCGCTTTCCCCACTGTGGCAGCGCAGGAACACTCCGAGCGGACACTTTATTTTCAAATAAAAGGTCAAACTGCCCTTCTGTTAAAAGTTAGCATTTCCCACTGTTTTTACAGAAATGGAATGGAAGTAGAAGTCAATAGAAAAGATAAGAGAACTGTCTCCCAGCTCTGTTGGGTCTCTCATTCTCTCCTTCCCAGGAACTGATGTCTGATTTACTCGAGGGAGGACATTATTTCAGCAGTACACTTTACAATGACCACAAGTAACTTTATAGAGAAAGCCCTCATCATCTAACTTTGAGATAAAACCATTCAAAAGCTTTGCTTTAATAGCTACTGAAAGCAAATAGCAGGTCAGACATTGAACCCTCGCAGGAAGTTGCTGTGCTGCAGTCGCGTTATGTAAGTTTAACAGACAGCTTGAAGACTTGACCCCATAAAGAAAAATACAGTATTTTCCATCTTGTGCAATCTACGCCGCGCAGATGAAAGCATCATCCGTTCAGCTATGGTTTGTTTGTCACTAATTAGCACGGAGCTCAAAGGCATGCTTGTCTGAACTCTGTCTGTTTGACAGAGGGACCATTAGATCTCCATTTCCACGCTCGGGCTGTCCAGTGACAACACAGCTGCCCTTCGTCAAAGAGAGACTTCTCCATTCGGCGAGCTTATCTATTATACTTCTTATCAGCCCGTTGATTTATTTATTTTTTCCCGGGTATTTATTTGTAAAACGCACTCACTTCAACGAGCTGCAGATGGTCACAGATTTGCTAGCGCTTGGCTTTATCTTGGTTTTGTGCAGAAGAGTGCAGGGTTGAACACAAACGCCTCAAATCACATATTAGCCCAAACTCCATTTCCTGCTGACCATCCTGCCTCCATACACACACACACACACACACACACACTGCACTGACAGTCCCACAGGCAGTGCATTACCCACCGTCACTCACTCTGAGTGTTTGTTTAATCAGTCTGAGGCCGCTATCTCGACACCCCTCTCACGCGCGTCACACACTCTCGTCCCGCTCTCCCACACTCGCTCACCCACGCACAAACATACACACGCAAAAACAGACACTAGCACACACATGTGGGCACACTCACACAAACACTCTTCCAGTAATATACCATGAGGTCTTCATGTAAACGAAGAGCAGCCCTGACTGCTGTGTCTAATCCTGGAGGCACATCATAAGTGCACACGTCAGCATGAGAGTGGATATGTGTGAGGGGAATGTGTGTGTACAGTGTGACAGTGGCTGAGTGTGTGTTGAGACGCTGGGCTCCACTAATTTGGAGACTGTGTTGGGTTTCTGAAAATGTCCTTTTTGGAAACAAGAATGAGGAGAGAGAGAAATAGCAGCCCAATTCTGGATCTTTCCGTCATGACAACATACGCCTGTTGTGGGCTGGAAAGAATTCATAATACAACTTAGGTATTACACACGCACAAGCACACACACGTATGCATGCATACGCATACGTACACCTATAAACACAGACTTACACATGCGCGCACGCACACGCATGCATACACATACACATGCGCACACACACAACACACACATATACACAGGCTTGTGTGCACACACACGCACACACACACACACACGCACGCACGCACAAGAGCTAAGGAACATAGAGCACCACATAACACATATTCCCTTCTCTCAATAAAAGTGCATATGATATTATACTCGATGGGTAGTGGCAATTACTCTCCCTCTAGCTAGAGGTCCTCTGAATATTCAATTTCCCAAATCTTCTGCCAGCCTGACAGGCCATGACAATCACGCAGCGTCCTGTGCTGTTTTGGCAGCTCTTGACTCCATGGTTTGCCCCAGTATCTCCTCTCCAGCTGCCAGTCAAACTCGCCCGGCCACGCACCCCTGCGCCCCTAATCCATCCCCCGCATTCAGCCGCTCTCCCTGCCCTGTCAAAACCAGCAGCAGGAACTGACATTTCCAAAAGGAACATTCGCCTTCGGTCTTAATGTCCAAGGGACTCATCTACCATGCACTTCCTGAACTAAGAGGAACTGTCCGGTATTCCTCTAAAGGCCTGGTTATGATTTTCATAAATGGTGCTTAAAAATGAGTAACTTTTAAAAGCAGTACTGAAAATCCTGGCCGTTAAAATTTTTGCCTCCATCTTTTTCAGTTTTAAACTAAGTATTTTAACCCTAGTCCTGCCAGTCGTTGATATATAGAGGACCCACACGTTTCCCTGTGGGCCAGTCGTCGATATATCTTTCCCCAGTAGCTTTTTCGCTGTATGCCAATCCTGGATAAGCATTAGCCTTGAGGCAGGACTAGGGTAAACATTAACAAATAAATATTCAATCGTGAATCCAAACCAGTGCAGATGCAACCAGTACAAATTTAACTGTACTGGAACTATGACCACTTTTGAAGTAAGAATGGATAAATTCCCGCACAATAAAGATTAAGCTCACCAGCTGATTGTGATCTGTGTAAACAAACCCTCTGACTGAAGTGTGGCCACTATTCAGTTGGGCTAAGGGTGGCTATTCCATCCAACAAGCTCAAATAAAATTTTTCCTGATAAGACCTTATCTACGCCACACACGCGGTAACTATTACTTATTACTGTTCAAGCAAAGCAACAGAAGGGTGGTTACAGACACAAGAAGCATGAAGTGAGGCTGGCAAGACAGGGGAATTCTGGGAGTAGGAGGAAATTTAAGTCCACTCAAAGATTCCATGACACTAGAGGCTAAGACAGCGAATCAGGAATTAGTAGCTTATCAGGTTAGTAAGCATGAGTAAAAAGCCATTATAAGTGTAAAGATAAAAGCTACAGTTGCTTGAGTCGCTAGTGCTAAGAAGGCGAGGGGCTGAGCAGGAGAAGGGGCAGTGAAGCAGTGGGTTAGCCGCGGCGATGCGGCACCCGCGTTAGCATGGCGCTAACCGATGAGTCGCGCTCAGGCAGCCGTGTTAGCGTGTGCTAGCGTGCGCTCGAGCTCAGCTCATGCAGGATGGAGAATGCACATAAGGGATGGGTACTTACCTACGGGACGGGCTGTAGACAGAACAATGGAGTGGTGAAGTTGAACACAAACACGGAGAGTGGGGGGGTAAACATGAGGGGGGGGGGACATGGGGGGGCACAGGAGGGGTGGGGCAGGGGTATGAGCAGAGGAGAATAGGGGAAGAAATAAGAAAAAAAAGAAATAATAGTCAGAATGAATGACATGTTGCACTGGACACACAACTGCAGCAGAGGATTGTGGGGGAGACTGATCTTAATACTGGGGAGGGAACGAAAAATACTCTGCAGGGGGGTAGATTTATTCACTCTCTACAAAACTCTCTGCACCACAGCACACAACCAGTGCACTTACACTGCATTTCCCTCCTGCCAATGGGGTCATGTCTTGGGCAGCACCACCTGGTGGCCTGGCTGAGTAACTGCACCAACATTCCACTGAACATCTTTTTTCCAGGTGCCATTTTCTTTCACTATTTGTCTGCAGGTAGTTTATTTTTGATTAATTCTCATAAATTCAGTAAATTCAGTTAATTCTATGATAAATTAACCCCACAAAAAGATCGCCTCCCCCACAATGGCATTCAATGATACTTCTCAGTTTCATGTGTGGGGCTGTGCTGAAGACAGGGCGCATCACCACAGATTCAGAGTGAGATACAGACGCACAGTACAGATCATATTTAATTCACAGGTACCGCTATAGAGGCCTGGCGCTGTTGACTGAGGGAACACAGAAACACTTGCGCTCACAGTTTCTCACCACGTCTGCGAAATGACTTTACCTCCAGGAACCCAGGTCTCTGTCTCAACTCAGCAGACCGAGTCGGTCTGTCTGAACGCCGCCGTTTACGTAAATCCAGAATTCAAAAAGCCTGAAAATTGAAGTTGACCCCTCCGGTTGCTCTACTCCCTCCCGCCTCCCCAAACACCCCCCCCCCCCCCCTCCATCCCTACCCCCCCTTCCCAACTCCCACCCATCGGAGACTCCCTCCCGGCGCATCATTTAAGTGCTCCGCGGAGACCTTGAACAGTTTGATTTAATGTGTGCGGCGTCGGGCGTGGGGTGTGTGTGTGGGGGGGGTTACAGTAAAAATGTTTTGATTAACCTTTCCCACCTCCGCCGCTCTGCTCACTGTATGCATCAGTAAACTGTGAAATGGCTCCAAAGACCGTGCAAGCGAGTTTGCCGGCCCACAGCTGGGCGGGGCCACTAACAGAGCAGTTATACAGGCAGGGAGTGGGCCTCACATTCGAATAGGACCTCAGCTGAGAGAATGAATAATTAAAGGAGTTGATAGACAGCCCTCGACTTCCTGCCATCACCTGAGGAAAGCCTATATTCCGCAGTGTGGAATTGCTCTATTCAGGGCAAGGAGACCATATAGGAGTCCATTTCACACCAGACAGCCTCGTACCCTCAGATTTCCCTTAAATCAAAATGGTGCAGCTGACAGAAGCTAAATTTTGCGGTGCCTGGGCTGTGAATGAGTGCCTCAAGGCCAGCCGATTATTTGTGACGGGGAAATGTTGAATAATTAAAATGCCATTCACACCTCGCTGGAACTTCCACTGCGAAGCAGGAAACATTAGGAGCACTGATATTCCACCAACTGGCCCGAAGACACATTTCTGTACTGTGACAAATGTTTGCGGGCTAAACTTGTTAGAACAAAACATGTTTTTTTTTTAAATTCTTCTTCTTTTTTAAACTCAAATGCTTTTACTGTAGAAAGTGACTCATGCCTTACATCGTTTAAATAAAAGATGAAAGACATTAGCCATCACTCATTGAATGCTTTTTTCTATAGCTTAATGGATTTTGTGATTTCATGTTTAATGGTTCTGTTGAGAATAGCCTCTGCCCACTGTTGCCTGGGTGGTGCTGGTGAACGGCAATACGGTATTTCAGCTTCTTCACAGAGTCAACACGTTGTGCTAAGATCATGCACTTGACACCAAAGGCTCTAATGGCCGACGGCCAACGCGGACTGGATGTGTGTGTTCGTTCGTGATAATGTGTATATGAGGGCGCGAGTGTGTATGTGCACGCAAAATATTTCCATACTTATTTCTTTAGCTTTTACTGAAATGTAAAATGTATTTGATTTTCAAAAACGTTTGTCCATAGCTCTGAAGCTCTCAGAGTCCCACAAATTTTTGGTTGTGGTTTTGGGGCGCAGAACCCTAGACTCACCCCGGACGGTCAGGGTCGCCGCGGCCTCCACCTTCCCCACTCGGTTCTCGGCAAAGCAGGAGTAGGTTCCCTCGTCTCCGGCCGATGCCTTCTTGATCCTCAGCAGGTAGTCCTCCTTGTCGTATTTAATCTCATACCTGACGGAACACACAGACCAAAAGACGATTAAACTGAATCATTCAGCAGGATATGAGCACATGCTTACTGTATGACCCGTGGCAAACCTTCAAAATAACCCAGCAAGCCAGCTAGACTTCCACTACAATTTCAGTGACGGGACCACAGGCAGACAGAACTGGCACAGAACGAAAGGATCCCTGCCCACGTAAGTGAGGAGAAGCCGAATGATGGAATGCACCGGATCAATTATTTAGTGATAATGCGCACAGTAGGGGGAGAGCGCATTTTCAGGGAGAGCCGCACAGTTTTAACATTTATGAGACACTCTCCTCTATGTGCTGGAGTAGGGAGGATAGATCTTTCTCCATAGGGAGAGAGAGAGGAGATCACCACTCATCTCAGGATGAATTATCTAGGGCACTGCCGGACAATTACAAAAACAAAAGTCCCCGCGCTAATGGATAGTCCACTATTAGCGTGGTTAGACTGGACTCTGTTTCATTGTGTGAGCAGAGGAGAGACAGGTAATTCAGGAAGTGTGGTAGAGATGTGAGAATCCGTTTCAGTGATAATGTCTCAATCTAGCGGTTGTATCCCTTACACCCCCATAAAAGGTCCTGCACTTTGAAAACACCTCGCTTTATGTGAAATGGACTAATTGTAACTTGGTGATCCACATCAATTATACCAATTATCAAAATAAATAAGCAAATTAGCTGAGAGGCAATTAACTACGCACGTGCGACTGCATGTCAGTATATCACAAGAGACTGAAAGACAGCTGGGATTGGATATGTGTGCTCTGCTCACTAATTTTGTTTTTAGTTGAAACCTGTGCGTACTCGGTGGTGATCGTCATGCAAAACACGTTAGGATAAGCAGGAGTCTGCTCTGCTGCTAGAATATTCCGAGAGTATTCGCAACCATAACGATGGAGAGGAGGCGTGGAGGGCTGTAAATGTGTAATTATGTGTGGGGAGTGCGGGGTATTTGAGTGTTTCATATAGAATCCTGCATTAGCTGGTGACTGGAGGCAGAAGGCAGCAGGAACAGAGGAAGCTTGATAGCCCATAATAGTAAATACCAGCAAGTCAAAAGAAAAAAACTAAATGGAGACAGCGACGGAGACAGAAGTCTTCAGAGACAAGACTACACTGCAGACAGCACAGTGGAGCAGAGCAGGATCCCACACCATATGGCCATATTAGCATTATTATTGATGGTGAATATTGACCGTAAAGATCTACATTGATTTCTGGTTTAGAGTTGGACCTTCACGCCTCCCACCTGCTAAGGAAGCCGAGTGTTTGAGGAAAGCAGAACATCTGTGCAGCCGGATGCACAGGGAGATCATTATATAAGCACAAAGCTTATATTCCATGCTGGTGCCAGACTGAATTCACTTCATTTAACCACTCCGAGTGCGGATACATGGCTCAAGGCTCCAAGCCCCCTCAGTCAGTCTTTCCACCCTAAACTCGGTCTTTCTCCCCTTCTCCTTCTGTTCTGTTCTTAGGAATAAAGACATGGGTGCCCCAATGGCTCATCGGTCTATGCGCGCGCACCATAAAGGCTGTGGCCTTCCTGCGGCGACCCGGTTCGAATCCGGCTCGGGTCATTTGCCGCATGTCTTCCCCATTCTTCTCCCCAACTTTCCTGCCTCTCTCTACTGTGTGTGACTATCAAATAAAGGAGAAAATCTTAAAAAAAGGGAATAAAGACATAATGTGTTCATTAAAGAAAGTTACATTCCTTCGTTATGACAGGCAGGTAAGCCTATCCACACCGGCTTAAGAAACATAATGATTATTTGATTGGTTTTTGTGTGAGCGCTTTGTTCAGGAAGGTGAAGCTCAGCGTAGAGTTTAGCGAGGAATAAAGCTGTCATTGTTTAGATTCGAAACCTTAACGTCAAGCGATGGCGAGACAAAGCGACTTTCTGAAAGCCTCCACGATGCAAAATAAACAAGCTAACAAACTCCGTCTTCGCTGACAGCGCCCTGGGCCATGACGGAAACGCCTTGAGATCCCACTGACAAGGATAGGAGAGCCGGAGATAGATTCTGCAAATTTTGGTGGGGAACAGATATCCGCTGTGCTTCAGTGAGAGAAACGGTAAAACAACGTTAAAAAAAATAGCCATGACAGGGCTTCAAACCCAGAAACAACATCTCTATCTCTGAAACACATACACACACACACACACACACATGCATGAGTACATGCTCGCACACACATCCACACAAATCGGGAGGAACAGTAGCTTATTCTTCGTCCTGGTAGGAGAAAGCTCTGCTCTCTATTAGAGGAGGAATGTAATTACACGTGTAATAAGAAAGGGATGTTGAGAGGATGTTTGTGCCAAATTCACCCGCTTGGCCGCTACAGAAAGTGGAGAATATAAACACACAGACACAGACATACAAACACACATGTATACACATACGCACATACGCATACATGGGCAAATAACAGCACATGGCACGTTTTTCTTATCCATAACAAGCGTACACAAACACTTTCATCAAGCACGTTCCATCTTTCACACAGATGGGCCAGAAAGGAGAAGGAAACACACACATGATTATCTGCTCTGTTAGGCTCTATGGGCAGAGGCATAAACCACTACACGGCTGTTTCATCTGAGTAAGAGAGCGATGTGAAATAAATCACATGACACAGTATTACAAGCACATACAAACCATATATACTCATTTACTCACGCACACACAAATACACACACCGTCACAAGCACACACACGACCATACATACTCATTTACACACGGACATGCGAACACACACACACCCTCACAAACACACACACAGCCACACACATACACATACTCCCACAAGCACACACAAAAACTCTAACACAAACAGACACATATACACACATGTGCACACACACCCTCACAAACACACACAACCACACCCTCACAAACACGCAGACACACGCACCCTCACAAAGACACACACACACACACACACAATCAGACACACACACCCTCACAAACACACACACACACACACAAACACACCCACACCCTCAGACACACACACCCTCACACTCACACGCACTCACACACACACACACACACACACACACACAACCATACATACTCATTTACATTCATGCACAAACACACACACACACACACACACACACACAATCAGACACACGCACCCTCACAAAGACAGACACACACACAATCAAACACACACACCCTCACAAACACACACACACACACACACCCACACCCTCAGACACACACACCCTCACACTCACACACACATACACACACACAACCATACATACTCATTTACATTCATGCACAAACACACACACACACATACACACACACACATCACTTATAAGCGCGGCTCAGAGGGTATAGGAACGGGACGCAGGCCAGGTCCTCAGACTGGCTGCGCTAACATTGAGTCCTAATTCTCGTCTGACAGCGCGATCGTGTTTCACACCGTCTCAGCAGCGCTTTATTCCTCCCTGATCAAAGGAGCCCTGTTTGTCAACCGCAGGAGAGAATCAATTACCCAGCTTTATCCTTCATCATCTCCCCGTAACGAACCCGAAGCTGGGACTGCACCCTCAGCCTGACTGCCGTCTCTCTCCTGTGCCAGGGGAGGCCGCCCCGGACCCCTGTTCCCCCCCCCGGCTGGCACGCTGAGGCGCGCTCGGCGGTTTGGACGACAAGCATGTGACGCACAGCTTTGCATAACGCTTTTTTACTGAACTGTGACAGAGGCTGCTAAGACGGAATAAAACAGTATTCAAAACCATGAAGCTGGCAGTTGCCGAACAGGAAAGCAACCAAACACACACACACACACACACACACGCAACCGTTCAGTGAACCCTTTTAACCGTGACATCACAAAAACCAATCCTGGATCAGAATGTTTTTAAATCAAAATTCAAATACTGATGTAACACTCTCTGCCAGTAACTGAAGACCTGCGTGCTAAAAGTACCTAAATCACATTTTTGGACAATTCAAGTTGAGCATGAAAACTTGCTATATTTGGGTCTCCAAGGCTACTCGATAAATCTTGTGAACAGCAAAGGTGCCCAAGTCCCAATTCTCCAGGAAAGAGGTGACAGGTAATCATTTTCTCTAGAACTAGAAGCGCCAAAGTCTGGTGCTTTGGTGCTAACAGTTCCTCTGTCAGGAAAGACCTAATGCAATATGTGACGGGCAAGTATAATGCCTGATTGAGATCTTTGTCAGGTAGTACCTAAGAGCCATTAAGAGGAGATCAACACTTGTTAAATAGAAAAAAAAAAGACTGAATTTTTTTTTAAACCATATTTTAGTGTTTTTATATTTTTCCCAAGAGCTAGGCTCATCGTGGGGACTTATGCCACAAATGTTCAATTTACAACTTTTTTCCTCTTTTTTAACACTTTTTTTTTTTTACAACGAGACTGAAGTTCCTAATGCTAGCAGTTGTACATTAAATATGTCTTTCATGCACCAGATATGAACATCATCATATTGTGAAGTATGTTGGTAAACTAGAAGCACTCAAGCGTGATAATTCAGTGCAGTGAGTTTGCAGAACAATGTGTTCAGTTATATACATACAAATATCTATAATCGAGATCTATGTAAAGTATGTATCTTTATATCTGTTAATCTCTGACTCTCCATCTGTGTGTCTAAGCTACACTCAGAGGCCTTGGACAACTCCTAGTCGAAGAGCTAAAGGCTGGGTTTCATTTCACTTTGGTTCCAGGTTTCTGTTAAGAGTAGCGATATTTGCGTAGATTTTATACGTATTGGTCTATGCATATGTTTTTTGAACAGAGTACTGTACTTCTTATTGGGAGGGCAGTTACAGTTGCCGGAATTGCAATGTGTTGAAGACTATCTTGTTTGGCAGTGAGGTTGATGAGCACAGTAATTTTTTTTATTTCATTTTCTAATGCAAAGCTCATTGATCCAACATAACCACAAGCATCTCCTTTCTCAACAGGACCTGCTATAACAAGGACATTCCAGCCAGAGTCCAGCTCATTATTGGCCGCCACTGTAGATGCTACGTTGAACTGATAAGGCTAGAAGAGATAGCATTATTATAGCCCCGCCATGATGATATGGGGGGATAAAGTCTTCAGTGCTGTCGTCTGTCCGTCTGTTTGTCCATCTGTCCTTCTGTGATCATTTTGTTTCCGAAGCAGACCTCAAATACCATTCAGTAATTTTTAAACGAAACTTGCAGTGCGTATTAATCAGGTCCTAGACTGGTGCCTTTAGAGATTTTGGGATTTCTGAGATTAGATTGTGGGGGCTGGGGGGATAAGTCATCTTCTAATGACTCTTGTTACATTACTTTAATTGCTGAAAAACCACAGGGCACAAAACTTTGACCTACATGTTGGTCTGTTGTGCTTATGACCCGTGAAAAGGATCATGACAGAGTGTTTGGATGCTCACAACGTGCAAAGGTTTCACTGCTTCTGAGATCCGTGTTTTTCCAAGTGGTATAAATGCATTCAAATTAAAAAAAATTTTCTAAAAACAATTGCAGAGCCTCACACTGAAAGTACTTAAGTCACATTTTCACACATCGTGAGGAAAGGATGGGAAAAGGTCTTCCTGGTCAATTTTCTCAATTTTCTCAAAATGGACATTAAGTCACTTAATTATTTTTAGCACCAAGGTCTTCAATTTTCTGACCACGTTCTTTCCTAGTTTTAATGCCAGAATTATCCAGACTCTAACCAGGTGCAAAAAGAACCAATTTCCAAAAACAGAACTGGCACAAACTCAAAACTGCTGCGGCTTCAAATGCTGAGCACCTGAAGTCATAAACTTCAAATGTCACGGATTATTACAAAATGCTCAAAAACATAAAAACTTTAATAGGCAGATTTTATGGATCCGTTATATTATCCCCCATTTTCTCAAAATAGACCTTTTTGTGACTTCAGTGGGCTTACTTCTAGCACCAGGCTCTTAATTTGGAAACAGTAAAGTTCTGGAACACTAACTCTTCACCGAGAAAATTTCAGGTAAAAAAAAAAAAAATCATAAAAAGCCTAGAAGCACATGAAGCGCATACATGAACATGCAAGAACATACACACACTTATACACACACTTACTCAACCACACGCATCACTGTGCCGAATCTGAGAGCCAGTTCTTCTTATGCAGGATGGGAAAAAGGCCTCAGAAGCTGCATGAAAGTCCCACATGCAGAACAGATCGCCCCGCCGATGGCAGCTGAAGCCTTTGAGATGCCGCTGTGTATGACAGGCCTTATATTTCCCGCAGCTGTTGTTGTCCTGCTCATCATCAGGGGCTGATTTGGCACATTTTTTTTTTTACTGATGTGGATTCCATTTATTTGGAACACCAGAGGCACATTCTATCCCCCGCGTGACGCTACGCTCAGTCTTTGATGGCTGTAATATCGTGTGAACGCTCACAGAGCAGTTGCAGAATTTAAAAAAAATCTGGATTGAAAATGAAAAAAAAAGAATATTTTAATACTTGCAGAAAACTCTCACTCTCTCGTTGAAGTCCAGCCCCCTCAGCAGTTCAATATAAAGTCCCTCCAGCAATATCCAGCACAGCTATAAACACAAACAGCGAATATACAAATTCTGCGCAGAGCTGAAGGTGCTGATGGCCATTTTTATTTGCTGAAAAGCCGTATAAAAGTGCAGGGTTCAGCAAAGCTTGGCAGCGCTCGTCATGCTGGGTTTGACCGTTTCCCTGAGAGAGACGGGTGTTTGTGAGAGCAGCACCGAGCTCTGTGGGCGCTTCGCTCTCATGGCAGCCGGCAGGGAAGAGGTCATGGGGCATGGAGAGAGACTCAGAGCCTGCCTGCGAGGAGTCCGCTGGGGACCACACAGGGAGATACTGACGGGCCGACTCTGTCAGAGAGAACACTGAGGCTGTGGAGGGATTTCTCCGTAGCTAAACGCCTCCCCCTCTCACTCAGAAAGTGTGAGTGTGCCTGTGTGTGTCAGGAAGAGTGTGAGTATCTGCTCATGTGAGAGACTGTGCGCAAGTGCGTATTGTGTGCATGTGCGTTCATGTATCTGTGCGTAAGAGTGACCGTTCATGAGTGTGAGAGCGTGCGTCTTTGAGGATTCGCAAGTGCCATTGTGCGAGAGAGTGTGCGCGCTTTGGTGCACGAGAGTTAGGGTGTGTCCACACGTGTCTGTGTGTAACTGATTGCATGTTCAAATGTGTGAGAGAGCGTGTGCTTGTGTGTCAGTGAGCGTGATTGTGAGAGAGTGTGATGGTACGAGAAAGCGTGTGTTTGTGTGTGAGGGCGAATGTTTGTGCCAGAGTGTGTGCTCATGTATGTGAGAGAGCGTGTGTTTGTGTGTGAGCGGGGGTGTTTGAGCCAGAGACTCCGTGTGCATGTGCATCTCTTGCTTTTCTCTCATGAGCCAAAGACTCGTCTGCTCTTTTGTCCGTCCCTCCATCTGTGTCTCCGTCTCTAACTAGGGTGACAGCTCCTTCCTCCTGTACTTATCCCTCTCTCTCTCTCTCCTCCTCCTCTATCCCCAGCTCCAGCCCCAAACCCCTCCTGTACTCATCCCTCTCTCTCCTCCTCCTCTATCCCCAGTTCCAGCCCCACAGTCTTCCCAGTGTACGCGCCTGCTGATCGCCCTGCCTCTCCTCTCTCAGTCAGAGCCGGCTGGCGTGACTGACGGCATTAGCGCCTGTTTGCTCAGCTGAGTCTCTGGCTCCTGGAGCTGACACAGGGGGGCGCTGGGGGGGTTTGGGCCGGGCGCAGGGAGAGGCCCTCTCAGCGACAGGGGGAGGGGGGTTTGAGTGCTGCAGCAGCAGCTTATCATATTAATAAGGACAGAGTAACCTTTCCACAAGAAGAGTAAACAGCGGCCCCTTCAGTGGCTGTGGGAGAAAGGGATCAAAGTGGTCCAGCTATTGGTGGGTTTCATTTCATTTCATCGGCAACAAAAACTCACACACACACACACACACACACACAGGTGCAGACACGAACAGACAGGCACACACAACTACAGATACAAACACACACAAGTGCACGCGCGCACACATACACAAGCACAGCCAGAAACACATACCCCAAATATTTCAATATTTAATATCCATATTCACAAATAATACAAAATACAAATAATAGCAAAATAAAAATTAAAAAAATCAAGAGGAAAAGTGTGGGCGGGGGGTTAATGAGGTACAAACAGGAGGGTTAAAGGAAAGAAGGAAAACAACAGAAAAAAGAATAATAACTGAAGAAAAGAGAGAGTTAAATCTTCTTAACATAACAATCACTGTCACCAAACTGAACTGGCGGCGCTGGTCAGGAACTCTGGAGTGAATCATCAGTGAAACGGCACATGAAAGAGTGATTCAGGAGGAGTAAATGTGAATGGACAGACACGGGCAGAGCAGAACGAGAACCAAGGAGCCGTGGTGCACCGGCTCGGCCCAGTCGCACGAGCACTTCTGCACGGATCCGCAGGGTGCAGTCTGAGAACTCAAAGTCGCTTCGCATTAGCTACATTCCTGCCTCCCTGCGCTGCCAGGGGTTTTGGGTCAGACTCAATTTAATTAAAATTAGCACAGTGGTGTGTGGGCGTGCAAGTGTGAGTCCCCTTTGAATGAATATTAAAATAATCAGAGCACAATGTATAATGTGTAAACAACTGGCTCGATGCTCATATTGCAGAAATAGAAAAGAAAAATGGAAGAAACGAGGAGACAGAGAGAGAGAGAGAGAAAGAGAGAGATGGTGTGCGTGCGTCTCTCTGTACACAGTGGAAATGAGAGAGTGACTGACTTATCCAGCAAAACAAAGGGGGGTTTTCTTATAAGAAGCAACAAAGACCACAAAGAGTATAAAAAAATTAAAATGAAAAAAGGCTGTTTTATTATTCAGCTTTAATCGGTCAAAAAAAATTTGAAAAGGAAATAAATGGGATTTTTTGCCCGTCATTCTAACGCTTTAATTAAAGTTCTGATTATGATCACTTTTGTCACATTACAGAAAATGAATATTTTTTCTTCTGCTCCCTAAGGATCCAGAGGTGGCAAGTCCCCGAGTGTCTGACCTCAAAAACAAAATTAACTAGAAAGTGTTTTTAAGGCAAAAAAACACAAATGTCTCCCCCCACCTAAACACAGCCGCCCCTCATTGAGGTTCACAGACATTTAGGAGGAAACTAGGAAAGTTAATAACCTCAAAATAGCAAAAGGCACATCTGCACGACCTGACGCAAATGTGTGCAAATTTTCACGGAAACATATCAAACGGTTTTTGAGTTGTGGTCCAGAAAATAGTGGGAACGCTGACGCGGACGCGGACGGGAAACCAGACAAAAACAATATGTCCCCCCAATGACAAAAAAAATATGTGCCAGCCACTTCTACAGCTGGTGGCGATGATGATGATGGTGGTGAAGGACTGGCGCAGTGCATTCCCTATAGAGATACAGCTCTCCCAGAGAGGGTAAACCCTCGGCAGGTCAAACAGCGCGAGAGATAACACAGCCTGTATTTACACACAGCCCGACTCCCTCAAGGTTGCCGAAGCCCACAGACAGATCACAGGTCTCTATCAGAGAGAAACAACAGCTCGCTGCGCAAACACCGCCCAAAGCAGAGGACCTCTGAGGCAGCTGGGGTCTCCAGGGCACTGCCTGACCCCTGCGTCCGCCATATCAGGAGGCGGTCACTTTGAAGGCGGGTTCTGATGCACCGCGACCGCCGACTGACGTGTCGTTGACTTGGACCTGAGTCATAGGGTTTGGGCTGCGATGAACGGCCTGACCTGAATCTATGAATCTTTCTCTGCTGAGAGCAGACTGTATGATAAGAGCGGTATGTGTAAACCCCTGCATGTTGAGTAAAAATTTCTGCTGATTTCCCGAAAAGGTCTCACATTAACATCTAATTTGCGGATGCTGAGTTAAAAAATGCTATTAAAAAGTTTTTTCACAAAACAAAAATGAAAATTTTCATAATTTTATCATATATCGGCTTTTATGCACCAATCAAAACAGTGAGAAATGCTGTTTGGGTGTAGTGAAACACCCACTGATGTAGCAGAAAACATCTGGATCATGTTTGCATTTTCTTCTGTCAGCAGCCATATTACTAAGATTGAAATCAGGATAAAATAATGTCTTGTCTTTACAATCATTCCTGCATGTAGAAATCAGCCGAGAATTGAACAAATAGTTCTCACCAGGCTCAGAGAAAGATGGAAATCATGTCTTTGTGGCAGTTTTTCTGGTGATAAAGGGATGATACAAGACTTATTAACCCTCCAAGTGGTTGTCAAAAGTGACAATGCTGAAAAATGCAGATTGTGAGAAAATGTGATGTGCTGGAGCAAAACAGACACTAGTTTTGGGATCTGCTCCCCAAAATTAGTAAGAAACAAGTACTGGATTTCATTCTGCAAAAAAATGATGCAGGGCGGTGTAATTCTAACAGGTACAGTACACAGAGAAACACAAACACACTTACACACAGGCGCACACACACAAACATGAACATAAACACACATAATACATACACACTCACACATTAAGAACAGAACACTGTGATGAAAGCTTGAAAATGGAGAACAGGAAGTGACACAGCGGACCGGACTGGAGCGCTGAAGGAACGGGGCCACAGCACTTTTTCCTGTAGCATCCTGCGCTAAAGAGGATCATTTCAGCCACATTATAATGGAAACTGCAGGCCAACAACACAGCGTCGGTGCCAAAGCACTCTTACAGGCACAGGCAACTCACATTCCCTAACGGCTGCTACACGAGACACTCAATAGGATGTTGTGTATGAACTGTGCTTAGGGGCTACTGTTTCAGTACAATTTTACATGTTACTCTTCAACTGCTTTTGTTAATCAGTTAAATTCAGTAACTTAACCAAAACATTTTGCACAGTGAACATACAAAATGCTAGAGAGGGAATGAAAAAGTGAATGTGAAAGATAGAGAGAGCGAGAAAGTGAGATAGACAATAGAAAAAAGAGTGTGAGACAGATGGAGAGAGAAAGAGAGCGAGACAGAGAGAGGTAAGTAAACAGTCAGAAGTTGATTTCTGAGGACACTGAAGAGATTGCCGGATGAGGACAAATTGAAGTTACAAAACTGCGACTATAAACCAGCTCCATCTCTAGACATAAGATGAGAGAGAGAGAGCCAGAAGAGTGATTTATGGACAAAAGCAATGTTTGAGCGACCTGAAAGGCAAATACTGCAATCAGATCAATGCTGATTAGCCTTGAATGTGGCACAAGGCTCACTTTAAGAGATATCCATTCCACAGTATTGTTCCGCAGGTCAGAAAGCACTTAGCGTGCGCTATCTACATGGCTATCTCCTAAGCGGTGAAAGCACCCTGCCATAAACCTGTACTCCGCTTTGTGCCGGTCATAGCTTAACCTCTCGACCCTGCCACCTGTTCCAATACTCCAATACATCATCAGATTGAAATGGACTGAGCGTGTGCGAAGGTGAAAGAGGGCTCTCAATTCTCTGAGTGACAAACCCCCAGGGCACTGTAAGTCAATGGGGACTCTGTTTCACGAAACACACCGGAGATGAACAGTCCGCCTTTCAACCCATTCCAGAACCTCACCTGCACGGCTCGCCCACACCCCCTCAACAGGGGAGCCTGCCAGCCGACTGTACTCACCTGTCCTCACCCTCCGCCCTCATTACGGGACCTGGCTCAATGGTCAGGATGATCTGACAGGCGCTAAAGAGTCGAGCGGTTTCAGCTGCGGACAGGCTAATCACTACATTTAAAACATGTTGCAGGCTCCCGCTGAGCCTCTATGTTGCTTCCAGAGAGAGGAGTCGTTCATAGTGTTGACGACTGAGGAGTACGAATCACCTTAACAATCATAACGCGGCTTTCTGAGCTAAACTGCTGATGCTAAAGCTTCTTCATCCACTCTGACAATTGGCCTTAGAGTGCTAAATAGTCAATGCTAAGGCTACATTTACTCAGACAATTAGCTTTGAGATGCTCATTAATAAATGCTAAGGCTACAACCACGTCCACACCATGCCATAACCCGTCAAAGCACAGGCTAAGTCTACTATAGCAGCGGACTAGCTAATAAGGAAATACTAAGGTAACATCTATGTGGCTGATCAGCCTCTATATGCCTCTGTAGGCTAATGCTAAGGCTAAGGATGCACACAGAAGAGCAGAGTGAGACCGCACCTTCCCCGGGGCACGTCCACATCATCCTTCCTCCAGCGCACGTTCGGCGGCGGGTCGCCCTGCACCTGGCAGCGAAACTCCACAAACTCCTCCTCCAGAACCACCTGGTTAATGGGCCGGCGCAGGAAAGTGGGTCGCTCTGTGGGATGGGAGGGACACAGTGAGCGTACATGTAGGAGCAAGGAATCATGGGAAAGACTGCACTTATACTTGAGGGGGCGCTGATATGAGGAAGCGTATTCATGCGCACATTGAGACACATATAAGTGAGATGAGCTATACACACAATACACAAACTTGCAAGTGAACTAACTGAATGATTGATATAGTTTTGTGTATAAAAAATTCATATATACAACGTTGTAAAAATTCAGGCCATCTCATTTACTAATTTACCCAGAACAACACTTGTGAAGCCCACAGGAGGGAAATCATTAAAAATCTTACATTTTTACACCTGGGTAAGAGAAGCTCGAGTGTCACTCATTAATCAATCAATCAATCAATCAATTTGCCGTTAGCACGACCACGGGCGGTAAGATAAATATGATCTTGGCATGGATGACCGGTCACAAATAGCTTATCCAGGAGTTAACGACAGTGTCACTTTGATTAGATTATGCCATCCAATAATCATGTTAATATATGTTTCTTAATCCAAATTTCAGCTGTCAGTGAAGGATTGCACAGTTATATATATTGACACCTGTTAGCTGTTTCTAAATTTGTAGTCAGTACTTCACTTGCCCCATTCAGTTCACTCTCAGAGCCAGAGCCCACATGACCTCTGTCCTTACCAAACACAGTGACCTGAGCCGTCTCGCTGTCCCTCTCGCCCACCATGTTCTTGCCCACACACACGTACATGCCGGCATCGCTCTTCCTGGTGTTGGAGATCATCAGCTTTCCCCCTCGGATCTAAGAGAGACGGACACACAGACGTCATACACAAGGACATCAATATGTTCAATGCATTCAATTCTCTAAAGAAAAACCCGACAAGAAGTTCGAGTGAACCTGAAACTCAACTTGTCTGCCACCCTGCCACGGCCATTTGGGAGTCAGGCACAAGGCCAACATGAAATACCAAACTAGTTTACAGTATATCCTGAGTATGTTGTTAAGTTTCATCAAATTCGATCGACATTTGTGCCCGCTAGAGGTTACAGGTCTTTCAAATTGGCGTCGAAAGTTGAAGGAATGTCAAAGGTCACAAAACGGCCATTTTTCAAAAATTATCAAAACCTGTCTCTCATATTTTGAGCCATTTTGTATAGTACTTGCATACAAAGTTTCAGCTCTTTATCTATATTAAAGAGGTCTAAAATGGACAATAATTTTTATCAAAATACTACATTTTATGCGGTTAAAATCATTTTGAGTATGTTTATTTCTTAGTTTTTACATTATTATGGTTATTTCAACACTTTACCCCGAAGACCCCTTAAAATGGACAGGATTTCCACAGTCTTTGCCCGCTGCCATATCCATGACCTCAGTGAGTCCAGCTCAAAATGGCTGACTGTCTCCTGCTTCAAGTCACTTGGGACCCCCTCTGCCACTTACATTCAAAAATAATGGAGTGGCTTCAAGTATTGACTGGTCGGCGGGGGAGAAAACTACATTTCCTACAATGCACTGCATCTATCAGCCAGAAAATCAGCCTCACGCTCACCGTAATCCTATCTTCCCGGTCGTCGATGGGGACCTTGTCCTTCTTCCAGTAGATGGTCGGTTCCGGATGCCCCCGGGGAGGCTGGCACTCCAAAATGGCGGGTTCCCCGGCAGCCACCACTACGTCTGTAGGGTTCTGCCTGAAGTCATCGCGAAGCACTGAGAACGAGAGAACAGGACAAGAGAGAGGAAACACAGTGAGATGTCAGCCAGGGAAAAACTGCAATACGTGAGTAGTTATGAGTGCAAGTGAAGACCATCTCCTGCCTGGGAGCACTTACAATATCAGACAGGTTTTATTGTCTTTTGCCACCTTCTCAAGTGAAATAAACACACTCCTCCGGTCAAGCACTCCACCGGCTGGAGTTCTGGATGGAAAAGCAAGCCGAAATATAATTGGAGGAAAAGGCGACTCCTGTGGAGACGATGAAACAAACAGGAGAGGAAATGCCCTGAAGCGAGCTGTCACTCACATCACACGTTCGCTCCGGGCACTACTGTTCTCCCCTGACAGCATACACACGCACCTACTGGGTGGCCCACCCAATCATTGGGCCAATCTGACACCCCGTCTCGCCACGCCGAGGACCCTCGCTACCCTTAACCGAACACACATCTTCTCCCGCAAGCAAACGCAAAACAGAAACTGGCTTACTGTCAGCCTTTTATACACCACCAACCACTAAACACTAAATCGTCTCTTCTTTTTTTCCCCAAGAAAAAAACAAATGTGCTATTTCCATAACACTAGCAGCGTCAATGACGCTATGAGCACAACAGCTTTGCCTATCTGCCGCAAGATGCTGATTAGCCCCATGAACTGGAGACGAGGGACAACGAATTCAAAGGGGAAGTAAAATAAATTATTACTCGTTAAAACGCGGGAGAAGCCAGCGGTGGCTGCGGCCGGCATGTCGACCCATCAAACTGATCGACGTCTCGCCTAGACAGGCCTTCAGCTCCTCTTTGCTTCACTCAAAGACCAAAGCCAGAGATCTGAAACCCTGAATCGCGAAGCAGCAGTTGGTCTAGACGTGCAACAGCCTCCACATATACCCCCCCACCCTCACAGACCAGATAATAAAAGGCAGGAGGGAAGGGGGGGTTATGTTTGAGGACGGCTACATCAGGGCCAAAGCTGGGGGATCTTATTCAAATCCCCAGTGGTGTAAAAGGCGGGATTATACCAGGCTAACAGGTCCCAGAGCGCAGCTACTGCGCCAGGCTCTCCCTGCCTGTACAAGGCCACTACGCCATTGTCTGCCTTTTTATTTATTTATTTAGAGAGAGTGTGCGAGAGAGAGAGAGAGAGAGCGAGGGAGAGCAGGGAGAGCAGGGAGGACGGGGAGAGGGAAGCTTTCAACCCAATTATCCAGGGGGAAGGAAGAGTGCATAGCAGGACTGTGTGACACGAATTCAAATTAAACCAACACACCAGGAGGAGAAACCTGGTACAAAGAAAGCCTCCCTCCATTTCTCTTCCCTCTCTCTCTCTCTCTCTCCATCTCTCTCCATCTCTCACATGGCCGGGGGAAATTAATATCTAGGTGCTCTTTTTTTTCCATTATAGTGCTCTGTGTTATGATGTGCAATAAAATTGTTTAAAAAACCAGGCCGCGCCAGCGACTGTAATTAGGAGGGCTTTGAGCAGCACACAGCCTGGCTTCCCATTGGCCACAGCCAGGGGGTTAACTGCGGCCCTGCATTGTGCATGGGGAGTACTGTAATTAAATGACTAACACAAAGCCTCTCTGTCCAATGGCAGACTCTGCATTTACAGTAATTGTGTATTCTGTGATTATTCAGCTTTTTGCCTAATTACCTTTATTTAACGCAAAAAAACAGTCTGCATTCAGATTATCTGTCTGGATCCATAGCACAGTAGGAGAGAATTAACAATCAAATGTGGATAATTGTTAGCAACTGCAACCCAGAGAAAAAAATAGAGTTAAAAATAATGCTCGTGATGCACAGAGGGGCTGATTTGTGACTGAAGTGGAAGAGTGAGCACTAGGACGGAGAAAGAGTCCAAATCCAGAATTTAAAAATTGGGATAAAACTCCCCTTGAAAAATTACATATGGAATTTTGCAAAACCGTATTAAAAGTTTGCCCAAACACCCCAAATGATGCACGTAGAGCAGAACTTGGTATATTCCCACCGAAAATTCAAATCCAAAAAAGATCGATTAAATTCTGGCAACATCTAAATCACGCCGATCAACATTCAATAGCGTACAAAGCTCTCCGAAGCAGCCAACAGTCTCCTGGCGAGTACCCGCTGACCCAGCTGGCCCTGAGGTACTCCGAGATCATCACCGCAGCCCTGAGGTACACCGAGATCATCACCGCAGCCCTGAGGTACACCGACATCATCACCGCAGTCTGTGAGCCTCAGAGCGGGACCAACTACAGACACAATCCCCTTCCTTCAGTCAAAAGATACAAAACAAAATTAAAAGAAGAATACACAGGGCAATGGAGAAATGAAAATGAAACACAACACAAGTTGCTCTGTTATCAATCCCTGAACAGAGATATCAATTTGGCCGAATATCTGAAAAACAAAAATCAAAAAGAAAAACAAATTCTGACTAAATACAGAGGCAGTGACCACGAACTTGAAATAGAGAGAGGTCACCACTTAACATCATGGAAACCGAGAGAGGAGCGTGTCTGTACACACTGCCACCAGGACATTGAAACGGAAACACATTTCCTATGTTCATGTCCAAAATATAAAGATATAAGAAAAAATATTTCCCAAAGTTTGAAAAAACGATACCCGGCTTTACTCTGCACCCCGATGACAGAAAACTTCCATTTTAACTGGGGGAGGATATAAGTACAACATGGCTGACAGCCAAATACGTCTTTTCCTGCCATAATATGAAGCTAAATTCCTAATTGTTGTATTACATTAAGAAACAATGCTTGTTGTAATTTTTTTTAAATTCATTTATGTACATATTATTTATTTATTTATTTATTTACATATTACTTTTATTTATTTATTTATTTTTATTTCCTATGCTTTGGCAACACAGATGTATTGATTTGTCATGCCAATAAAGCAAATTAAATTGAAATTGAGTGAAAGACCACAGACTTTTTAGTGCTTTTGGTGTGTGTGTGTGTGTGTGTGTGTGTGTGAGTGTGAGTGTGTGTGTGTGTGTGTGCAGTTGGACAGGCCGCTCCATTTCTCTCAGTGGTAACTCTGACACTCAGTGCTGTCATCAAGTGTTGGCTTGCTGTCACCTGCTATTCACCTAACTCCAGACACACATGTACACACACACACATCCTCACACACACACACACACACACACACACACACACACACATACACATACACATACACACATATGCACACACACACACACACACACACACACACACACACACACACAGTCGAGCATGAAGCCAGTGGAGTAAACAGACAGGCCCACAGTGGGTTCAGAGGGCAGGACTCTCTCCCCCTCAGAGATGGACATCAGTGCAGCCATTTCAACATGGAGCTCTGGCAGGAGTCTGGGGCTCAGAAATAACTACAGTACCCAGAGACTGCTTTCCTGGTCTCTCTCTCTCTCTCTCTCTCTCTCTCTCTCTCTCTCTCTCTCCTTCTCTCAATAAAAACATCAAACATACTACAGTAATCAGTTCTGTATATGCATTAGTGTTTACGCGAGTGAGGGTCCTATGTTTATGCCCATAGCATGTACTGTATCTGCTAATATATCTGCGCTTTGTATTTGGGTGTAAATGTCAGTGTGAACATTATGTGTGCAGGAGTGTGAAGCTTTTGAGCGTGTGTGTGTGTGTGTGTGTGTGTATATAATGAGTGCAAGTGTGAGTGTGAACAGTGCGTGTGTGAGAGAGGGAATCCACATGGTGTTTTTGAGCGTGTATAATGCTATAATGCTCGCTTGCATGTGTGTGCATGTATTTGTGTCTGTGTGCACATGTTTAGGTGTGTGTGCATGCATTTGTGTAAATGTGTGAATTGGCGTGAGTGTGTGCGTGCATGTGTGTTCATGTGTATGTGTGTGTGTGTAAAGGTATTTGCATGCACACGTGTGTGTATGTGAGTGTGCATGTGGTTGCGTGAGCGTGTGTGTGTGCATGTGTTTGTGTGTGAGTACACGTGAGTGTGTGTGTGTGTGTGTGTGTGTTTGTCTTTGTATATCTGTGTATGTGTGTGAGTGTGTGTGTGTCAGCGCACATCATCCCCGCACAGTTGATCTGACTCCAGAGCCCCTGGGCGTGGAGACACACACCGGCGTGCAGACGTGAGGTAATTGCATTCTTATCCTCTGGAAACCCGCAGCTCCTCGCCCTGCAGAAGCAGCACAGGAGCCCTCCTCATGCGTGTGGGCATTCCTGCATTAATATTTATACTCCCATACACCCATCCCTCTTCTTCCCTCACAAACACCATCACCACCGCCCTGCACCGCCCACATCTGTCAGTCTGCTGCAGGCAACTGGAGCTTATACCAGAGAGAGAGAAAATTAACCAGTCTGGGGTGCATTTCGTGTTTATTTCCTGGCCATATACAGAGGACTTGTGGTAAACAGCAGACAGGAGAGAGGTTGGGGGGTGTAGGAGAACCGATTTGGCAGCTCTGAGCTTGGCAGAGCAGCCACTTTAAACACAAAGTGGAGGAGCTGGGTGGAGATTCCAGCTCGTTTGCGGCTAACGAGGGGGCATGCCGGGTCTGTGTAGAAAGAGAGTGAGGGAACACAGACCGGCAGATGGGAGGGGGTCGGGGGGGGCGCATGAGGAGTCGTCCTCACCTCCTCTCCTCTCCTCTCTCTCACTTTTGCCAACAGCCTAAAACAGTGGGTGCCTCACCAGAGGGGTCTATGATAAGGTGGGCCCTGATTACTGAGTTCAAAGGGCACATTAGAGTGGCATAGATGAGGTCATGAATGGACTCCTCTGTGCCTTCACTTCAGCCTATCACAAGCAGGATATAAGTCACCATCGGATGACGACGGCTGCCTACTAGATTACAGAGGGATTCTGATGAAGTCGACAAGTCCAGGAGCTCAGATAAGCAGTGAGTCCATGTTTTTTTGGAAGTATATGTTTTTTATTGCACAGACACACACACACACACACACACACACACACACACACAGGCAAAGTTAATCAAGCAAATGTAGATCCATACAAACATTCATACATACAATCAGACTTACATACAGGCACACAAAAAGGCACAGTCAAAAAACAAATGCAATCGCACATACACACACACACATAAACCCAGACGGGTGCAATCAAACAAGCAAATTCACGCACATTCCCACGCACATGCAGACAAAAACACACGCACGCAAACAGACTGGCGTATTAAAACAAGCAAATGCACACACTGCCACACGAACACGCACACACAGACACAAACACACAAACGCACATACTCAAAAAAAAAAAATCCTACAAAGTCACAAAGTGAAATAGCTGCAAGGTGTGCATGATTCCGTATTCAAATGTTCCTGAGTAGTTCATTTGCGACTGAATTTCTCTCTCCGTTAATGGAGCACTAACAGATGTAGCTGCATGTATTTGCTCACAGGTCAGGGCTGCGGAGACAGCAGGGAGCTGAGGAGGAGCACAGGCCTGCAGCCATCGCTGTTTTCAGCCCACACTCCTCCTCTCCACTGCCCTCCTGCTCTCCACAGCACCAGCTAAAACCACCCTCCTCCTCTCCACTGCCCTCCTGCTCTCCACAGCACCAGCTAAAACCACCCTCCTCCTCTCCACTGCCCTCCTGCTCTCCACAGCACCAGCTAAAACCACCCTCCTCCTCTCTCTCCTGCCCTCCTGCTCTCCCCTCCTGCTCTCCCACAGCACCAGCTAAAACCACCCTCCTCCTCTCTACTGCCCTCCTGCTCTCCACAGCACCAGCTAAAACCACCCTCCTCCTCTCCACTGCCCTCCTGCTCTCCACAGCACCAGCTAAAACCACCCTCCTCCTCTCTACTGCCCTCCTGCTCTCCACAGCACCAGCTAAAACCACCCTCCTCCCTCTCTAACCACCCTCCCTCCTCTCTCTACTGCCCTCCTGCTCTCCACAGCACCAGCTAAAACCACCCCCTCCCTGCCCTCCTCCTCTCCCCTGCACAGCACCAGCTAAAACCACCCTCCTCCTCTCTACTGCCCTCCTGCTCTCCCACAGCACCAGCTAAAACCACCCCACTCCTCCACTGCCCTCCTGCTCTCCACTGCTAAAACCACCCTCCTCCTCTCCACTGCCCTCCTGCTCTCCCACAGCACCAGCCCACCCTCCTCCTCTCTACTGCCCTCCCCACAGCACCAGCTAAAACCACCCTCCTCCTCTCTCCTGCCCTCCTGCTCTCCCTCAGCACCAGCTAAAACCACCCTCCTCCTCCTCCTCCTGCTCTCCCACTGCACCAGCTAAAACCACCCTCCTCCTCTCCACTGCCCTCCTCTCCCACAGCACCAGCTAAAACCACCCTCCTCCTCTCCCTCTGCCCTCCTGCTCTCCACAGCACCAGCTAAAACCACCCCTCCTCCCTCCTCTCTCCACAGCACTGCCCTCCTGCTCTCCTGCTCTCCACAGCACCAGCTAAAACCACCCTCCTCCTCTCCACTGCCCTCCTGCTCTCCACAGCACCAGCTAAAACCACCCTCCTCCTCTCTACTGCCCTCCTGCTCTCCACAGCACCAGCTAAAACCACCCTCCTCCTCTGCACTGCCCTCCTGCTCTCCACAGCACCAGCTAAAACCAAAACCCTCCTTCTCCTGCTCCTCCCCAGCTAAAACCACCTTCTTCTCCCTCCCTCCACCACCCTCCTCCACCACCCTCCTCCTCTCCAAATTCCTCCTGCCCCCACCACCCCTCCCTCCACTGCTCCCTCCACGACTAAACCTGCATTTCATTCCAGCGCTGCCCAAAAGCGCTTCCAGTGCTCGACCGCGGAGCACTATTAGCGCACAACCGTTTCAAATTTCCCTCTGAGAAACGGAGGGGAAAAATATTGGATGCTTTTTCTGTTGAGCGCAACCGACTGCTTTTACTGATGTCAGCACGATTGTTCCGGATTCTGCTTTACCACAGTTATCATTACTATTTTAGTCTGCGAAATATGAGATGCATTCGACAAATGAAGGCTACGACAGTGATAGCGTCCCATTACAAAGCAGGTTGATGAGGTTGCATCACTTGGGTTTAAAGTTCATCAGCAAAAGATAATACTCTATCAGTCAGATTCACACAGAGAGGTGCTTATCTCAATCTCACAGGATTAGCTTATGATGTACGACTGCAGGTTAGAAAAGGCTCCCATCCCCCGATCCTAACCCTAACACTCCCACTTCTTTAACAGCATGAATGACACAGTGGGTAATTGGACTCATTTTCAGAAAATTTAAAACGTATAACACAACCCAAAGCAGTGACTGCTATGCCTCTGCTCGCCGCCATATCTTCATAAAACATTGAAGATGATCTTCGGCCCCCACATACAACTGACCTTACCTTGACCAAATCAGTTCAATTATTCTCTGTTGAGGTAAACCGTGTCTGATTTGGTGAAAACTCCTCCACTCCTTCAGTAGATACAGTGAGGACGAGATATTTGTGACAGGCCATTTGACGGACGCAGGCATAGACGTGCAACCGGAACACAGTGCACCTCCAGCCCACTGTGTGCGGCAGAGGCGACATAAACCAACCAACATGAAACAGATACAGCCTCCCCTTCATGACTTCTCATAAGCACATATATTGAACGTTCAGACATAATTTGAATATCACTATATTACAGACGCCACATTGTTTCCATATTACAGTGATATAAGCACGACATCGCAAACAGCCACCAAATCCTGTCAATGCCTCTCACACTAACCCTGAGGGATGAAGGGAAGAAGTGAATAACAAGGCCTGAAATGGAGCGGCGGTGAACAAACAGCTTAAAAGATGTGTAATGGGAGCAACAGCAGTACAGCAAAATAGAGGTAAATTGCGTTATTCAATGTAAAACAAATGTAATTTCTGTTTGCGCCCATTATACGTTAGCTTTGAGCTAATTCTAGCGCGCGGCTAACTTAGTCACTGAGAGTTACGTCCCTCACGCCCTGTGGTGGCGGTGTTCATCTCCAATGCATTATTCGGCTGCTCGGCAGTATTTGTGTTTTTCCCCTTGCTACAGGTGAGGCCAATTATGTGTGGAAGGAGCACTTCCTCTTTAACCAGTGAAGCCTGGCAGAACAATGGAGACCTTCTGAAGCTGTTGGCTCTCATGCCACTTGTGCCTTGCTGTTATCAATCTTTTTTTGTTCTCCCATTTTTCGTTACATTGTTTAATTTATAACTTAAATAAAAACCCCCAGACACGAGTCCTTTCGACTTTTGGTTCGTTTATGCTATGACCAGTGTGCCTGGCCCTAACACTGAGTCACTGACATTCGCGTTTGAACTAGCAGCAGTTTGTAAATTCAGTCAACTGAGTATCTAGCTACCGTTAGCTTGCTTGCTAACAAACTACTGTTACATAATGGTTATGAAAAAGTCTTGCATGCACGCTAGCTAACTAGCTAAGTAACGTTAATTTAGTTATGTAGGTGGCACTTAGCTAGCTTGCTACCGTGCTGAGCCATATCAATTTAACCGATGTTACACTTGGTGTGCAGTGTGGCTAAATATTAACAGCCTAAACCCCACCCCCAAGCTCTCAGCCAATGAAATTTGCACAAAAGTGATGTCATGAGCTGGGCTATGGGAAAAGTACTGCAATCATGTGATAACTACACTTAAGAAGAGAAGACAACTGAGCAGAAGGAAGGAATAAAGTAAGGATAGGATGAAGGATGGAAATAAAGAACGAAGGCCGTACGCGTGACTTGACGCTTTCAAACCTATCTAACATCCCTGGGCAGTAAACTCTACTGCTGGCCCTCTAACGCGGGCCAAAACAAACAGTCATTAAATCAGCTCTCCATTCTAAACTCCCATTTCAAACAGCAGCCATAATTTGGACTAACGAGCTCCACCCCCCACTCTCCCGCAGGCCGGACGAGGTAACGACGCTAACCAGCGCCGTACGGGACGCAGAGCCCTGGAAAATGTGTTGTGTGCTCATCGCGAAACAATATAATTAACTCTTAATGAACCTCTCCCCTGCACTCCTCTACCCTGCCCGCACTTCCCAAATTCAATTTGGCCTAATCCATGCTTTACGGGTTATGTATAGCTCATTAAAATGTTAGTTAAAAACTCATTAAGATTCGCTGGAAGACGAAATGGCTTCATTACAGTAATATGCCGAAAAGCGCAGGGCGAGAGCAGACAGGGATATCGGCGAAAAGAAAAACTGAGGCGATAGGGGGAGAGAGAGAGAGATTGAAAGACAGGAAGATGGGGAGACAGAAAGAGAGACAGCTTTATAATCACTTAATTGCGACAGAAACGGAATGCATTTGCATGATAATAACGATGCGCAGCGATTTCTGCAGAGCTCCGTAATTAACAAGCGCTGTAATTAAAGAGGCATTTCTAAAAAAGAAAAAAAAGAAAAAGAGAAACGATTCCGGTGCCCACTCGACTTCTGCGCCGGCTGCGTTATTTTTCTCTCCGCTTGTTTACGCCTCTCTCTTGAAGGCAGCAGATGTCTGGATGCAGAAGGGTGATGGGGTTTCGCTGGAGCCTGTGACTAGCAGATACAGGGGGGAACAATACGTCCATTGCTTTATGCCTTCACGCCAGTAACGCAGCCTGGATTCACCGACGCAACCCGGAGGTGGCTAGCAGAGACCTCAACAAGCGTCTGGAGAAAACGACAGGAGGAGCGAGGAACTCCCTGAAGCCATGTCATACAGAGATGTAGCGGGGGAAGGAGAGGGAGGGATGGACGGATGGAGAGAGGGAGGATGGGAGTCATACAGTGGAAGTATCCCCACCCCACTGGTGAGACTCAATCCCAACTCAAGCGAAGCACGGGGTAATGCTCGGAGGGTGTAATTCATAGCGCCGGGCTACGAGGGCGTAACCGCGTTGCCTGGTAACCGAAACATCTCCCGATCAGTCGACGTTCCCTGCGGGGGCAATCTTTGCTTCACAGCATGCGGTGCCTGTGCTCGTGATGTCACATCCTTACAAGCTTTACATCGCGAACGGCCTTTAATGCCTGAGAGCCGATGCTGATGCAAATGCCCCATAAAACTTTAAAGGCACGTCTTCGCTCTCCGAAGGAATTAAAGCAGCTCCCAGAAGTGAGTCCTGTGACACTGCTCAAACGCAGTGACGGCAAAACCCCTGGAAAACATTAACCAGCCATATTGGGCTGGTGACTCACAGAGCGAAGTTATTTGCTATTTCTCTGAATTTTTGCCATGTTTGTGCCAAAAAATACTGTCACAATGAGGAGGTGTTACCACGCCGCGCATTGACAGACTGCAAGTAATTGACTGTCTTAGTGTTTTACATCAGTAATGAGACCGGATGTATCTTTTTTAGTATTAGCTTCGCTCACAGTTAGCGCTTGTTTGTGCAACAAATGAAATTTTCTTTCGTCACCGACAGATCTGGAGTCAAACCTCGGTGGCCATGTTTTTGGAACATTTTGCAAAAAGGCAATAGAGGTGATTTTAATATCGGACTGAAATACATGCTCTGATTGGCTGACTTTTTTTGTTTCTGCAGCACAAGAATCAATAGAAGAATATGCCTGTGCTCTTCATTCAACAGGGCACTTTTCCTCCTCTTCCAGTCTGATCTAGCAAAGCAGCGACAATCAGGAGGGACACGAACCGCCATGTACCAAAGGGCGGTTCTGAAAGGGTCTTTTGTCGTGTCTTCATATGGGAGCCCTTCCCAGCTCTTTATACAGCTCCCAGTGGCAGGTGTGAAAAGTGTGATGGCTCCAAGATTGAACCATTTTGCCCGACAAAGACTCCTAGAAGTAGGACACGTTCCTCCATAGAGACACACTGTAAGTGTGATGGCGTAACATGAAAGAGATCTGGGAGATAAGAGAATGCAGGTCTTTCCTTACATGTTTTTTTAGTTTTATATTTAGCTATAAAATCATACTTTCTATTGCTTTTTTTTTTTTTTTTACCAAGCAAGAAAAGGAACGGCCAATGAAATGAGTGAATGACACATTTTAAAATTCATCACTGGGGTAAAACTATTTCACTTGACGAGTAGCATTAAATTGAGCTAATATTTTCCACCGGAGGTTAACAAAAAAAAAGAAACAAAATAATTATTCCTACACGGCTAACAAACTTCAGACGGACTACTTTTGCTTTATTCACCCCGAGTGGGAGATACTGCGCCCACGAAGTTCTCAGGGTACTTCACCTCCTCCAGGACATCTCCTCCTTCGCGAAAGCTGCTCTAATTGGTTTCCCAAAATCTGTTGCTTTTCATGGACTTCTCCCGAGGGAGCTCATTTAGTTCAAAACATTCTGTACAAGTGTTTTAGACCAGTAATGAGACTCCAAAATATGATTTTATCCTCTCAGGTAGGAGAAATTAGCTTTGCCGCAGTCCAAAACATTTTTTTAAGCTTGCCCATACTTATCTTTTAGTTTATGCAGCACTGAAATGGAACAAACCCTCAAAATATAAATTATTTGTGCGTTATTCATTCTTTTACGCAGACTGTGTCTCACAGCCTTGGTATATTTTGCTTGCCCAGCCAGCTAGATGGTGCTTGTGCGCTCGGCTCTTGGGAGCGAGGCGGACTTGTCAGTTGGGATCAGTTGAGTGTGGCGGTTGGAGCAGGGGCAGTAATGACTCCCCCGAACACTCCACCCTAAAGCCTCCCTCATTTTCATTCCCCCCCCAACTCCTGGCCAGCAGGGCCGTCCAGCAGGACTCAGGGCTGTTTACCGATGCAGGGAATAAATAGGCCGGACCGTCATGTTTCCTGAGGGGGTGAGGAAGGGGAGGGGAGACTGGGAGGGCAGTCTGACTGATCCCAGTACAGCCTCTCTCTACTGCATCAGCCTACTCCCTCCACTCAGCTTACATTACAGTGGAGCGCCTACAGTCTGGTTCTGGGTGTGTGTGTGTGTGTGTGTGTGTGTGTGTTGTGTTTATGTATGTACACTTGTTTCTGTGTGGGCCTGTGTGTGTATGTGTGCCTGTTTGTGTGTGCGTGCGCATGTGAGGGCGTGTATTTGTGTTAATATGTGTACACGTGGACCCACGTGTGCATGCGTGCGTGTGTACTCGTGTACACGTGAGTGTGAGTAATTGTGTTTTTATGTGTACACGTAGGCCTGTGTGTGTGTGTGTGTGTCTGTGTGTGCGTGTGTGTACATGTGAGTGCGTGTATTTTCGTTTATATGTGTACACGTGGATCTATGTGTGCGTGCGTGTGTATGTGTGTTCACGTGAGTGTGTGTAATTGTGTTTATACGTGTACATGTGAGCCTGTGTGTTTGCGTGCATTTGTGTATTCATGTGGGATTGTGTATTTGAGTCCGTGTGTAGATGTGGGATTGTGAGTGTGTGTTTTTGTGTGTGTACCTGCGGGCATGCATGGTTGTGTGTGTGTCTTCATGAGTGCACGTGTGTGTAGATGTGGGTTTGTGTGGTTGTGTATAGATCTGTACATGCGGGCGGGTGTACGTGCGTGTGCGTTTTAGCATTCGTGTATGCGTGTGTGTCACTGCCTTTCCATCAGCTCTCTCACTTGCCTTTTCACTGCCCTGAGCTCATGCACACACACACACACACACACACACACATACGCAGTCGCACACACAGCTCTGGCAGGTCTAATCGCCCACACGCAGAGCGCACTTCTGCAGCAGCTCAGGTAGAAGCGATGTTTGCCGACACTGAGCCTCATGGGCCAGGACAGGGCCAGCTGCAGCCAGGAAAAGACAGAGGGAGAGGGAGAGAGAGAGGGAGGGAGGGAGGGATAGACGCACAGTGTCCTGGAGGTGTGGAGGCAGACTGTCAACACCTCCACGCCCCTCCGGCTGTGCAGGAGGAGACGTCCGAGAGGAGAGGAAAGCGAGCAAGCAGGTCGGCCCGCCAAACGGGTCCCCGTGCCAAACGTTTGCGTGAATCACCCGCCCATCTTATTCATTACACCGCTGCAGCTAGCTAGGCCCGGTAGTGACGATATCCAACGACACGCATGAGTTTGCTAGCGCGGCGCTAATAGCAGGCAGGTCTCGGGGATAATCCCGTCGCGATTCCGGAGCGGGTTGGCTCAGCGGCCCCCCGCGTATCCCGGGACTGCTCAGTATTCCAGCCTGAAGCAACGCGGCTCGATGTTCACTCCCACCCCCCCTTTCCCAGGAAAATTTAACCACCCGCAGCGAAATCCCGCACTTCCCCACACTCCTTCATGCAAATCTTTCCATCATCTTTATGCATCTTTCACCACCCCCCCTCCATCCTCTCTCTCTTTCTCTCTCTCTTTTTGGGAGCCCATTTAAGTCAGCCCCGCGCCTCTCTTTACGGCGGCGGCGGATGTAATTGGATTGGCAGTAGCGGCGGGATGAGAGCGGTTTGGAGCAGTTTGGAGTCGGTAAAAGGTGTCTCGGCTCGGCGGCTGCCTCCTTTTAATTAAGCTCTCCGCAGGAGGCCGGCGGTTTTATCTGGCGTGGTCTGATGAGTCCGCCACAGCGCAAATAAAAGGTGGGGGGGACCCCCCATGAACGCCTATATTTACCACCCCCCCTTCTTTTCCTCCATCCGCAAAAACAGAAGAAGCCCCCTTCCTGCACAATAACACACCACTCCACGAACCCCCTCCTCACACTGCAGTACTCAGTACATCATCCAACATCTGCACATTTGCTTACTTCCTTATTCATATCTATCGCCCATAAAAGCAAATGAAGCCAACACTCCTGAGCACCTCATTTCATACGAATTACAGGAGCAAAGTGCCCCCCCCAACCCCAACCTCCACTTTACATACGAAAAAGAACATTTTGCTTCACTCCAGTGGAAAATCGTTCATGAGATTATGATCATGGCCTACAGTAAAGGGAAGGCGAAGATGGTGTGGGCGGAGACCAAGTTCTCTAATTCAACCATTAAAAAAATTACTTTTTTTTTTTTGGCATGAGGTGTGCTAGCGAGTGGTCATTTCCAATCCCGATGATGCGGGCGCTGTGACGGTGATGAGTAACCCTCCCTGCAGGGGGCAGCGTTCCCAGGCCAGCAGGGTCTCAGCCTGTCGCAGGAGAGTGAGCACACTGGCTCAGTGTCCGGAATTTCATAGTTCTGCTGCCGTTAATGCATGAAAATGCGTGCGTCCTCTGTCTCTACACTGAGGAGCTATAAGAGATTCGCGGTGGGAGTCGGTGTGAATACTGTTTCTGTATTTTTCTCCTCTTGTCCGCGCTGCACTGTGATTAGAGAGGTGTTCATTTCAGTTCCGCCTCTTCTCCTCAATCTTCTTAATGGCGCTCCCAGATGATGTGGCTGGCGATCGATACCAGCCCCGCTCCTTTAGAGCCACTTCATTTCATTATTATCCTCACGCTTCCCCTTCCGCAGGCGACAGGGCCCGCACACGGGGTGCTAACTGCCCCGCACCGGTCCCGCTTCACGTCGGTTCGGCTCACGGCTAACGGCTGCTGGACCGGCACCGCTTGGCAGGCGGCCTGGTGGCCCCGGGGCCCTTAATGTGGCCGGATTCCATCGCGCTTCGCTCTGACAGCGGGCAGGCAGCTGTTTAAATCAAAGTCAGGCCGGTGCAGACATTAAACTGGATTTATTGATCGTTTTATAGATCTTAACTGTTGAGGAAGAGCGAAAATTAAACTGGATACGGAGATGACCTTTGCTACGGCCTCACCCGCGGACAGGAAGCCGTCTCTTTGGGCACCTGTGTGTATGTGCGTGTGTGTGTGTGTGTATGTGTGTGTGCGTGTGTGTGTGTGTGTGTGTGTGTGTGTGTGTGCATGCCCCCATGTCTCAACAGTCATGTTTAAGAACATCACCACATTGAAATGTGTGTTTGTATACCCTGTGTGAACAATGCACAAGCATTCCGTGATTTTGCCCATGGAACGAGCAATGTGCAGTAGATGCAAACATGTAAGTATGAATCTCGCTGTGCACTTGCACGCACAAGTGTGTGTGTGTGTGTGTGTGTGTGTGTGTGTGTGCACGAGCATCTCCATAGTCATGTATGAGAGCACAACCATATCAAAATGTTTGTTTGTATGATATGTGAACACAATGCTCGAGCGTTCATTGGTTTTGTCTATGGAATGAGCATTTGCAAGATGCAAGCACATTAGTAAGTGTCTGGCTATACACCCCTGTGTGCGTGCGAGTGTGTGTGTGTGTGTGTGTGTGTGTGTGTGTGTCTATGCCTCAACAGTCATGAATAAGAACAAAACCACATTGAAATGCTTGTTTGTATGCTATGTGCACACAATGCTCGAGCATTCGTTAGTTTTGCCTACGGAATGAGCTTTTGCAAAATGCTAGCACGTTAGTAAGCGTCTGGCTGCACACTCGTGCATGTGTGTATGTTTATTCCCACCGCGCAGTATAGCTAAATACTCAGAATAAATGTGTAGGGCTCCTGCATGCTCAGCTACTGTCCGCTACATTAGGCAGGCCTAATCACACGCACTCCATTCAGCAGCCCTGCGTGGTGGACTCCAGCGGCCCGCCGTACGCGCTCGGGTGGAAACTCGACGCACAGCGAGACGCGGCGCTCCAACCACGCTAATGGCAAACAGATTGTTTCACTCCAGCGCTACACCGCAGCGCTAAGAGCAGGAATTTAAAGCGCTCCAGCCCCCCCCTCACACTCTCCCTCTTTCTCTGAGGGCATCCACCACCCATCGAAACACCAAAACATACTCACGACAAAACTGCCATTTTATAACATTCATTAACATTCCGGTAATGTCGTGGCAACATGTTGGGGGCCATCTCGTGCCAGCAAACAGACCAAAAAGATCTTTTGTGCAGCCAGTCCTCATTTGTTCTTTTATATTTTCTGAAAAATGGCCCAGATGAGTCCTGCACTTGTCTTGCAGTCGCAGAACATTCAGATTGGGGCAGGGCTACAATAAAGGGAACTGACTCTGTGGTGATTCTACAAAGAGAGGGGGTCTCGGAAGTTGCAAAGTTAGAGCACAACTCCACACCCCAGGGACACGAAACAGAAGAACTGAAGTCACAGAACCAAACTACACAAGTCTGAGAAAGAGCTTTACGGTCTGTTTACCACATTCTCTCTGCAATCCAATTAATGCTAATTGTGTGACAGTGTGAATGAGGGTCCCTGTGGACCAGCCAGGTAACGGCTTTTCCCAAAGTCTCTCGCTTGATAAAGCCCACCATTTCTACGCCACAAACCGCACGCTCCTCCATACCTGCGCTCGTATTAGCATGCAAATCGAAAAAACTCAAAACGCACTGGCATTTCCCCTCAACCGCGCGGTGACATTTTTAAACTGCTATCAGGCAGGGCAGTCATACTATCGCTCCCCCCTTCCGTCCTTTTCCTAATCTCAAAATGCTCGCGGAGCCTTGGGACAAAACTAGGCAACCCGACGTTCTTCTATGGCGAAAAATCTCGCCGAATCCAATCTGTGCCGATAACTGCAGTTTCTCGGGGGCGGTCAGCTCCCATGGATTAATTATTTTTGGAACTGAGACAAATTGAACCAGGCGTACCCCAATCCCCCGTATCTGGAGCCCCCTGAACTTGTCTGGGCAGCAGTCTGTGTGCAGGATAACCTATCAGTGCTGGAGTCTATGGAGAAAAGATAGAGACGGAGCCGAACAGACAAGTCAGTGTATAGGGAGAACGGTGCAGGACTTGATTAAAAGCAGAAGGCTTCTCACTCCAATTACATCTGATGAAGATATCCAGGTGGACTACCAGCTTGGCCAGGGAAGCAAAAACAGGGCTCTTATGTGAAGCGTTAGAACAGCAATGAACTCCAGATCTGGTCCAAAGATGACATAACTTTCTCTGAGTCTTGCTTTGTGCGTTAGGAGCACCTGTGTCATCGGAACAAAGGCTTTTCACTCCAAAAATACTTAACTAAATTTAAATACTTTTGAAAACAATATTTCTGAAGATTTCAAGAACTTGAAAACAAAATATATCCATGGTAACCCACTGAAATGTCAAATGAAAGATATTTAAAGTCATTATTTTCATTGAAATCGCTAAAGCTTGCAACAAAAGTACAATTTTCTCAAGTCGTTTCATAACTGTCATATGACTCGCCCACTCCAGTAAGATCCTTTATATCTGCAAAATTGGATTTTGTGATGGTTGCTGTGGTGGCCATATTATTTGACCGATCGCAGTCAATACGGTCCATCCCTGATGTAATAGCAACCCACCCACAAAATTTTCTGGATATTTGTTCATTGCTTTTTGAGTTATCTTGTACACAACCAGACAGACAAACCAATGCTGGCAAAAACATAACCTCCTCGGCAGAGGTAATAAAAAGACCTCAAATCTATATCCAGGAGGGCGACTGTATCTGTTTGTTTCTGATGTGCTCTGACACTACGGGGTGCAGTTTAAGTCACTGACTGTACAAAGAGACAGCACACCTCGTCGTTACGGCCAGAATCTGTTGCTAATTTTTCTGACGAAACCCAACAGAGACTGTGGCCCTCCAGGACTTGTGTATGAGATCACAGCTCTGTTTCGCGCACGCTTAAGTGTGCTCGTCTCACTCTTTTGCCATCCCAGCTCCAGCGTCCCACTGTTTCCCTTCACAGAGAGCACACTGTGAAACAGCCATGAGGAAACATAGTCCTCAAGTGATCCCACTGCACACAAGTCCAAATCCCGGGCTTTGCTTGAGCTTTATGCGGGGTTTCAGGAATAAGAATTACTTCCACTCATCGCATCTGTTCCCTCAAAAAACTTTCCCCCACCACAATTAAACACTGGTGAAATTCCATTAGCGATCCGCTGTATAATATTGTTAAGATCAAGGAGAGAGAAACAGGAAATCAATATAAATTCAGCTCACAATTAGCAAATCATTCAATAAGCTCAGTGTAGCCCTCCTACATAAGACCAAGACCAGCATAAAGAAAGAGAAGCCCTAAAAAAGCAGGAGTAGCAGTAGATATAGAGGGAGAAAGGTGGAAGATTGAGATTGAGAGAGAGAGAGAGAGAGAGGGTAAGAATGGAGAGATGAGCCACACAGAGGCTCTCCCGGATGAGCGGCGATGAGTTGTGAGCTCTTATCGCAGACCGTGATGAAGAGGGGCAGAGCTCCAATCGAGTGGCTCAGCAGCCCCAGGCCATCACAGCCACACAACACATTAGGGCCATTTGGCATTCTGTAATCGCATTGTCCCGTAATGGAAATCTGGCTTTTTATTACTCTGAATGGCTATGGATTTCTGCACCCCCCTGCTATTAATTATTGAAATGACTGCTGTTCGCAGTCACGCCCCCGGTGTGGAAGAATGCGGGAGGGCTGACGGCCTAACAGACCCAGGAGGAACATTCTGGAAAGGAGCAGGCGATGTAGCCAAGCTATCAACAAAAACAGCTTTATGGCTGTCTCTACTGCGAACACTCTCAAAAAAATAATGTAGCAAATAAATATTTTAATATGCGGGACTGTGAAATGAGTCAGCGAATACACGAATAAAGCCATTTTATACCATAAACGTAAATAGGTAAATCGGAAAAACAAAACTAAATGGAGGGCAGAGGGTAGCGAATAATTCTGATCGTTTGATTACTTCCAGGTCACGGACAGGTCACCGTGGTGTAATGACATCTCAAATTGGCCGCACAGAACTCCCTGGAGGAGGCCAAAGGGGACCCATTAGACGATAGCAGCAAGTTCAAAGTTCAGCGGCGACTAAAAAAAAAAAACACAAACAGACCCCTCCCTCCCTTACTCAAAACCAATCAAAGGAGACCTGGGGGAGGAGCTTCCACACTCCAGCTTCACCAAAAGCAAACATGTGAATCCCTGAACATAACAGCCTGGAGCCCAAAGAGGAAGAACAATGCTGGCTCACTAACACCGAAACGACCAATTCAATGGGCGTGTTTGGTGTTATGGCCAACTAAATCAGTCCAATATCAAACCACGCTAACACCACCTGCTGGAGACAGAGATGTACTGTCGGAGAGAGGTGAATCCACTGTGGCAAATGCCTTCATCATGCTAGATGTTCAACACACAAAGTTGCCATCAACTTAGCTGTTCCCTATTTAAGAAATAGATAGATAGATAGATAGATAGATAGATAGATAGATAGATAGATAGAGTGGGCATGTACAGTTGGTAGGTAGGGAGGTAGGTAGACAAGCAAACACTTTATTTTCCCAAAAGGGAAATTTGACTTTCACTGTCCAAAGCCAGACCCGTTAACACATATAAGCACGCAACACCAGCAAACAAAAGGCATTTGCGATGGTGAGATAGTCAGTCTCTGCACTCGGATGTGTTGGCAGACACATTTACTAAACGCACACCCAAGCACAATCAAACCCAGTAGAGCCCTGAACCTACTAATCTACAGCATTTGATTTGGTAGACTTGAGCTACACATCGTTTCTTAGTCATGTGTCCTGGAGACATGTTGCATGTGGCCCAGATTCAGACACGTCCTGCGCAACTCAGGTTCTGCAGCAATTCTCTAAGGTACGCAATCAGGTCTACGGTGCTGGGCACACATCAATCTCATTTTCAGGCTTAGAACGGTACACATCTGCAGTGTCCCGTGTGTGTGCGTTCATGAGATGAAGACCTCCTGGAGGATCCCGTGTGTGTGCGTTCATGAGATGAGGATGCGATTCCAACCTCCACTTTCACATGCCTCCATCTCCAGCCCGGACATGAGAGGGATGCGGATGCCCGGCGGCGAGCTTTCTGCAGCATTCGGCTTCGCAGACGCTCTCACCAGCATCCGCCAGGCCACGTTACTTATTCATGCGACGGCCAGAGCCGCCTTTTGAAGGTGCGTCATCGTCATCATCCTCACAAAGTCCTGTTGCAGGGCTGTCAACGGGGTGCAACTATGGGAGGCACCATCCCAATCCATTTAAAAGCCAGGGTAAGAAGGAGCGAGGCTCACATACTTCGTAAGATGTACTGCCAGTTTGCCTGCCAATCAATGGCAACGATTAACAATTGTAATGGCTGACGTGCCGGGCCTTATTCACACTGTACTAATTTCGATTAGATCTCTCAATCAACGCAGAAATACAGCAAAATTAAGAGCACTTAAGTCATGTTAACGGGCTCGCTCAGGCCCCTCATTTCGCCAAGCAGAGGAAGTCCAGCATACTATTGAGTACACAGCCCACAGACTGCACTACCGGCAGCAGCTTCATGAGAAGACCAGTCTCATCCCGACTCGTCATAGAGCGACGCTAACTGACAAACCCTACCCCCTAACCCTTAACCCGAACCGTACTCCTAAACATCAAATAAGAACGCCAAAAGCCCCCATTTTCGTTGTATATCGACACTTGGTCAAGTAGAGACACTACGTCTCTAATGTATTGTAATGTATAGTACATACCGCGAGCTCACTGTACGCAAGAGAGAGGAATTACTGAGGGAGTAGACGAGTGATGGCACGGCGGCCATTGGGCAGTTGAGCAAACCAAATGGACTCCACAAGACATCATCTTCATCGCTCAGGTAGAACCGTAGTCCCTGCTGGACACGCTGTACTGTCACAGACCGTCAGATACCTTCCACTCCACCCCTATTCTGCACCCCACCGTGCCCACGAAAAATTATACGCAGAATTTGACCATCCTGGGTAATCGACCACTATGCCTGATATAGGTCGTCCATTACATTAATGAAGCAACCAGGCGTTTTTAATCAATCCTAAAAGCACCGAGCCATTATTCCAGCTCCATTTACAGAAAGTGATGCCAAAGCAAGGCTGTTCCCTTCTCCCGGGCATGGTTCTGGGAGGCACTGACCCGTTGGGTGCTGGTCCGACCCCCCGGACTGTGGCCGCTACATAATTCATGAGAAGGAAGGAGTGTGTGGAGGAGGGGGGTTTAATAGCTGAGGGACGGCAATGACATCTAAAGGCACAGCGGGGACAGGTGACCTCTGACCTCTAGCATGCCTGCTTGACAGAATGTGGTTAGCATTCTCGGCAGGGGTACCTATCAAAGCAGGTAATTGTTCCGTATTTTACATCAATATTGCTTTATAACGGGGTGATAATAAACACCCCATTCACTACATGCACACACGGACTCCCAAATAAATAACATAGGGGCGCAGAGTGGTGACCCCCCCCTCCTCCCGTCCTGTCGAAACGAGGGTAATTCCAGCCCGCGCACATCGAGGAGCGGTCGGGAGATTGAAGTCGGCCAGGTCGGGCGAAAAAAAATCTCACCCAGTTAAAAGCCGCTTTTAAGGTTTGTTGCTAACATCTCCGATTAGCATAATCGGCTCACGGGTGACAACACTCAGTAAATGCGACGCTCTTAAAGCGCCCAATTACTCAGGCTAAATGCAAATGCGGCCACGATTCTGTATGGTTGGACAGGCCGGGTCCTATCGATTCACGGGCAGGGAGAGGCCTCGGGGGAACAGAGGAGTGTGTGCACCTCTTCATCTTCTGCGCTCCACACACTGCGCTGCGGACTGTGGGATCTGCTAGCATCTGGATATAAAGGGCTCCAATTCTTAGAGGATTCACATGATAAACATGCATGTAAATACCTGCTAATTACCATCGATGGTCTCTTAATTAAACCACATATGATTTTTTCAAACGCAATGTGCTGGAGTACGGAGCTAAAAAGCAGAAACCATACCACTGTCCGAATACTTATGGAGCTCTGATAGGGGGTGCGGATCCAGCTGACAGGGTTCTGAGAAGGTCCAGGCCCCGTGGAGTTCTATGGTGCCACGCACCGACCCGCACGCCTTCTCTGTCCGGCACGCTCCGGCCAATCAGGCGCCGCGTCCAGGGCAGGACCGTGCGGCGTCGAGATGCCCGTGCTTTACGACCGGGGCACGGTGACGTGTCTCACCTCCTGTTAAAAGGCTCCACTCCAGCCCCGCTTAAATTAAGAGCAGGACCATCAATTAAAGAGGAGCGGGGCTGGAGTGTACACACGCGGAGGGAGATAAGGGACACGCCGGGGATCAGGCTGTGAGCTGGACTGTGTCACAGCCATGACAGGAGCATAACTCAGCTCAGAGCTGACCTCTCTCTCCCTCTCTCTCTCCACCCCTCTCTCTCTTCCCCTCCCTCTCTCTCCTTACCTCAGTCTTCCACCTCTCTCTCTCTCTCAGGCCATCACAATCCAAACACGTTACCTGAGCTCCACCAGACCCTGTTTTTCCTCTGCTGTGTTAATTACGGTCGATTGACTCGTTTACACTCGTTACATCTCTCGCTGTATTTATTTGCTCTCTTTCTCCCTCCCTTGTTTCCTCCACAGGGAAGAAAGGAAACACATAGATCTTTCTTTAGTGCCTGTTCTCTGATGTTCTCTCTAGCTGGAGTGAGATGCACAGCGGAGCCACAACACTGAGAATGTTTCCCAGAATGCACCGGGGAAAACAGTCATACGACACGCTTCCTGCAGCTCCTTCTAGCTCATATTCATCTACGCGTCCCTCTGTAGCTCACTCCTCTCCTCCTTCCTCACAGCCCTCTTTTCTTTCTCTCCTCTCGTCTGCCATCCGTCCATTTCCTCTCGCTCCGTCCGTCCGCACCGGTGACGAGTTCATCTTCCCTCCTTCTCCGCTCGTCTCATTGACCCTGGCGACCGGGGAGAATCTCCTAACTGGTTTCTCTCGCACATGGAAATCGATCAGCACGGCAGCACTCCTGTCAGGCGCGATCGATGCATCATTCCTTCAGTAACGAGGCCCCGCCCTCCCCCTGTCCCCTTCCACAGCACTTTGCCTCGACTCTGTTATTACTATTATTATTATTATTAAACTGGAGAGAATCAATGGCTCCAAACTGGTAGACAGAGCGCCACACCGCCGGGCCTGTTCCCAATATCCCCGCTAATTCAATAACACCGCGTATATACCGCAAATGCAATTTGAATAATGAGGAAAATACAATTAAAAGGGCTTACGTTTTGCTCGTACACTCCATTAAACCCCGATCACTAATGCACAGTAATAAAATTAGGCACACAAAGAAATTTCAGTGCTCTACACGTCGCATATCCATACACTGGCAGTCAACTTACGTGCATCGTTAGCAGAAAAAGGTTCCCGATACGAACGCAAAGCGAACTAAAGACCACTTTCTACCAGGACTCCAACAGCTGGCATTGCAAATTACATCCAGCCTTTCATAGTTAGCCGTTCATTTGATTTATGTTCATTTCTCTGATCAGGAGAGAAAGGCACAAACATCAGTGAACTGAGGAAATAAATGTGTGGGGCACCTGCATTTTAAAATTCACACCCTTCATCACTCCGCTACACTCCATCTTCCATCAATCCTGTTCCACCCACCTCCCCTTCCTATTCAGGGCTGAATCACTATAATGTGATGGAGGGAGAGGGGGCTCTGTACAAACACACACACACACACACACACACTTATACATACACTCAAAGGCACACAAGCTCGCACACAAACACGAAACAAATGTGACACACACATGCACACAGACACAAATACACATACACACAAAAACCCACAAATATGCATATACACACACACAACCACACATACACACACAGGCGCAGACACACACAAACACACATACACACACACACACACACACACACATAAAACATGCACAGACATATATACTACAAATATACTACAAATATGCACAGGCTCTCTCACACACACATGCATCCAGACACACCCATGCACCAAGATACACTCATGCACACACACACACAGACACACACAAAACACAGTGCCTAACACACACACACACACACACACTGGCCTTGACGCACACCAGAGACCAGACTCAGCGGGAGGCGCGTATGGACAGGACTACACTGACGTACCCAGAGGTCATTACTGGCTGTGGTCTCTACACGGAGAATCCCGTTTCTTTTGTGCGCGCGGAGCAGAGACAGAGCAGGCAGTCGGCGCTAGGATAATTCAATAATGAGTTCTGTCCTTAATTAGGCCAATTTCATACAGGAAGCACTAATGACATATTTAGCACAAAAATGTCTGCCTTTTTTCACCCGACTGTAATGAAGCCATACTCCTTTCTCTTCTGTTTTCTCCATGCAGCCCTGTTCGCCCAGAGCAGCAGGCAGCGGATCAAACAGGAATTGATTATGAGCAGAGCAGGAACTGTACGTCTGAGCTTCTAACAAATGTACTGCTCTGTACTGCACAGACACACGGCAGAGGGCTATTTGATCACAAAATCAAATATCTGAGAAGCTCACGCAACTGCTGATTCAACTCAATTTAAAAGAGTAGTGTTTTTGGAAGGTCCCTTTTTTCAAAATTCAAAAGTCAATGTTCCAGTAGTCTATAGCGGTCAGTTATCAGGAGTGGTCGCTACATCAGAGTGAGTATTCTCAGATAAGACCATGCTGATCATGTATACTTCTGACCACACACCTTAAAGCAGGGATCTTAAAATCTGGACCTCGAATTCAAACCAATTCCTGGTTTTCTTTCTTCCTGGGTAATTAATCAAACGACTGGCAATGCTGATTGGCTGGACTGGCCTCACAACTGACTCCCAGGTAAAGGATGGGTGAAAAACCAGCAGCACTTGGACCTCGAGGTCCCTGATTGGAAGAACAGAGCCTTAAAGGGTACAGCTTTAAGGAGCGAAAATTCAGGAAAAGTGCAAGCGACAGGAGGAGTGGTTAGTTCCTTTTTATTAGGCATAAGTATTGCTACAGCTGAAAGCAATACTGTACTGTACATCCAGATGGAGCTGGGGGGAGAGCTCCATCCCACTGTCAGAGCCCGACAGCTGCAGCGTGTAAAAGATGCCACCAGTGAGCCCTGTCCTGTGAATCTCTACATCCAGGGTGCACTCAATCCTTTCATGTGTAAAAACACAAACTCACAAAAACATAATCAGAATACTCTCTGATCAAACAATCACTTCCGGTACACAGTAACTGAGTCTAAGAATTATTGTTACTACAATCACTACAACTACAACAAATGCTATTACTATTACTACTACAACTACTACTACTAATAATAATAATAATAATAACAACAAGGCATGGTCATTATTTTCCCCTGCCAAGATCAAGGGCTATAACTCTGTACATAAATATGTTTATACATCCATTTTTGAACTCAAAGTAGCTCTAGGCTTGGTTACTATGCATACGAAATTTGACCCATGTATCTCTCATAGTTTTTGAGAAAACCTGTCTTCATCAAAACGGTGACAGACAGATGGACAGACGGACGGAAGGAAGGGTTGATGGACAGGGCCCAATCCTGTACCCCCAGCACCACTTCGGAATAGTAATAATAATGTAAGGTTTTGGCACATTGATTCCGAAAAGGCGGGTCTTTGGGAGGTCGGAGGGCGACCCCATGACCTCTGACATGGAGTGGGAGTGGTCTGTGCCTGTGACCCTGATGCCAGCACTGCAGAGGGGGTGTAAACAAATTCCTCAAACCCTGCATTCCTACTCTGGTGGGCGGGTTCCAGATATCAAATCTCATGTTTTACTTCATGGGGGGCTTAACTTCTGTGTGCCCCAGACTGCCCCCCCTACATGCTGGAGTTTCGGCGCACTGCCTCAGCCATCGACAGTGAGCACAGAGTGAAGTGAAAAAAAAAAACTCAAACATCTGAATTTCATTTACTTGCCTGACAGTTTCAATTAAAGTTTGAATTAAATCCAAATTAAGCAATGCTTTTCTGTTGCTAAGAACTGGATATTGTTGTGTTAGGTCTACTTCAATCGACTGGAATAAACAAAAAGAGACACAGTAAATGCGGCAAATTTCATTACAGTCCAATCGTCATCTTGCCATAATCGGCCACTCTGCTGTCACCATGAAGTCATCTCCCTCCTGTCCTCGAGCCCAGGCCAGTTTGCGTTCTCCTGCAGCGCCCTGTTCCTCTCAACCCCGCAGGGGACTATCCATCTGTAACCTCGACACCCAATTCACCGACTAACACCCAATAACCCTGTGCTCCAGGGTTACAGTGTTACACCAGATCACCCTGTGCTCCAGGGTTACAGTGTTATACCAAATCACCCTGTGCTACAGGGTTACAGTGTTACACCAGATCACCCTGTGCTACAGGGTTACAGTGTTACACCAGATCACCCTGTGCTACAGGGTTACAGTGTTACACCAGATCACCCTGTGCTACAGGGTTTACACCACAGTGTTATACAGTGTTAGATCACCCTTGTGCTACAGGTTACAAATCACCCCCTGCGCTCCAGTGTTACAGTGTTACACCAGATCACCCTGTGCTACAGGGTTACAGTGTTACACCAGATCACCCTGTGCTGCAGGGTTACAGTGTTACAGTATGGAATCACAATGTGCTAACCCGACCTGCTTTAATTCCTTTACTCTGAGACAGGGAGTGTTTTCCCCAGTGAAGAGGTCCGTCTGACTCTCTCTTTAAAGACGATTCGATGACAGCCCTCTTGTCCACACACTTATGCGCTCCTTCCATCACTGGGAGATCTCAGGACCACCCAGAGAGCCTGAGGCTCAGGGGTGAGGTGTGTCTCAGCAGGGTGAGGGGGTGTGGGGGGGAGGGGGGGGGGGGGACGGATAACCGATCCCTAAGAGCTGCCAGTTTAACACCCCCAGGTCGCCCCTGGGCAGGTCAGGTGCTGCCCACGCTCTGTTAACTTCTCGACACGACCTTTGACCCCAGAAGCCAGGGTTCACAGGGCTGAGCCCCGGTGTGATGGGCGAGGGGGAGAGCTGGTGGGTGGGAAGAGTGTGGGGGTCACGAGTGTTTTTATTAAACATCAGACGTGATTCAGTGAAAACAAATGAGTCATTAGTCTCTGCCAGGACCTGCCCAGCACAGTGACAAATTGGTGATGAAATACAGGCGCTCAACAAAACAGCAAGCTTCAGAAGAACTGCTGGAAATTCTGTCTGGTTCATTGTACAATTACAGTCAAATTAACCTTCATATTCCATGCAAAGTATAGGAGCATTAGTTTATTCAAAAACAAGTGCATATGCTCACACAGACATGCGCACATGCACATGTGCACACATATCACAAGTGCACACACACACTACAATCCCCTCAAGAAACAGTAGGTTCCTAAGACAATGAGATGTGGACTTTCCAAGAAAGTGAAGTCCATCATCGTGCCTTTCTCTCTAACCTCAAGAACAGCACAGTCACGGTCTTTCACGGACGCCTGATGGCCAGAAACAAGTAAATACTGAAAATGCCAAAATGAATACAGAGGGAATCAGCACAGTGGCTATTGCTCCAAAATCTACTTGCTGACCAGCACAGCGCCCCCCATCTCCGAGAGGTGAGAGAATACAAATCGCACACCAGCCCAGGCTAAAATGGACGCCACTGACCTGGGGAAATCAACAGCACACAGTGGGCGTTTCTCAAAGCTTCGACTGCATCCTGTGCAGGTTGTATTTTAAGGTTGCTGCGTCACTGCAGGCTGCCCCTTTGTGAGGGCGCTTTCGAATACTGCCGAGAAGTGCGGCCACCATCTTGTCTGATATCAGACGAAATTGTCAGCTTGTTTACACTCGCTGACAAGTCCATCTTATATCAGGTGGGATGAAGGCTGCATTTCTCGGCTGATATGCGAAAGCTCCTTCTCAACAGCCTGCAATAACACGCCAGCCTGCAAATACAGCTTTCGACAGATGCAGCCGAAGCTTTGAGAAACGGCCACTGAGACGATGAAGAGGTGCGGCCTGCAGGACTGCAGCCAGGCCTTCAGAGAGGCCAGTATTAATGACCACAACCCCCTCCCCTCATCCCCTCTCTCTCTCTCTCTCTCTCTCTCCCTCTCTCCCTCCTGCTAAATTACCAGCCGTGAATCAGCGCGGTGTTTACGGGGGCCCCGCAAATGAAACCGCTAAATCCATGATGACAAGGAGACGCCGTAAAAAAATCATCATAATAAAACCAAATAAATAAATAAATGAATACACAAATAAATAAATCAAAGAAATAAATATAGTGAGACGGCTGAAGCCTTTCTGCCGCGGCCTGCTGGGACTCGGCGGTCCCATAAAACATAAATACATTTAAAGAAGGAGAGAGATGGAGGGAGGAGAGAGGGGAGGCAGGAAGGCCGCAGGCGGAAAGAGAGGGAAAGAGGGAATGAAAAAAGGAAGAGTTTTATTGTTATCTATTACCCTCTCCTGGAGCTGACCCCCAGTATACGAGGCGATATAAACAGAGGCGGTCGTAAAGGAGTGAAATAAACAGGCAGGATACAGTAAAGCCTGGGCGGTAATGGCTTTTAAACATTTAAAACGTGCCGGCGGAATGTACAAGCCAACCTTTAATGGGTCAGGAGAGTAAAAGCTCCATCAGACATAAAAACCGGGTCCCGCTGCACTCGGCGAGCGCTCTCATTTCATTAAAATATGCACGCGAGGCCATACGGATCTGCAGGCCAGACGGTCGATCTCTGAGACGGTGCTCAGTCTGCGCAGTGTTCCTGAAGAGCAGCAGGAGCTCTGGGGACCTGGTCAGTCACTGTGGTTGCATCAGGGAGGATGGAGAGGAGGTGGGAGGAGGAGAAGAGGAGGAGTGAAGTGGAGGAGAGGAGCGAGCGGGAGAGGAGGACATGGGGGCATCTCAAAGCATAGGCTTCGAAGGCTGCGTTTTTAGGGGTCGTCACTTAATCCATCTGCCAAACTGACATGACGTAATTTCATCATCGTTAAACAGCTGTGGTTTAAGCCAGTCGTCTCTGGTTTCCCTAACCGTAACTTTAACTCTAACCCCTAAACCTAGCCCAAAATCTAACCCTAACCCTTAATTTAACTGTGTCTCTAACCTTAAATGTTAGTTTGGTGGATGGAAGTAAGTGACAATCTCTAAAAATGCAGCCTTCGAAGGATGCAGCCTAAGCTGAGATGCACCCACTGTCAGAGGTGAGTTGACGGAGACAGTTTGATGGGGGGGCATGATCGAGGAAGACACAAGTCGTTAACAGCTAGAAGTTAGTGTCACGTGTAGACTACAAACTTCAGAAATGAGCCACATTGCAGATAGGCGATAACAAAATACCATCACAGTGAATATGATATTGCTGTCGACAGGTATAGAGCAGGTCCCTACTCATGTTACAGTTTTTATGTGAAAAATTACCCATGATTCTCAACAACTGAAGGAGAGAGAAATAAATCCTCAGAAGCACTAAGGCATCTGTATCTCACATGGGGAGATTTCAGTAATCAGGTCCAGGGATTTGGGGTCTAAGTCGATATAGTTTAATGCAGTGCTCTCACGCAGATTTGATGTAATGCTGTCCTGACTGTATGTGAGAGACTGCATCTGCTGGTCATTTTAGGGACTGTATTGATGGACTTCGGCCGTTTGTAGGTCACAGTGAGAAGCAAATCTCACAGGGCTTGACCGATATCCCTTCTCCACCATCTCCGCAATGACAGCCTGACTATAAGCGAGTGGACCGTGTAATTTCACTCCTGACTGACATACGCACCGATGGGAGGGTCGACCCTCCTCCACATCTCTCTCTCTCACAAACACACAAACACACACACACACAAACACACACTCGATCTCTCGAAAGAGCCCCATAAGCTGTCCCCTGTCTGTCATTCCAGTCTGCTGTTTCACATCCTGTACCGCAGGTCCCAAAGCCTTCCCGATCGCCTCATTAAACTGTTTCCCATGCAATGGCGGCGACCTCTAAGCGCACCGCCGGACTGTATAGAGTTTCCTTACGCAACGCTGGTCTCCGCAGTCCACCCTCTGCACCTGTAGTCACTAAACCACACTCTCATATAGCCGACAAAAACCGTTACAAACAAGGTGTCCAAGGGACTAAGCCCACCATCTGGTGGAAGATGATAATAAAGACAAATGTTGGAATGTCTGCCATTTTGGCTCAAGGAGGTTACAGTTTCTCCAAAGGAATGCAGCAGAAGGTGCAGAGAGAAATGTCCCAGAGATTTGGACAGTTGAAGGTAAAGCTCCAAGGTGCCATTTTGGATCAAGCTGGGTGCATTTTCCCGAGACACGAGACAATCCTTCATAAGGAGCAGGAAAAATCAGCTGCCTGTGTGAGTGAGGGGTTAGGCCCCAAGGGAGGCCAGCGTTTATCCACTGAACCCTGACTCTGATTGGACCCTGATGAAGACTAATGGCTGCCCTGTCGTTATGGTGACCACTGAGGGATATCTCTCTCTGGGTCTGTCCGAAGTGGGGGTACATGGAAGATACTGGAGGGGCGGTCAGGGGGCTGCCGGTGATGAAGTAGCACTGATTCCAATCCATCCTGCCTGGGTTCAAAGGTCAGAAGGGAAGTTCTGATGAGCACTTATCATGGCGGAGAGAAACCGAGAAAGAGAGTGACCATTTTCAATGAGTGAGGTCTCTATCAATTAAACATAGAAGAGCCCTCCCGCTCTGTATCGGGTACAAATCCAAACAGAGAGGACGTAGCTACATGCTAACAAAAAGTTCTCGTAAACGTGCCCACGCTAGACACAAACCAATCATCCCGTGACACCGTCAATCACCAGTGGTCGAAGGCTTCACTCCAAATCCCACCCAGATGCCGTCACAACTGACTCAAACAAATTTCCCCATGAATGTGAGGCTTGAGGGCAAGTTTTCAGTCCCCTGGTGTTGTGTAAGCAGGGACACTTGGAAATGGTCCACGTGAAGTGCAGTTTTCTTTGTCACAATTGGCGACTAGCGATTGTAGCGGGCGGATATCACGCATAAGCTCTGAGTTGAGCGAGGGGACAAAAGAAGGGCTCGGAGGGTGTGAAAGAGCAGAATCAACCTTTTGTCAGGCTGTTCTGCATCTCCAGTGTGAGACCCAAAGCTCTGAAAGGGAGAGGAGAGGTAGCGTTGGGCGCTAATCCCAGGCCTGGCTACATTCACCCTCCCCTCCGCCTCAACTGTGGCTGCAGCTGTAGGCAAATCGATCAACTGCCTGAATTAATATTTCATCTGTGGAGGCTGCGTTACCCTGCCTGCCCAAAGCAAACAGCCATGATACTGAGAGAGGAAGCGAGAGAGAGGAAGGGAGGGAGGGAAAGAGATGGAGAGGGAGAGAGAGAGAGAGAGGTGAGTAAATTGTCTGATGGTGATTTCTGAGCATGTTGTGAACATAAAGACAAAATTTAAGGGGGGAAAACTGCCTACAAACAAGCTCCATCTCTCACCCCTGTCACTCATCTCCCATCATATCTGGCTGAACCAGCATTATGCAGTGCTGTTCCAGTGTAGAGACACTGGCTGTGCCCTCTTGATTACCTGTGTTTTTCATCAATAAGAAGAGGTGCACTGTATTTATGGCTTAAAAACATGAGGGTTTAAGCTACAGACAGGTTGTGCACTTATAGTGAAGTGATTGAATAAGAGTGCGCCCTGCGCTAGGGAATAACTGAGCCCTACAGACATGTCTACAGCTGTCTGAAAAGGTAAGAGTGGTAATAATGTACACTTAGTCTTTCCCAAGCGATGAACTCACTCATCAAGCTCCTGATTGGCAGTTACCGTGAGAGAGAGGCCACGACAATCAATAGAAAGCAGGAATGGAGACACAGTTTGTTACCTGGGCAACCGACAGGGAAACAGAAATTGCATGTTACAGCAAACAGAAATAGGACTGTTTACATTTGAGTGCTTTGGCCCGACTGTGAACTTCAGCCAATCTGTCTAAAATGCACACACCTGCATGCTCACACATGCAGATATGCACATACAAACACTCGTGCGGCATGTACACACAAGCACACACATATGAACAAACACAAACTCACAGGTAATTAACTGACCAGCTAAGTCTATAACACTGAGAACTGACCAGTTACACAGAAAGAAAACCATTTTCTATTATATAAATTGCTAGTTACCTTTTAATGGAAACCAAACCTATTTCATCCAATTTTTGTACCATTTCCCCTTAAACCCTTTTTGAGTGTCTAATCACAAATGTTGTAGGTGAACAGAATGTTTATTGGGGCCCATTCAAACGCAGATGCATCAACTAATGCAGGTAATTGACAGCTCCAAAACACCGATTCGGCATAAAAAAATCCACAACCCTCAAGGGTAGCATTTCAACCATAAACACAACCTAAAATATTCCGAGCGTCTTGCATTCAAGCACAGGAGGCCTCAGCTTGCCTTCCTCACACACAGAGGGGGACGATACAGCCGAGGTTTCATTACAGGAACACAGAAACAAAGGGAAAGGGAATGAGGGACGAAGCATTAGAAATCTATCGGCTGGCGGAGTTTATCTGACCTGCCATGCGGCAGCGATAATAAACGTGTAGGTTACAGCTGTCTTAACCCAGGCTCACCACAAAAAAAAACCCCTAATCCTCCCAACGCCCGACTCACACCACAAAGAGGACACCAGGCAAAGATGCCACTTTGAAGGTGCCATTTAGCACAAAACAAAGATTTTTTTTTTCTTTGGGGGGGTGGGGGGTTGTTTAACATTCCTCTGAAAGGCCCCATCTGCTCTCCAGCTTAAGCCCGTCTTCTCCTCGATCTCTCGCTCCACTCGTCGATGCCAACGTCTCTCTCTCCCGCGACACACCCTCTCTCTATCGCTCCCTTCCTTCTCCTCTCTTCCCCCCTCTGCACTTCTTCTCCTTTACCGGGTCTTCAGTAAGACTAATTCCTTTCCCCTCTTGATGGATCATTTCATTCACTCGTCCTTTTTATTCCGTCTCTCCCCCCGGCCGCCGCAGCCCCTCGTCTCGTCCTCTTTAAACTCGTTCTATCCATCATAGCGAGAGGCCGGTGCAGAGCCTCCCTGCAAGCTGCCCTCCCTCCTTCCTTCCTCCGCTCTCTCTCTTTCTCTCTCTCTCTCTCTCCCTCTCGCTCCTTTCAGCACTCATCGACATGAGCGATGACGGAGCTGCGACGGGTCCATTTTCGACCCCTTTATGCCAGGCCCCTCTCCGCCCGCCCCGGGTGACAGTGCTAAATACTTCCGTCCCCCGGGGTAGCGAAGGCTCTCCCCATTTATTTCATAAATGAGTGTCGCCGTCTCCTGTTGGCTTCAATCTGCTCGCGTGCTGTCTGTGTGTGTGTGTGTGTGTGTGTGTATACGCGCGATATGGCAGTTGAGAGGAATTGAGGTGCTTGTGTGAAAAGAAGTGAGGCAACATGATTTTGTGTGTGAGACAGAGTGAGTGTGTGTGGGTATTTTTACATATATATATATATATATATATATATATATATAAATATATATACATATGTATATTTATTTATCCCATAAATAATGAAAAATCTGTGTGATACAACCCATGAGATACAGGTTTGGTATGACACACATGTAAAACAGCTTCCTTGCGTCACGATTGGTCAGATTCCGGTAAGTGGCAAACAGTTACATCACCAATCTTCCTGCTGGTTAAAGTTAACCATCACTACCATTACTGTCTATTTTGTGGTTTATTCATGTCAATGGCGTGAATAATTTGCCAGCTAGCATGTTCACACTTTTTTTCCATGAAAGTAACAAGTTATACGAGTTACTGTTATTGTAGAAACTTGAATTTATTAATTTAATGGCAAAAAGCGTCAGCATTCTAGCCAGCTAATTATTCATCCTGTTGACTTTAATAGGCAGCCAACTAGAAGCAAACGCTTTTTTATATTTTCCAAATAATATGATGATGAAATTTATGGGATAAACAGGATCTTAAACTTGTGAGCCCGAAATATCAAATTTATGAAACTCCAGTGGTAATTTTCATTTATTCCTTGACGATGGCTCGGAATAAACAAAATTACTGCTCTCATTTCATAAATTTGATATAAATACTGTATATATATATATATATATATATATATATATAAAGTTAGAGCGCGTGCGTGTGTGTGTGTGTATGTGGCGGGGGGATAAGATGGGCTATCTGTAGTTTGCTTGTGTGAATTTGAGACATCTGTGTGAGTTTCGTATGCTTGTAGATGGGTATGTGTGCTTGTGTGCACGAGTGCCTGGGTGTGTGTGTGTGTGTGTGTGTGTGTGTGTTTGTGGGTGCCAGCGTGTGCATGTGTACTTCTGTTCACACGATCGTGTGTGTCTGCGTGTGTGTGGGTGTGTGTGCGTGTGTGTGTGTGCATGAGTGTACCTCCTCTCTGACAGAGTGTACATGGGCTTAACTCTCCCAGCAGGGCTCGGGGAGAGTGACAGAGCCCCTCTCGGGTCAGTCCACCCTGTGACTGATGAGCCAGGGTCTGTTAGTCACCTCCAGACAAAGCAGCTTCGCCCAGACAAATTCATCACCGCGCTAATGTATCAAACAGGGCCCTGTGCCCCCCTCCGAACACACAGCTACAGAGGAGCACTGCGCACAGACACGCTAACTACAGCTAATGAACAAAAACTGAGGGCACAGCTAGCAGCAATGGTGAGGTCTCACTTTTGTTAACTACCTCCTAAACCCTAAACGAGGGGTCAAAAGCATACATGGGAAAGCAGGAGACCGAAAGGGCGAGTCGATTATATAAAGGAGAGAAGATTAGCGGTGCTGCGGTTGGAGGGGCAGCCAGCGAATGCGGCTCCAGTTGCCGAGGGGCCACTCTCCACAGACGATATAATTATTCAGCCTGATTTCAGTGGCGGGGTCACTAATTGCTACCCTGAAAAACCTGAACCATAAGAATGCAGGGTGAAGCAAGTCAATGGGAGAAAAAAGCTTAGGCTCAGCCACTTGAAGGCTCTCCTCGCTCCTGCAGCTCCGTATCACATCACACACATTCATAAAGCACAGCAAAACTATATAGTCATATACGAGAGGTGATAAAATATATTATTAGCACTTATTATTCTAAACAGAGAGGGTAAAACTCATTTAAACTTCAGCTGTAAGCACAGTTAGTGTCTGTGTTTGAAAGACTAACCTTACACTGACTGGCCAGTCAGTTCTTCTGGAAATATCTCTAACATCTGATAAAGCAAAGCAGACTGAATTCTGGGTAATGGCTTGGTTCTAGCCCATGGGCTGGACACAGAGCTGTGATGACGTGTTACTGGAGAGTTTTTGGAGTAAGTCATGCGGAAAACAGCCCTTTACACTTCAGTCGAAGAGAGTTCCAGAGTTCGGGGGTCAGCAGTATCCTGTTCCATCAGCTAAGGACCTCTCTCTACCTCCCTCTGTGGTTCTACTCGAACCGCATCCCCTGTCCCTGTCGGCACCACTGCTACATAAATCTGTTCCAGCGGCAACTCTGCACAGCCCCCCGCCCCCCAGCTTCCCCCCACCCCTCATCCATCCAGCCAATCCACACAGCTGTCCTGAGTCAAACTCCACCCCACTCCCAATCCGAAAACTCCCTCACCCCAGACTGTAACCCAATAACCACTGTGTGCGCATACAACACATTCCTGGCAGCCGTTCCCGGTCCCGACAACTCCCCAAGTGCCAAGACACACAGTGCACTCTTTCAGCCGCGCGCCGCAATCCTGCGCTCCCTCCGCCAGCCGCCGCTAAAATAAACACCACCCACCGCCTCGCCCACATCTCCATTTCCTCAAGGAATAGAGAACAAGAAAGGACATGATTGTTCTTCCTCCCTGCAAAGCGTTATTAGACAATACGTCCTAATTAATTGAATTGCGGTCCTGCTGGCACGAGAGGGTTCTCGGCGACGCATTTCTCATTAGCCTAGCAGATTTTTTGCCTTAACCTAATGAGCAATAATAACACTCTCCAACGCGAGCGTTATTAGGTCGATCCTGTTTGATGGCCGCGGCTCGTAACCGTTCCCCTCTCGTGCTCGTTAAGAGGCAAGAGTGGTTAAAAAGCAATCAGGGCCCACGCACTGCCGTCCCGAGAAGAATAGGTCTCTCTATTTTTTTACCGAAAGTTCAACAAAAACCATCCCTACCTATTAACTCTGAGCAAACAGTTGAGTGTAGAAAGGCAATTCAATGGTCATGACGACTGCTTACAGAGCAAATACTTTGTGAGCCAAAGCCAACCCAGAGCAATTTATCCCCATATTAAACTGCTGCGTTAACAAAGGACACCCATGAAAATACAACCTGCATAGCTATTAGCATAAGGGCCTCTCGGAGACTGTAGCGAGCCGTATAGTCTAACAAGTAGAGGCATGTGACACAGAGGGAGAGCAATGTCCAGCGACTTTGTGAAACTGGTGTAAATGTGGAACAATGACACTGAGCTACATCCACTCGAGTACATTTTCATTTTAAAACGGCATAAATAAAATGTAAATAAAATTTTAAAAAAATAAAACGCAATCCCAGAGTTTTCAAACTAAAGCGGGGTCAGCGGCATTTTCACAAGTCTGTTTTAGGGGTTCAAAACTGCCGCAGTAGTGCGGACACCAGGAAAAAACGTAGCGAAAATTATTTGTCTAAAAATCAAAACAAATTAGCGAGCATGTAGCCTGACAAGCACAAGAAATGTTGTGACATCACAGCACAGTTTGGCCAAGCCAATTGGCCAAGCAGACAAAATTTGAGGGCCACAGAACAGCTTTCAGCCAATGCAGCTGCAGCAGGAAGCGGGCCAATGAGGCCATGAAGGTAGCGTGCGTCTCTTCCACAAAACTATGAGTCTTCAGCTAAGCGCCCTCGGGAAGTGCATTAGTTACTCAATCACTCCATATCACACCTCATTGCACCTTGCTGTTTGAGCAACGCAAAATGAGAACCTGTCCTGTCAACCAATATCAGGGTAAAAAATTACTTACTTACTCATGCAGTCTGCAATATGTTGAATTCTTCCACTCAATTAGTTGGAGAGAACTCTCTTTGAGTGTGTGATTTTATGTGTGTGGGTCTGAGTGTACAAGCGTGCGTGTTTAGGTGTAGATGTTTCTTCGAGGGCTACAGTGCCCCTCTTTTAATCTAACCTTGTTGGAAACGACTCCACTGGCAGCTGTAACAAAGCCATTAAAAAAAAAAAAAGTCCTTTAAGTGCCAGTTCTGCAGAATGTAACAGGGCTGAGACCTCACCTGGAGGGTCATTCAAACTTTCTAACATCTCCGCTACACCTCCACTGCAATGCTCAAAGAGCCCGTGCTTGTCAGCTCCGAGGGTCAAATACGGCAAGCAAGGACACGAAAGGCAACAACCCTGCCCGGTGAAGACGAGAAACGAGAGGGTGAGAATGTTCCGGAGCGACCAGCCAAGTGGAAGTGGTGAGGAGGAGGAGGAAGGGTCCTTTGCTGAAGAGTGATAGTCCTCCACCGGCCAAGAATCACACCAGACAGCCATTAGCCACTGCTCTCACACCTGTCAGCTGTGTTATGATTGGACGGGAGAGCCCGAGGTGCTGGCCAGGCTATCGGTTTCATTTCTCAGCTCAGCCGGTGCGTTCACACGCGATTTGGCCACAGCGCAACGAGGCTTACTGGCGGGTGTCAGGAGATACAAATTTCATCCTGGGATTTTCCCAAACATCTCTCACACACAGCAGAGAGGCCACAGAGGGAAAATAAGTCTTGTTTTAATGAGCGCATTGTCTGAATTTTTTTCCCACCCACTTTGGGAAAAACAAAAGCGGTAATGTGTCCACAGAGGACGCGGTGCGGTCGGCTGTGCCGGTTGACCTCTCCGGCTTGTGATCCTCCAGCCCAGCTCACTTGTGCGCAAACCGCAGGTAAAAACAAACGCGGTGTGACCCGCGGTTTGACTTTCGCCGAGTCCCCACGCCTACACGCGCTCGCTTGCGAACTGCACGCACAACTTTTCTCACAGCAGCGCGTTCCCTGGCCTCTGAAGTACACAGCCTGACTTCTCCTTCAGCAAACTACACCAGAAGTGAGAAACTTTCACGGAAATCTACAAGAGGTGCCTGAAGACAGGCATAGACGGACACACAGGAGAAAGAACAGGCGTGTGCACCCACACACACCTGCTAAACCCATCTATCTGCCAAATAACATTTCTTTCATCTTTGGCTGACCGGCAGAGCAACATCATTCACACACTCTCTGAAGTCGCTGCAACCACAGAGATGGTTAATAATTAATTTTTAAAAAATTTGCGTTATTTGATTCTACTTGAAATCATTGTTACATTATTGTAATTTTTCAGTTTGTTTGTAAAAAATCTGGCCGAATGATATTGTACAGCAGGAAGATAATTGACCAGTGAAAAGATTAAACACATACGCACAAACACACTCAGAGTTATGTTATTGCTTGATAGTTATTGTGTTGAAGACGGGGGGGGAGTCATGCGATGGTATCAAGCTTAAAATCCGATGTGCATTATTCAACTCAAGAGCCGAGAGTATGAGGCTCCACACAGTCCACAGGCCAGAGTCCCGCTGATCCCGTGTTTGTTTGCGCTCGACTCGAATAGCAGCGCTCGGGCTACAGAAACAGCTGCTGTAACACTAAACCTGACCCTGCGCTCGCTGCAGAAATGAGCTCAGTCCGGGCGGAACCGCTCACTTTTATTCGTGTTTTTACGAGAGAGCGAGCAGCAGGTGATGGCCCTGTCCGCTAGCCCCGCGGGACCCATACATGAGGGGTGCACAGGCTGTAGAGTGAGCACCCTAATTCTCACTCTGTCTGAGCCAATACCCCCCCCCACCCCCCACGCCTTACGAGGAAGAGCAGTGCTGCGGTGCTGCTCAACCAGGCCTAGAAAAGCACTGCAGCTGTTACCCCCCGATAACGAACCCTAATACTCCCCTCCCATCTGCTGCAGCACAGCTAGCATCAAGCCGGCAGTGTCGAGGACACAGGCTGCTGAGGTCCTACAGCATCGGGATTACTGAACCTGCAAAAGCACACGTGGAGGAGGCCATAAGTATTTAGACAATGACTCGTTTCTCGGCTCCGTACTTCAGCACATCGGCTTTTCAAAACAATGAAAATGAGGTTACAGTAGAGGCTCCCAGCTATAATGGGTGTCCTGTAAACATTTTTTGCACTGTCTGGAAGGTACTTAAAGAGATAAGGTAAACATTTTGCTGGGTTATTTTTCCATTGTTTCTAAGTACTGTAAACACGGCATCATTAACCCTTAGAGGGCTAAATACAAATAGCGTTGCTCAGTGATGTAAGATATCAAATTCAAAGCTGTTGAAAACTTATCGTGTAGCGACTTGATTGGAACTCTTTTAAACAAGTTGCCACATGATAGGTTTTCAACAGCATAAGATAATTTACATTCACTTTTTGCAAAATTTATTTCAGTGCTCTAAGGGTTAATTTGACCCACACAATTTTTTTGAGGCAATTGGTTTCCACAAAACAATTGAGTGCAGCACACTATCAGGGTTTACAGTGTGGCCTGTGCAGTCCATCCACGGTGTCTGAACCATATAGCAAATGCAGCTGTTCTTATGTCTCTGTCCCAATACTTATGAACCACACTGAAAACACATACACACAAGCTAAGACACACAAACACACTTCCACACAGGTGCGCAACCATATTTCCGCGCCCGAGCGGTACGCGGGACGAGGCCGCATGCGCAGACACACAGCGTGAGGGCACCCCACCCCCTTTCCTTGCTCTAATTTCCTCTGTGTGGTTTTAATTTAAGCCAATTAAGCTGATTTTCTGTGCTCGTTTTCCTCATTCCCCTCTCGGCCCGGCTCGCCACCGACAGGCTCCCAGCAGGCCCTAAAACACACAGGCCTGGTGCACAAGCAAATATTAACTGTGGAGACTCCGCTCCAGTGAGCTGCTCTCCCTGAGCACGTGTGTTACCAGGGCCGTAGAACATGCCGGAAATCCTGTTACAGGCTCTCATCTCAATCTCAGCCCTCAATGAGCAACTCTGTGCTCTCACTCCCTCTCTTTCTCTGTTCCCAGCTCTATTTATTTTAGGAAAAATAAGAGAATACAGAAAGTTTATTCCAGGGGAGGAAAAAAAAACACATACCCATAAAGCCCACAAAACCTCAAAATAGCAGGGAATATCAAGCGCTCATCTGCATTTAACTTCACGCTGCCGTTCCTCTTTATAATCTATGATTGAGCCATAGACCAATAATATTATCTGAAAAATAGATATACCCCTATGTTGAAGATTAACTCTGATTACAGAGTATTTTACTATGACTTAATTTACTCCTATATTTAATATAGAACCAGATATAGTTTTGATTTTATAGTGATGTCTCTGAACGTACTGAACGCATTGATTGGCACATTTACTCACCTGCGGCAGAGAGTGAGAGGTCAGGTGGTCGGTGCGGATGTTGACACAGGTGTAGAGAAGGCGGTGGCGCAGTGTGTGGGGGAGGGGCGGGGGAGAAAAACAAAAGAGACGATTAGTTATCCTGCCACTACGAATATCTAAGCAGCGCATAAATTTCTCCAGAGAAACAGCGTGACATTAAATTGGCTATTAAATGTCAATTCCGACGCACTCAATAAAATGAATCAATCAATGGGACAGGGGAGCGGCTGATTTAATCGCTTTCAGTTCGATGCCCCATGCTAGCGACGCCCTGCGTGAGAAGATATCCTCAAATTACTTCGTTGAAAAAGCTGAAGGCAGTCGCGGACAAAACAGCAGCCTGTCTCGAAATCGATAGAATCTTCCGCCGAACCTCCCACTCAATCTCTCAGTCTGTTTCTTTCTCAATCTTCCCCGCAACGGCTGCTGTGAAATAGCCGTGAAAGCGCATTCAGCCACAGCTATTCTAACGGCCGGCTAGCGGCGACATCGCGCGCGCCGGCTAGCAAAGCCGCAGCCGTGGAGAGACAGGATTGAGAGGGGGGAAGAGAGCAGCCGAGCAGTCACTTTGTCAGGCCCGTCAGCTCGAGAGGGTGAGCAAAGAGAGGTCTCTTTTCATTAAGTCTACCCTCCACTTCCTGACATGAATGGAATCTTTATACAGACCGGCAAGGGGACGGCCACCGGCCGCCAAAAAGCAGCCGAAAAGAGGGTGAGAGAATCCTGCCATAGGCTGGGGAGTGGGGGGACAATGTGTGGTCACTCTGCTGTGATTGGCTGAGGAATTGAGGACAGCGTACGGCCACTCAGCTGTGATTGGCTGAAGGCTTGGGGATAATAAACAGCCAGTATGCTGGAATTAGAGGGATAGTGGAGCAGCGATGGCGCAGTGTACGGCCATTTTGTCGTAAATGGTCGAGGTAAACAGCTACCTCACCACTGAGACTAACATCTGACGTAAAATAAAGATGGAAATGGCTTCAATGGGGTTCACTCTTGTTTTTTTTGTTTTGTTTTGGGGGGGTAGGACGAGTAAATTAGCCAATCAAAAGCAACGTGAAGGAAAATAACTTCTCTTCGCGCAAGTCTTTTTCTGTCTCTACATGCACTTGATTTATTACTACAGAGCCATCATTAGCAGACGCATGCAGTCACGTGCTCCATTCATCTAAGGCAAAGGGGTGACACATTAGAGCATTTACTGTCTCCCTCTTTGTTTCCTCCCCGGCGTGATGAAATGGAAGCGCAGTTACAGCCACAGCAATTGCCGGTTCCTGGCTATGTGCTCGCCATGTTAAGCAGAGGCACTTAAGAGACACCCGACAGCACTGCGCACCATCTCAATAGGCCGGCACATTCCAAAGGGGCTCCACACGCACCAGGAATTTAACCTGTCCTCGGACCGAATGCTCCAAATTTCTATCACATTTCTAACGCCCCTCCCCCACCCCTCACACTGGCCCTGGGTTTTCCCTCCTAAACCCTGCGAAGTGTGAGGTCACAATGCGAATGGAAAGTTTGTAACTAAACGTTCCAATGTTAGTGTCACAATCAGTATTGGTAGCTGAACGAAATGGAGTTCTAGAATGCCGACTTAAAATTATGAAAAAAAAAATGCATTCCAAAAACCTTGATTCTTAACCCCATGAAACCTACAGACGCATATATGGGTCTGTAAAATGCAGCAGCTGTATTTAAACCCTGTGGAACCACAGGTCTATTGTAATTTCTAGTGGAGATCCCAACGTTCCCATGGATTCCAAATGATGTACAAGATCTAGATATTTTCCATTTGATGAGATATATTGTGGCCATAAAAACATGGCGTCCTGGGTTCGAATATTTTTCTCAGTATACGTGCGATGCATCTTCAGTGAAGCTCTGCAACCAGCAGATACAGAATATTATGTGACATTGTCCTATAATGTGAAAAAATGAACCTCCTCCAAGGAAAACTTCAGTAAAAAGCTAAAGTTTAAGGGGTTAAATGGGTTTAATATGCCTAAGCCTCTGACCTTTGGCTTCCACAAAATCCCCGCCAACTTTGACGACACCCCCCTCTCCCCAATCTCCTGAATAACATCCAGATCTCAATTAGCATTTCGATTTATCTAAAGCAAGGAGAAAGGAGAGAGGGAGAGAGGTAATGAGTGAAAAAACAATTTGAACTCTGATGAACAGGCATCCATTAGAGGGCTAAAGCAGGGCAGGAATGCGGATGTTTGTTTGGATGCCTTCAGACTGCGGCCGTGAGACGCAGAGGCCTGCTTAATCGATCACGCCCACACAGTCTCCGCTGCCGAGCGAAGAGAGAAACCGCAAACGACTGGCCCGGATTAAACTGGGTCAGCCTCTTTCAGCACCGCTGGACGAAGCGAGAGCCTGAACTAAATTGACAGAGAGCTCTCATTTTTATTTATTAATGTTGAGAGGGGGCGTTCAGTTTTTCTCTTTTGAGAACTCAATAGCTCTCCCTAGTCTCTGCCTGTTTTCTGACTTCCTTCTGCAGATAAGCAGGGAGTCACTGAAGCGTCTGCCTGAGTTAGGACAATGGGAGTTTAGACCTCTTGATCTTGTGGACTTGGTCACATGACCTTGCCATGATGGAGGAACCACCAGCCTCCGTTTTGCTAGGCTGTGGAGCGAGAGAATCTGCTGCCGACATCATCAACTCCCCCTTTCCCTGGGAGTGACTGCCCTTTCTCCCCAGTATAAACCCACACACCCTCCCAGACCACACAGAGAGAGGAACGGGGGTTATCCCACCGAAACAGCATCATCGGGTACATTTTGGAACATTCTGAGTGACAAAATTTTAGGCTTCAATTGTAGTAAAATCACCAAGAGGGCAAAGACCGTATACAACCTGATTATGTTCATCATCAGCTCTGATGTGTCAGAGGTGTTTGTGCATGTGCGAAAGCATGCAGTTGATTGGTTGAAAAGGGTGTCACTGTTGCAGCCGGCCCTCAATGCTGAGATTGTATATTCTTGCATTTACTCTCAAATAACAAACTTTGGACTTGCAGATTTGTCAGTAACAATTGAACCCAATCAAATCGAGACATCTATTAAAGGTAAATACAAGCAATTAAATGACCTGATTTGTGTTTGGGTTTGGTTGAGAAGTACGATAGACGCCGTAGCCTGTGGATCCATTGAGATTGTGCCAGTCAAACATTAAGGCTCTAAAAGCCAGTGGGCACAGACTGGAGGTAGAGTATTACAGCGCCGATTCGAAGGGTGTCAATGCACATTAAATCTACACAATCCCAGTGGCCCGGCTCCTCGAGCACGCTCAGTTCACTCAGCTGTGACATCGCCACTCCCCTTACAGAGCACAGAACGCCCTGGAAATGGGCAGAGAGGCCCCTGAGCTCCAATCAGAGAGAGACAACGGGGAAATTAGCCAACCCTGATCAGATCCAGGCTGACAGGATGGGGAAGATTATAAAAGCAAACAAGGATGACACATGTGCATGCGCAAAAGCACGCTTGAATATGCACTCACTAAGACACACACATTCAAGCACGCGCACACACACACACACACACAGAAACACACAAAGGAGACGGAAACCAAAGCTTTGCCGGAAGGCTTATCTCTCGAAGATGAAAGGTGGATTGTGGGCGTCTTTGTTCTTTAGTCAATGAGTTGGCATCCCTCTCTCCTGTCCTATGATGAACTCCACAGGAAGTGACCCCCCCCACAACCCCCCGCCACTGTGTTCCTGCCGCTCGACTCCCACTGGCTCTGTGACAGCACCCATCCCTAACGCTTCACTTCCGCATTATTAATTCACGAGCTTCAGAACGGCACAGTCTATAACTCTTCCGTGCACACACACCAGCACATTTGGCATGCACTAGGCATGCAGATGCACACTCCGGCTAATGCACACACACACACACACACACGGGCACGCACATATGTACGATGCTCTCGGAAACCTGAGGTTGGCACTAGGTAGTATTTCCCTCCGGACAAGGACAGGTCTGCGATAGATTCGGGTGGGAGGAGAGTCGGAGTCGACCCAAAACCCATTCTACGCGCCTCTTATCTGCTCGGCAGACGCAAGAATGCAGGCCACCTTGGCCAGGTGCACTGGAGGACTGTAATTGCGAGGCTCATACGGGCCAGCTGGACATCTGCCGGGCGATTAGCGACGTGCCATCGTTTCCTGAGCAGACACAAGCACCCGGCGCTTCTGCGCCACCCAAAACACCGCGACACCCGGGCCGCCGCACGGCTTCCTGCACAGGCGGCGCGTCGCGTCTGCAAAGTGCCAGCTCGGCATCCGGGCTGAGAGGGATTAATCGCTTGTGCCAGGATGCTGCAGGTTATATTTGGGAGTTTGGGACTTTATATTGCTTTTCCGCAGCAGAAGGCTTCAAACAAGCGTTTCAGCGGGAGAGATAACACCTGCTTCTTGGAGAGACCTGGGACAGATGAGTATTTCCTGAAGTGCTTAGGTTGGAAAGAAAGTGGGTCATATAATACAAGTGCTTCTGTACATATGCATTTGTATGTCAGTGTACGCACACCTGTATGCTGAATATACTACATGTTCTGCGCGTCACAGGCCCAGTTTCGCATCCCTATTTCAATGTGTTTCTTTTTTTTCCGGAGAGCAGACATGCCAACCCGTCCATCCATTCTTTATACCGCTTCTTCTTCACTGGTATTGCGGGGGAGCTGGAGCCAATCCCAGCTGACTCTGAACGAAGGCAAGGACCCACCCTGGGGTGCGTTTCCCGAAATCACAGATGCTAACTTACATGGTTGGACCCATTGATTGTGAATGAACGAACTATGTAAGTTGCTAACCTTGTTAGAAACTACGCTTTTGGGAAACGCACCCCTAGACAGCTCACCAATCCATCACAGGGAGAATACATCATTCACTCACCATTCACTCTCTCACTCACACCTCTGCGCAATTTAGAATCTCCAATTAGCCTGACATGCCTGTCTTTGGACTATGGAAGGAAACTGGAGTACCTGCATTCGAACCCACGACCTGCTGTGAGGCCACTAACCACTGCGCCACTGTGCTGCCCAGACATGCCCACCCTTTTCCCATTCCCTGTATAATTCAGGGACATATACAGATGGAACACAGTGAGGGTAACAGAGAGAAAGAACTGCAATTCAATTTCAGGAGCCATGATACAATGGTCCACCCCACTCATGCAGACAGATGTCGGTCTCATGTCTGGAGGTCAGTGTTTTGGATCCTTCATTTCAGCATGGCAGTATATGAGCTACCATTTGTCCTTGTACCCAGTGACGGTGTCTGCAAACGGTGCCATCACACAGGAGCAGGGGGGTGAGTAATTTTGATCGCAAGATCTGAGGCAAAATGATCTGTCGGCAAACAACCTGGAAGTGCAGCTAAAGCTGTAATGATTCTAAGGTGCTATACTGTCTCTCCCTGTGAATAAAGGGCTCACTCACAGGCTCCAAATAATTTTGACGGCTTGCTGGAGTGACACCCAGCGCCGCTGAACCTTTCAGTCTGAGGTTCCCTCATAAAATGTTGCTGAGAGACTAAACACGCCCTAGCTTGGCATTTCCATATATATCTCCACGCCGTACGTTGCACAGAATAGAGCAGAGGAAAGCCTTTGTCGCACGTACTCTTGAGAAAGCTAATTAAACACAGGCGAGAGGAAAAATTTCCCGAGGTTATTCACTCCATTGCTTTGCCATCAATGGGGAGAGAAAGACTGAATTAGTGTGACAAATGCATAAGCTTCTGCACAGCCTGCACTGTCCACACACACTGAATTCATGGTGACACTCGCACACATCTGTACATGGAAACATCCTTGTGCATCTATCCTTGGAAGGGCATTATATTGACTTCCATTCTTTGTTTGTGCGTCTCAACATCTTTTCCCTAATCGTAACCAAAACCAACACATCCCTAACCCAAACCCTTCCCCTAATGTTAACCCTTTCCCTATTTCTAACCATAACCCTACCCCCGACCGATAAGTCACAATTTGCCTTTGTAATCGCGAGGACTAGCCAAAATGTCCTTGCTTCTTAAAAATGTCTCCACTCTTTGGTTAAAAACGTGTCCTGGTCTTCAGTATGTAGCAAAGCACAAAAACAAACAAACACATGCATCTTTCCTGCAGCCTTCAGCTTGAAGTCAGGGATAGGAATGGAACGCTCGTTATTAGCCACGCAGCTTCTGCTAATGAGCATGCTGCCAGGTATACACTGACGTGAAATCAAATGATCAAAACTGAGCGCCTTTTATCAAATTTATTATGCTGGTCAAATTGTTAGAAAATAATTGAACAGCAGTTACAAACAAAACCAACTGCTGAAGTCTGTGGCCCCCCTGGTACCAGAGAAAAGACCCCTAGAATGGCCACTTACATAGTTATATCAGAACAAAGTGGGCTGTTCTTTTCAGTTAAGTTCATACTGATTGGACCAGGAAACATGAAGGGGACCCAATGAATGACCTACTGGGGGTTTTGGAGGGAAATTCAAATGATAACAATGGAAGGGGGTAGTGAGGGGAAGAGAGGTGGAAGGAGGAGAGGGTGGAGAAAGGAGGTGAGAAATGTATCCTTCCTTCACAACATCAATCACCTCCTTTCTCCAACAGCACTGCTCCTCATCACTGCACCTCTCTTCTACAGCCACAGTTTGTACCCTGTAAGACAACCTGTAGACCAAGGTCAACACACTGAAACACAAGGGTGGCAGAGAAGGAAACCATTACCACGTATGGCAACAAAGGCAAAGTACAGCTTCAGCTCAGGTCGGACGTAGCGTTTCATCAAAAGAGGTCTAGTTTAGGGCTAGGCCGATGACTGCAAGCATTCGGTGTGCGAAGATAATTTCCCTCGTGTTCATTTATCACCTTCTTTCCACAGAACTGCATTCGGATCTGAGGTTCTTGAGATTATAATGCCAGCCTGATTGAAACTCCGAGGGCCAGGTGGAATTAAACAAGGAAGAAAAATGGTGCATTCACAGACTGAATGAAAGACCTCTTTATGTCAGAATAAGGTAGAAAACCATGGAAAACAGAACTTAGGAAGTGAAAAATATGCGTAATGCCTTTTCACACTTGATTATATTTCAAGAATCATTACGTTTTGGTCCCCGAGGTAAAAAAAAAAAAAAATCCTTGATAATAAATCAAAGGAGCGAGTGGCGTATATCTACACAGCTGCCTCGGAGCAGACGTAATAACTCCAGCACAATGGGCTCCCTTTTAGTTTGTGCTATTTTAGTGCCCGCGTCGATGCCAGGACTATGCGCTGGTTTTCGTCCGGTCTTTACAGCCACTTGCCCTCACTGCGGTTCCCTGGATGGGGCCCCAGGACACGAGAACCCACATCAAACGGACCAACACTTAGTTTAGAGCTCTCAGTGTAGTCCAGTGGCACAAACTCTCATGAGAAACCAGGGGATTTCCTCGCGGCACTTTAGTCCTCCTGTCACAGATAGCCTGCAACTCTGGAAATACTCTACCCTGCAAATGGTTGTCTTACAATAACCAACAGTAGGGCTCAGCGCAATAATTATCAAATAGCTTTTGAGTACAACAAGTCATAACCGCAATGAGCTCTATCGCTTTTCTTTTAGTGTAACTCTTCATTCAACATCGCCTCATCCTGACCCCTCAGATAGTGACGCTACCTGAACAAACATCAATATAGGACAAAAAAGGACAATTTCGGCATTCTTATTTGGCATTTAGGCTTAGGGTTCAGGTAAAGCTTAGTGATTAAGGGTTAGGGTTCGTTTTATATGGCGTCAAACAAGCACACCACGAGTCTCCTTTTTTTTTTTTTTTTCCATTAAATTTGGCATCTCCAATCCCACCCAAATCTGGAATGCCCAATTGGTGAACTATGTACAAGGCTTGCTCGTATGCGACCCCTTGCTGCCATTTCAGGAGAGTGTAGACAGTATGCGGCTCTCCTCCGAAGCGCGCGCCTGTCAGCCACTGCTTCTTATACACTCATTGGTTGAATCTTCGCAAGTTCAGAGCGAGGGCGGAGGATACCCGGACATGAACAGGCTTAGAATCTTCCTGACGAGCGCCCCTCTGGCCAACAGGAGGTGCTTGAGCAACGAACAAGGCAACTATTATTTCCCTTTCCTGGCAGTCCCTTCCCAATTTGCAACCTTGTAGCGCAATAGCCAATTGTGCGCTACTCTGAAAAAGCTGCCGACCACTGCTGGCTGGTAGAGTCTCCTTTTTTTGTCGTATATCAATTTTTGGTCTGAGTAGTGTCACTATATGAGTCAGGATGAGACTAGGTTCCATCGTTCATATTGCTGATATTGGTGTTAAATGACAGCCAATCAGCAGCAAAGTGTTTTACGTTCACCACTACGGAAGCATGCTTCTGATTGGCCATCATGTAAAAATATATTTCTTTATTATGATCCAGGGGCAGTGCACTTTATAACAAAAATATACAATGATGTAAAATAAAAGTACATTAACATTTTTAAAAATATATAACATTTTCCATGATCATGCTAACAGTTTATGCCCAGTCCTCATCAACTGTAAGACAGGACAGGCTATGCTAAGTACAAAAGCTGCACCTCCCAGGGCTAAAAGAATCCATACACAACACAATGGCAATAATGACTCAGAGATATTTTCCATGCACACATGACCGTAGAACTGAATTGCTCGATGAACACAGTGATTATGATGGCTAGTTACGAACTGAAAGGACGAGAGATGCTGAGAGACAGACACTTGGAGAGATAAAGCACACTCATAAAGAATAACAAAGAATAACAAATGCTGCACTACTCTCAGTTTACACATCATATCACAATGAAACTGCATCATGCAGAGAAATAATAACCAACACTAGGGATAGGAAACACACACTCTACAACACCCCCTCACCCATCCCACCAAATATTCAATTCAGAAGGCACCATGGGTAATTGGGTACCATGACGACAAAGAGACAAACACAAGCTGAACCATCTGCACCAAAGAACAACAACATGCAGCAATCACTGCTGCAGCAATTAGTCTCATTCGCTCTCATTTCTCCCTCATTGTTTGTAGTGATTTCCAAGCATGGTTTTGCCCGTCTGTTCACAGAAAATAAAGAATATTCTGGAAAAAAAAAAAATGCAAGTCAACCCACCGGCAAGACATTTCTGCACCGAGGAGAACATCTTCAGACTGGACAGCACGTATTTCCCCGCTACATGGACACCTGAGGTGAGACATTAATTTACTGCTCGGCTGACTTTTTCTTTTCGACATAAACGCGCATTGTAAAGTTCAGCTGTCGCCAAAACGAATGAACAATAGAGGATTCTATTGAAAAAGTAACACTTGCGCTAATTTGTCAAAGTCAACAGTGGAGATAAAATGATTGAATACGGGGGATAGCGCGAGCAATGGCCAGAAACGCTCATTAGCCTACTCTCAGTCTCAATCGGCCTCGCTGAAAAATCCATGAAAGAAGCAGAACGGACTGATAATGAAGAGGCCTACAGCTGCAGATCCTCCCCGTTTCCCGACTCTCTTTCATTAAGACAGTACATTAATGAGTATAGAGCGACCTTTGACTGGTGGAGTACAGAAAGGTCAAAGGTGAACGGCTGAACATGCGTCCGCACGCAGCACTGGGGAGGTCAGGAGGCGCGAGTCGATACATCCGTACGGGAAGAAGATGTATGTGCAGTAGCTCGCCACTTGCCGGAGCAGACGCCGAGGCAGAGTGAATTCTGGGACATTATGCAAATGCATACTGGGACATACATCTCCGCGTGACATTTAGACTAATCAGATCCCACGCCCAGGCACATTTCTCACATCGCCTTCCCGGGTTAAGCTTTGTGTTCTCATTTTAATTCCCCTGGTCAGATGCCCAGGAGAGCACTGCTGTCTGGGAGCAGCGAGAGCACTTTATCAAAGCACTTTATGCACAAACTCCACCCAACGGCCAGGCTTAAAAAAATCCTTTTTTTAAAACACACGAGGCTCCTGTTCCGCATATGAGCTTCAGACTGGCTCGGGTGTGTTATGTTTCCACGGCAATAACTCACACAAAATCCGAAGAGCTCCAAACCAAACCTGCATTTACTCCTCAGTGCTACCACCGCTAACGCCTCAAGCACCACCACCACTGTCCGCACCGCTGGAGAGATGAGTTTCACAGACCGTCAGTTCCAGGCGAGTAAAGCCAGGCGGATTGGGCGCACAATTACAGGCGGCCAGCCACCGCCCCGTCTAAAGTTTCCTTTGCCCTGTCGTCATGGCAATGGCATCCAGCTGGCCTTGGAGTCACAGCAGGGCGCGGTGCCCAGATGCATCATGGTCAGAGGAATACCGTCGAGGCGCAGGAGCACATTAGTGGCTTGCGCTTGCATGTAGCACCAAGGGAGGGCAGCTTAGAACCACGCTACAGATCAAAATGACGGCTTGCAATGCCTAATAACTCTGTAATAACACAATTGTAACATGTTATTACATAACACAGCATACGTTCCCGCTTAAAAGATGAAGTAGCTGCAGATTTCCTGAGGGAGGGCCGCTTAATGCCACACTACAGATCAAAATCACGGCTCACAACGCCTTATAACACTGTAATAACACAGTTGTAGCATGTTATAACATAATACAGCATATCTGCTCAACACATAAAGTATCAGCAGATTTAATAATACTGTTGTGAATGAGTAAAATGCAAGTGTATTTGTCCAATATTTAACTCATTTGCATTGAGAGTATGAAGCAATTACTCTTAGAGCTAATTGAAATAAATTTAGCACAGATTCTATGGTATTAGCTCAGAAAATTCATAGCATATTTTAGTTGATTTATCATATTTGTAAGCATGTTAGCTGGTTTATTGAGGCTGACAGATGTTGAAGATTTGCCCCTGCCTCTCACAGAGCAGAGAGGAAGAGCACCAAGCCGTATCGCAGTGCCACAATGTGAATTTTAAAAAAAGGCCATCAGAGAACACACTTTTTAATTCCAAGCAATTTCCCTAATCCCTGAGCTGCTCGAGAGAGGAAAACATTAAAGGGAGTGAGTTAGCAGGTGGTGGAGGAGGAGGAGGAGAAGGAAGGGGGGGGGGCTTTTAAGTGTGTGTGTGGGGGGGGCGATGGGCTGCGATCCCTACAGCCCCAGGAGGAGAGCCACTGAGCTCCTTCAAGCAGATTATTCCAAGGGATTACTTTATCCAATCTCCGCTAATCACAGATAAATTCCTGCCATTGGCTCGCTTGCTGCAAAGCCCTCTCCTGAACAGTCCCTCTCTCTACAGGTGCGCGACAGCCAATCAGCCGAGGAGGTTTCAAGAGGTGGTAGCTGGGGTTCAACTGACAGATTTATTTTTGTCAGGAAGAGAGAAACAAGGTAAATGTCACTGTATCCCCGGGCGTGTGTAACCCTCCTGTAATATTCTTGCCAAAAATAGGTATCCCTGAATTACGGTTTCAAAGTTTCAAAGTTCATGCAGAGTGTACTCAGTGATTTCTGGAGTAGCAGGGCAAAAAGAAACCTCCATTTTGTTGTACCGTCTTAGCTGCTGCAGTCACAACTGAGGATCAATGCAGAGTTGTTCGGAGTTGTTCACCAAAAACTGCGGCTGACACACAGCTCCAATTATTACGTCTGAGACATCCACAATTTCTGCTACAACTGACAATAACAACATTATCAGTAGCAAAAAAAAAACAAAAAACATAAATAAAAAAAAACAAAGAGGTCAGAAAAAACAGAAAGAGAAGGCAGCCCCCAGAAAGCAGTCAGTCTAATTTCCTCCTGTCACTATCGGCCCTTCTTGACAGCTCTGACACGCGCGCCGCGGTAACGAGCGCCAGCCTCCACTGTCAGCGCTTTCATAAACGCACTGACAGGCCCCAGGGCCCGAGGCCTAGGGGCTGTGGGCCAGCTTGTTACTGCTGAGCGAGTGTCAATCAGGGAGACGCCACCAACTCCAGGCCCAGGCCTCACAATGTGGCCCACATTCCAACAGCATCTCTACGAGCTCGATGCATTATTAAAAGGACATTTACAACATGTTTAGCCATAAACAATATTCATTCCTTCAGTATTTATTAATAGTAATGAGCATCAAATATGCATTAACAGCCACAGCTACAGTGCTAATAGGGGATTACACTTAAATGCTTTTCCCATTAATCTATCATCTCTCTCAGTTCCTTCCTGAACTGCCATTAGTTTAACAGCACAAATCATCATTGACCCAAGATCCAGGCACTGTCGGCTTGTTAAGTAGGTGCTGGTGTGACGAGAGGCCTTGTCAACAGCTATGATTACAGAAGTGTGTGGGAGGGGAGGTGTTGGGGCAGTGTGTTACTACGCTCTGATTCGGAGCCGGGATTAGAAATGACTGGCTGGCCGAGCGTCGGTGCGTGGCGAAGGATGATATCTGAGAACTCAATCTTCCCTCATACAAGAGGTGCGGACGTGTTCACCGTGGGACATGAGGCCCGCACACTCCCCTCAAACGAAGTGGGGCACTTCAGAGGTATTGTGTTTTGCAAGGGGACGCTGTGATCCGCTGCGAGACGCTACAACCACGCCTCCCAACGGAAGCTTGTTACCGGAGTTTCCATTACTTTCTGGCATAAGAGCCCAGATCTGACAGCAAACACTACAGAAGAAGAGGAGAGGAGGAGCTGGCCGCCTTCCAGTGACTCCATTCATCAGCCCATCTGAGCTGGGCCCTCACACTCCATATGGCCACCAGCCAGAGAGGGTGCTGTATTATTCCTCTGTTACTCCCTACGCCTCTACCGCCACCCCTCTCTCCCATTGGCTCAATTCCCTCTGTCTCTAATGAGACTCATCTCTGCGACTGGCTCTTCCTCTTCCATCTCTAATGCCATTTTCTCTGGAATTGGCTCTCTCGTCTCCGCTCCTAGTGCCAGCCTTCTCTGTGACTGGCTCTGTCTCATGCATACCCAATTATTCCATTCTCTGTGATTGGCTCTTTCCTGTCCATACCTGGTATGGACCTTCTCTATGAATGACTCTTTCCACTGTTTCTAATGCCAACCTTCTGAGTGATTGGCTCTTTCCTGTCCATACCTGGTAACAACCTTTTTTGTGAGTGGATCTCTCCTCTTCATACCTAGTACAGACCGTCTCTTTGGCCGTTTCTCAAAGCATAGGCTGCACCCTTCAAAGGCTGAATTTTTTTGGGGTCGTCGCTTAATTCCATCCGCCAAACTGACATGACATCATTTCATCTCCGTTAAACAGCTTTGGTTTAAATGAGTCGTCATTGGTTTCCCTAACCCTAACCTTAACTCTAACCCCTAACCCTAAACCTACCCCCAAACCTAATGCTCCCCCTAAATTTAACCTTATTCCTAAAGCTTGATACATACTCCACAAGAACAGAGAAATTTGTTCTTGTTCTCGAGGCTGCGAGAACAACAACAAAGTTCATTTTGACCGGGACATTTCATACTTCACGAGCAACTCAAGTGCCAAACTCCTGGGAAGTCCTAATAGGGCCTCACCCACTCCATCTTTCTGACCAATCACACAATAGTTCTCGGACACCACACGAGAAAAAAGTTCTGCCCAGATGATGTGTCGAGAACAAGCTGCAAGAACTCCGAAACCAGGGCTGCGAGAACAAAATGACGTCATTTTGTTCTTGCAGCCTCGAGAACAAGAACAAATTTCTCTCTTCTTGTGGAGTATGTATCAGCCTTAATAAATATTAGTTTGACGGATGAAAATAAGTGACTATCCCAAAAATGCAGCCTTCGAAGGATGCAGTTTACACAGCAAAAATCCCAGTGTTAATTCAACTCCATTAGAGTTTATATGAGACCAACCCATCCATCTTGGACTCAAATGAACACTATTGGAGTTTAATTAACACTGAGATTTTTGCTGTGTAGTACTGACACTTTGAACTTTGTTTCTAATGCCAACCTTCTCTGTGATTGGCTCTTTCGTGTCCATACCTGGTAATGACCATCTCTATGATTGGCTATTATCCCACCACGTCCCTCTCAGAGTTCAGTCCTCCATTTGTGGCCTTCCATACCACCTCTGAAACTAAGATGGATTCCTAAACTATTTCAGCCACACCCCTCTCTCTTCTTTCCGCCACTCTAATCTCCCTCTATCTGTTCTCCCGGCTCAGCACTCTGCCGTATCTCACCTCCACAGAAACACAGCCCTGAAATTATTACGGAGATAATTTGTATGAAAGATTGAGAGAGCGCTCGCCAAGCATCTGGCACCATTTCTTCATTTCAGAGAGCCATCCATCCCACCTGACAGCCTGCTGATATCATCACCTCACCATTCCTCCGCATCCTGAATGCAGATACAACCTCATTTCATCAATGTAGGTCAGGCGCATTTCCATAGAATGCATCTCAAGGAACAGAGTGCTTTATGATAGACACATACCATCTGTGTGTGTGAATGCCTGGGTGTATGCGCGAGTGTGCTTTTATTTATGCGGGTATGTCGCGAACGTGCTTGCTTGTGTTTTAAGTGTTCTGTTACACGATACAAAAGACCACTACACAACTGCACAGTGTTATTTGCGCAAACACTGACACTCTGGGGCATACAGGGGTGCTACACTATGAACCACATGCAGTGGGGCTTTACAAGGCCGAGACAGCAGAACCCTAATCCAGCGATGTGGATCAGAGCCCAAGTGTTGGCGTGTTCCCCACAGCCCGCATCCGACAAACAGCTGGAGGTGCTAAAAGAGAGTCATTTTACTGCCTGATTGTTCCCAACAGTCAGTTACTACTGAAAGACTCCCTGATTTACGATTCGAACAGATTTTTAAATCAATATGGCTCACTGTGGCACTCTCAGAAACACCTGTGATGAGCAAGAGGATAGGATGGGGTTCTGACAGGAGACAAAGTGAAAGAGTGAGGGGGGGAATGCTGCGGAGGAAAGTCGCTCAGCAGGTCTTCCACGATGGCAGACGACAGGTAACGGTCGGAGTGCGCCGTATAGGTGAGGAGCGTCAAAGCCACCATTATGTCATACTGGCACAGGCCCCAATCTGATACGCACTCGCCACCTGATCTGGAACACAGTCTTAAAACCATTCCTCGAGGAAAAGGTACGGATGCTAGCACACAAACACAACCCTAAACTTCCAACATTATCCTCGCCCATGTCACAAATATTGCCCATTTGTGTCAACTGGCAAAAAAAGATGGCTCATAAGCCAAACATCCTCACTCAAAACTCAGAGCTGCTCAATACTTGTAGCGATAAAGGAGCAGCAGCTGATTTAAGAGTTAGCGCAGATTAGCGCACAATGGCGCTAATGCTCCTGCCGCGCACCAAAGACAGCCACCACCACTTGCTAGCTGGCATTAGAAGCGGAGAAAGGGGGGGTAAAGGGGCATAAGAAGTCCCATGTTTGCCCCCTCTCTCCCCGGAGGGACAGAGGGTGGAGAATGCAGGCAGGTGCAGGAGAATTTATCACTCTGCACACACGCTCGCTAAGGCGATGTGCAAGCGAGATAATAGCAGGGCCGAATAAAAGGCAGAGTTAAGACAGGGAAAAGGGGACAGTATTTCCACCTGCCTGCGGAAAGGCCCGGAACACCAGGAGGAAGCGGAGCGTGCGGGACGTTGGCAGCTGAGGGTGGGTGGGGGAGCTATTTTGACTCGGGGGCATACTAACCATGTCATCAAATGTCACAGCAGTTATCAAAATGTCATTGTGTGCATGTGCAAATAGAAGTGCCCACATAAACATTGTATCTACGTGCGTGTCTTTCTGAGTGTATGTGTGTGTGTCTCTCTGCGTGCGTGCGTGTGTGTGTGTGTGTGCTTCTGTTCTCATGTTTGCATGAGCGTACTGGGTCTGTATGTGTGTGTTTATGATTGTGTGTGTGCATCTGTTTGTGCGTGTGTGTGTGTCTTTCTGTGTGTGTTTGCTTCTGTACACGTTTGCATGAGCATACAAGGTCTGTATGTGTACGTTTACGTCAGTGTGTGTGTCTTTCTGTGTGTGTGTGTGTGTGTGTGTGTGATTCTGTGCTCATGTTTGCAAGAGCGTACAGGGTCTGTATGTGTGTGTTTATGAGTGTGAATGCGTCAGTGCGTGCATGCGTGTGTGTTTTTCTGCGTGTGTGTGCTTCAATGCTCATGTTTGCATGAGCGTACAGGGTCTGTACATGTATGTTTATGAGTGTGAATGGGTAAGTGTGTGTGTGTGTGAGTGCATACATGCATATGTGCCAGTGTTCATGTGTGCCAGTGTGCATGAGGGCATGTTTGAATCTCTACTGCTCAGATACAGACAGGGGCATCGACAGCTCTCCGCCCTGCACAGAATGAATGATCCGGCGGTCTGTTTGTTCCACACCCCAATCAACAGTGGAACTAATGCGGGTGAATACAGTACCTAATGAGCTCTGATATAATCAAAGGCCACTCTCGTCGGAGCCTGTTTCAACCAGGTCCCTCCGGCGAAAACACGGATACGACACAACCATGAGCTCCCAGCACACCCGGATCATACAGATATCACGCCGAGACCACACAGAACACACGCAGAGAACAAACAGAAGCCTTATCCTATTCGTTCAGAGCCAAGCCCCTCTCTCCAATATTAAACCCATCCGTTTTACCCCTATCTCCACTTCGGTTGACTATTACTGGCCAGTTATCATCTATTTTTTTTCCGGACTGTTCTCCAACACGGCAATAGCAGTCCCCTCTCAGAAATTTATTTGAACAATATGCACGCGGTAGCGTCGCTGGCCGACAGTACGGAGAGATTCATTATGCAGACCTGACAGTTGCAGAGACAAAGGAATAAAGAAGGGGTGGGGCGGGGGGGTGCAGGGACGGCTTCTCCGATCCGCCAGGCAGCGTAATAACCTTTTAAATCATGTTTGACATTTTTAAGTTGAGCGCGCTGACGGTTCCCGCCAATATCTGAGCACCCGCATTAAGGCCTCACCGTGACGGTAATCTCGTTGCTTTGTTTGACGATTCGCACCGCGCCTGCAGCCAGTACCCCCCCCCACCTCAGTCTCTCACACCACCCCCCCACCCCACCCTCCATTTATTCCCCCCCCTCCTCCCCTCCCCATTCGCCCTTGCACTGACACTGGTTGCTAATGCCCTCCTGTCGCTAAGAACCCCAGCAGCAGTAACAGGGCGATCAGGGACCCCTCTCTGCGGTGATGCAGTTAAATATTCGCAGGCTTTACGGCAAGTGGGGAGGAGCTGAGGTGCAGAGTAAACACAGGGCGGGGCCACAGTCTCTATCTCTCTGCCACTCCAATCGTCTCAGAGCTGAAAGATCTGAGGGGCGGAGCCAATGCATTGGTTTCACCTGTTAGAGGGCTGGCTAGCTGAAGCTGACGAAATGACGGAGAGAGCGCAAGTCACCGATTAATAAATAGAACTGAGTAAGAATGAATCTCTCTCTTTCTAATTGACAAACACTGTCAGACTCTCCTGTTGACTCCTGGTACACAGATGGATGATAAAGCATGCACACACACACACACACACACACACACACACAAAAATACATACAGTTACACAATACACCTCCCAAGGCCTAGTGGTAATAGCACAGAAACTCAACATTTGAGGATCCTCACGTGTTTGTGAGTCAGGTGTCTTCACAGCAGAAGGGAAAACAAGCCCCAAAAGCACAAACACACACACACACACACACACATAAACACACACACAGCAGAGAGCAGGTGAGAGTGGTTGCCGCAGCAGCCGGCCGTACAGCAGGACAGTTAGATCGGCGTCCCCCGCGGCGGAGGTGAGAGACCGCGGGCCGGCTGTGGGGATGGAGGGACAGAAGCACAACAGGCTCGCTAATTAGAGTCGCACAAGCACAGGCATAATGAGACATAATTACCTGGGGCAGGCAGGAGCCATACGGCACCGGACAGACTGCAGCCTGGCCCGAGATGTGTGAGGAGAGAGGGAGAGCGAGGGGATCACGGACGAGGAGAGGAGAGAGAGGAGAGAGGGAGGGAGGGAGAGAGAGAAGGAGGGAGGGAGAGAGAGAGAGAACTACAGCAAGCAAGCAAGAAAGTGATAGGGAAAGTGTGTGAGAGAGAGCGAGTGAAAGAGAGATAGATCGAGCATAAGATAGGGAAAGAGAGTGCAAGAAAGTGGGCAAGAGAGAGAGGGAAAGAGAGATAGAGAGAGAGGGTGAAACAATGAGTTAAAGAAAGATAGACAAAGCGAGAGATTGGCAAAGACTGTGAGAGAGCAAGCGAGAGAGAGGGAAAGAGAAAGGTAAAGGAAGAGAGAGAAGGATAGAGAGAGAGAGAGAGAGAAAGGGATTTCTCCCTGCTCTCTGGTGGGGTCCTATATAGAAAGCTCCCAGCGCTGGATCACAGCATTGACTAATTGGCCCACTGGGCACCTGGATATTGTGTCGGAGCTGACAGGTCTGTTCCCTGCAAATAAATCATGTTCATTTGGCATTCTACAAGTCCCCTGGCCTTCCGTTATTTTTAAACTCCTCTGTTTTTTAATAGCGCAGTCGGCCTGGTGGTTTTTATACGGTTTTGCTATTCGCTCCTGTATCACTTCTTTACCAGCTGAAGTAATCAGGTCAGTAATAGTCCAGACTATTTACTCCTTTTGAAAACACGCTTTGAATGCATCAATATCCACAACGAGCTCTATTCACACCCATTCAACCCGGATGTATTCAGATCTTTACAGTTTAGCTGAATATGGAGAGAAGGAAGGTCTTTATTTCTATTAAAAACAAAAGCTCTTAAAGTGTGTTTTCTGAGGTGGGCAGATGTCACTGAGGTCTTCCATCCACAGGTGTTTATTCCGTTGCGATTCTTACAAACACAATCCACACTCCCAATAGAAATGCCGGCATTTTTATTCCTCTTTCACCAAACAGAACAAATGGGAGAAAACGGACAGGAGTTGACCGTTATTTTAAATTCTCAAGGGCTGTCACGCTGGGATAAACTCCTCCACTATGGCAAGTGAAATAATAAACTTCAGGAGCGAACGCCATCCTCCTCGCTTTCGGGATTAAGCCCCTTGCCCCTCTTTGCGCACGCTGCCCCGCCCAGGCTTTAGCCGCCATGAACGCAGAGAGCAGCGACACTCAGCCTCCGGCGTTTACCGAGGAGCGTGAGGGGATTTAAACTGTATGGGGTCAAATTATGCCCAAGAGCTGGGGGCTTAGTTAGGAGGATTACTATCTACTTCAGCTGCCTCTTGTGAGAGAGTAATACTCACACTCCCATCTCCGCAGCCCCTGCGGCAGCGTCAGGCTGCTGGAACACCGCCAGCCCATCGCCAAGCTTCAATTTATTCCCCCGGGCTTCCAACATGGCCGCTGCCCACGAGGTCACATCCCAGCATGCACGGGGAGACAGTGGCTGCTCGGATAGTGCCACAGGAGCGCTCCACCAGACTAAAATTACTGCCATTCCTCCTCTCCTTTCCCTCCACGCTGTCTCGATCATGGCTGGGCTCAAAAAAGGCTCCTATCGCCCGAATCCTTCATATTTTCTCTGTCTGCTAAGCAAACTCCATGGAGTTTAACACAAAATGGGAAGCATGAATAAAACATCGTCCTTATCTTTTTCAAACGTCACTGTCGGAGTGGGATATTTTCCATCCTCGTCTAGCCAGTCTTAAGCGTCATTGCTGTTACTATCGAATGAAAATGTCCACAAGGCAGTCCCCTCATTTCAAAAGTGAAGCTACTCGTCATATTTTGGAACCAAAATGGTAATTTACTTCATGAAAGCTATGCTCCACAACGCATTTAGCAAAAACCCACAAATAAGTATCTGTATCATCCAGGAATTTAAAACAGAATGAGAGAAATTTTCTGCCCCGGCCTTCTCATTGACTATACTCAATAGTAGGCACTTGCTCTCATGTGGACATACCTCCTGCATGCTCTGTACTGATTTCGAAAGACATGCAGTCAGACCCGGTGCCACGCCCTGACTGCAATGCGACTGGCTGACCGGAGAACGGACAAGAGCACGTCCACACCGAGGGACCGCGGTCTATAGCACTGACCTTTCTGCAGAACGTTTGGCGGTATGGATTTTAACATTTCATACCACTTCACGACACCAGCGGGACGAGTTATGACACCATAAAACTATCCAGTTTAGGAGAAACCAAGGCTTCATAAATCCGCTTCAAAGCGCCATCAATCCTACATACACAACCTCAGTACTACCTCAGTTTCAGTTTATCAGAGAGCACCGAAACCTCCAACAAAACACGTTGAATAAATAATTACATGGCGTAACATAAAACTATATTCAAACTCACAGCGTAGATTTGAATAAGAGGGAAAAACATTGAATGCCGACAGTCGCTTTTATACATTTTAATTCGCTCTGCCATAAAAAGAGCAGAAATGGGTGATTGTGTTTAATAATAAAAGCTGCAGAACCAGGTCGTAAAGAGAGACTGAATAATTAAAAGCATGATTTGAGATTCAGCGGCGAGCGTGTATTGTGGCTCGGACTGAAAGGAGGGCCTAATCTCCGCGGAGAGGCTTAGCTTCTGAGCGCTAAAGCTGGGTAAACAGCTCTTTGCTCCGCCCCTGGGGAGGCACATGCAACAGCAGCCCCGCACACCATCACACCCATCCCCCCCCATCCCCCATTCCCAAGGAACACCCACCGTCACCTTACCCCAACTCCCTCGAGTCCACTCCGACCTGGCAACCATATTGTCATTACAGAGCCCAACACGGTGAGGGAGCAGGCGATATCCCAGCATGCAATCTCCAGAGCCGTTCCTGAGTCTCTCACCAGTGTGTGTGAATTCCCAGTACACAACTGCTCATGCTACATACACACACACAGGCTATGCACACGCAACACACTCTCACTCTGAGCACACACTCTGACCCGACACATACAGATACACGTACGCACCCCAGCAGTGTGAATTCCCACAAAAAGACTTCTCAAAGACTGCTTATACACACGCTGTGAACATATAACATGCTCTCACACCGAGTACACACTCTGTGTTGACACATACAGTACTGATTACTAACACTGACCTGACTCATACATATAGATACACTTACACACCTCAGCAGTGTGAATCCCCACAGTGTGACTGCTTACAGGCATGCTTGCGCTACGTACACACATGCAATGCACATGCAACACGCTCTCACGCTGAGCACACACACTCATCCGACACAAAACAGATACACTTACGCATGGAGACACACACTTCAGACACACAATGCCTATACTGATGTGTTGCCATGGATACAGCAAACAAAGACAACGCACAAACACATATCGTGCTCATAGAGTTCATATTCGATACACACACACACACACACACAACACAGTAAAACAAGAATGTGTGTATGCACTTATAAAAAAAATACACTCATAGCTTGGTTCAGATATTTTTCTGAGAGATAAAGGTCGAATAAAGATAAGATCTCAGCACAAACATTCTTCCCCAACTAGTTCTGTATCTATGTTTTGTTTCCTTTTGGACGGCATCCAGAATCTGGCTTTAGGATCGCTAACTCCCTAACAACAGCCTTTTTACCGCGACACAATTAATTAGCTGCTAACGAAATAAATCAAAGTGATTCATAACGAATTGTGAAAAGGCCACTATCTGCCAGGGTTCCACTAAGTCATAAAACCAGCACAGTTGCAGGGAAAGGAAGAAAAACGAAGGCCAATCACGCAAAATGAGCATCATAATGTTTGGGACAGAGACTAATTTTTCTGCTCATTTGGGTCTTTGCTCCCACAATTACAGATCTGTAATCACATAAATTAACACAATCAAAAAGCATGCAGTCTGCATTTATTAAATGTCATTTCTAGACATTTTGGTGGTGAACAGCACTAATTTCCATATATTTTTACATGTTAAAATTCTGGTGGGTCGATCTCCCTTCCTCTCTTTCTGCTTGGTGGTTTGAGACGGGACACAGGGCAGTCTGGGTGGTCTCGGGGACAAGGAGGCTGAACCAGGGGACAATGCGCAGCCCTGTCCCCAGCAGATGGACCATTGTTTGAGGGCGTCTCCAGAATGAGGCGCTCTGCGGTACCCCTTGTACCCAAACAGGCCTCTTGCATTATCCTGCACTTCACCCGGCGATGTTCCGCACGGCCCCATTTTGTTCCTTCTCCATTTTGTTTGCTGTTGTGTTCTTCCCTTTTTTTACGCTGGTGAATGTCCCTGCTACTTTTGTTACCTTTTCTCCCAACACAAAGACGAAATCATCCCTCTTTGTGGGCTTGTTTTGTCTCCTGTTGTGCCGTGAACAAGCCATGGGCCGGCCCTGACAGGAGAATAATGTGGCCTGTGTTTTTAATTTTTGAGGGACACCCAACATGACCAACACCCCTCCCCCAGAGGAGCTGATGGTACGACCGGCAGATGAATGGAGACCATCCACAAACGGGCCGGGACACAACCATCAGCCCGCCTAAACTCGGGGGGAAAGCGGGCATCGCACAATGGGCCAGATTAAAGCGCAGAGAAGAAGAGATGCAAATCTCAGCTCCTGCTCCAGAGAATAGAGCCATAAGCAGTTAAGTGCATGCGTTACACAGCAAGTCAATGTGCCATATTGTAAAAATTAATGGCGCCCACAGTAAATCTGAGCTAGCTGGGGAAGAGAGGGGAGTCGGGAGTTGTTTGTTTCTTGGTTGTGAAAGCAAATAGCTGAACGCAGGCAAATAGGGTGTGATAAAGCTAAGTGATGCTGCTTACAAGGGAAGCGAAGAGCCAAAAAAACATTGTGGCACTGAGATATACCTCCCAACATGCAGCCACTTGATAGACACTACACACACCAGATGCCTTTTTGCACTGACTTACATTTAATTCAACTATAACATGCTACCATTGATCATACACTCTGTTATCTGTTCACACCTGCTTTTACAGCTAAACCTCAGGGGTCTCTAACTGATACAGACAATTTTCACCAGAGCTCAGGAAAAGGATTCTTTTATGTAAATGTTCAGACAACTAAAATGAACTGTATTCTTTACATCATCCATACTGTATGAGAACTCACTTTTGATGAATATGAAGTTTGTATGTGGGGCAAGGGTACATGTAGGTACACAAACTCTCACACACACACACACACACACACACACACACATCCTTGTACTTCTATCCTTGTGAGGACATTAAATTGACTTCCATTCATTCTTTGTGTGTCTCTACAGCTTTTCCCTAATCTTAACAATACGCAACGTACGCCTAACCCAAATTACCCTAACCTTAACCTATCCTGAATTCTAACCTCAGTCCTGACCTTAACTAATAAGTCACAATTTACCTTTGAAGTTGTAAGGACACATGAAAATGTTCTCACTTCCCAAAAATGTCCCCACTCCGTAGGAAAAGAAAGTTTTCTTGCTCTCACTTTGTAGCAAGCACAAGATCGCACACAAACACACACACACACACACACACACACACACGCACTCGGATCATCCCTGAAGACGAGCCACATAAATGTTCCTAAAATAAATCAATGGAACAACGGTCAGCCCCTCTTAATTCGAAAATCTGAAAATCTGAGAGCACTTTGCCCAGATGGTTATATTTTCCAGCACATTTGTGGCTTTGTGTGTTTCTCTGCTAAAGTCATTAATTACATCACTGAGGGACAAGTACACTAGGATCAGTCAGAGGCCTGCTCGGCACAGCTGGAGACATTTCAACACCACAGAAAAAGAGAGCACTGTACACAGGCATTACGCCACGCGCATATATCCATAAAGTGACAGAGAGGAGCAGAATACACTATGAAGAAAAGCCCCTAGCCAGTGTGACGGAGGCTGGCCCAGTCAGAACAGTCAGCAGCTTTCTTTTCATCTTTTTCAGAGGAGAAGAAGAAGAGAGAGGGGGGAGAGGCGGGCACCAGGCGCTCGGTCCTGAAAGGACTCGCCCGGAGAGCGCAGGAGCGAACGAGGCCGCGCGAGGCCCCTGCATTATTTATGACTTCCTGTAAAAACTGCGCTTAATTACAGTGTTTTAGGGTTATAAATTACAGAGCTGCTGGCATAATTAGAGCCGTACGGGCAGCGCAAGGAGGGGAACAGGCTGGCGCTCGGCGCTCTGAGGCCCTGCCCGTTCCGATGCGGTCCGGCTGGGCCCTGCGGAGGAGCCGGGCCGCAGCGCAGAGATACGGGAATACGAGTTAACACCAGGAGCGCGACCGAACTCTCCCCACTTCCATCTCATCTCCGCTTCACTGCCATATCTCTCTGCACCAAACCACAGGAACATCTGAATGTAGGTCATAAAACATGCTATTAAAAATTCGTCATACACCTCCCCACACACAAACACACACAGTAAACATATAAAAAGAAAAAACAGGGGGACATGTATACACACAAACACTAATACACACACGCACACAGAACGGATTATACAAGTTTGGGATCTGCACGAGTATAGACAGTATTGACCTAGGTGAGATGCATCAGTGCAGAACTATGTTAAATAAGGCTGATGCCTTTGCAATGAGCGTGACGGCTGCGAGCAGTGGATCAATCTGTGTGTATTAGGAGATCTCAGATGCTGACAGAGCGAAGCCATCGTGCCGTGAGAGGAGGATCTCCCCGGTCACACGGTGCCTTGGGGCATCCCAGAGTGCAACACAGAGGTCAGAGGTCAAGGCACTTCCCTGCCTTAATGCACTACATATTGTTATTTGTGTCAGCTATGGAATGAGGGGCTCTCTGAAGAACACTTACGGAGAGAGGACGGATTTGATGGGGCTGGGGTTGGAGATTAGCGTGTTTGGTTTTTGCGAACAGTTACTCGGACCATAAATTAATGGGCATACGTTGATGGCCAGACACCAGGGGTGCTGGAATCATTTCAAAAATGCATGGGCCAAATGCATCTTGGCCCCGACCCAACAATAGAGTAGCCCAGGTTATACTAATAATCCCAAGAGGGAACATCGAACCAACGAAAGGCACACTGCTACAACAATCGAACTTCAGCTGCAAGCAAAGTGCATAAATTAATCTAATTTCACAGCAGTAATCAAGGTTATTGTAATTTTGTGTGCTGCTGCTCTGTCTTGTGTATACTTTAAAGCACATACTCTAAAACAAACGCAATAATGCATTCTGGTCTTTGCTATACACAGTGAAACTAGCCAATCCTGAAATCTTGTTAGACCGATAGCAAGAAAGGAGGAGAAGCTGACAGCAGAAATTACTAATCTGCCGTAACGTGAAGCTCACAATTAAGCTGATTTATTATTTGTTTGAAAGTTTATTTTTGATCAGAAGCTAATCACTTCAATGCCGGCGGGTTTGAGCTGCTGCTTCTATTTTCGCGGCTGCGCTGCTCCCCGGGTTGAAGGGCCAGGGTCCAACAGAGTTGTGGACGTCAGGGACGTAACATTATTGACTTGAAGTCCAGTTTTGTCTGACTGCATTTTCCTTTCTTATGCACTGGTTTTTCTGACTTGTTTGCAGAAGCATGCAGTCCATTGCAATATTGATCGCTAGCTAGGTTCAAGGATGAAAGAGAACAATGTAGCTCAGAGCATGGAAAATATTTTATTGACTGCGGTGTGCACTGTATGCATTTGATTGGTATGGCAAAGTCCACTTTCATTGGATTAAAATGTAAATATTCTTCCCGATTTATGTGTCCCTGCTTTATTTTCCCTAATTTCTCTGAGTATTCCGTGTGTGAAACGTCTTTTTACCGTAAAGGTTGCAACATTCTGGGCAGTTGCCAGGATACAGTGATCCCTGACTTAAACAGAACGCAGGACAGGGGCATTAAAGTGGAGCGGAGTTTGGTTGCAATGGCCTCTTGCACCCCTTACTTCTAGTACGCTTGCCAGATACCCATACAAAATGGGCATTAGCAACCCTAGTCAAAAGAATTGACAATTGCCTGAATTTCTTTCAGTTTTATTTCACTTTTCAAGAGTGTAGAAAAGGTCAGGACACAGGAGAACGCAGCACAAAACCTCCTCATGCAAAACCCCAGAGTGTAGCATTACCTGTACACAGCGTAACATATGATGGCAGAGGATTGCTGTACAATAGCAAAGCATGACATAGCTTAGCGTAGCACGGCACCATGTCTCTCTTCTCATCAGCTTCCACTCACTGACCTATCAGTCAGGCCCAGCAGCAAACATGGTGACCAAACTAAGAACGATTAGGTGCTGATAAAAAGATTAATACCGTCTCAACCCCAGGTGCACAAAGAACATAGAACCTGCAGCTACGCCTGATCCACATCTTGAGAACGAGAAATAGACAAGAAGACCCAACAGAAAAGAAATCGAGGCGATTACAAGAGTCTGAATCCAGAAAGCTGCTCAGGGAGTCACTGTCCAAGAGAAGAATGAAGTGGTTTCTAGCGACACGCATGATTTCAGCAGACATGAGCAAACACATGCATCCATTACATCTGTTGGGAAATAGGATTTTTGGGTGTTGGCGATATGAGGTGAGCCAGACGGCTTGATCAATAGGTATTGAATGTGTATTAGGAGATAAAGAGAGCCCATCGGGTCCGACAGGACATGTCGCCTATTTGCTAATTCCAGCCGAGATCTCCGTTTGTCTTTGGTTCTGACAGGACACAATACGCACCAGCGCCTTTTAGTTGGAGGTTCCGTGTGCCCATATATGGAGCTCACTTCCGGGGGTTGGGAGTCTATTGAACCAATTAAGTTGAGAGGTTCAGGTGAGGCCCAATTGTAGAATATCCCTTTTTATCAATGTGTAAACCCCAGGACCAATCAGCAACAACTTCTGATAACATTAAAGAAGTCATACGCAAATGTCTGTACTTTTACATGCATGACGTTTCTTACGAAATGAATGAATTTTGAACTCTGCATCATGCTGTTGTTCCCACGGCCGGCTGTGTAATAAACTTTTTCCTGCTTTTGCTACAAACATCGAAGTCTGCTTCTTCATCGGGACAACGTTCTTGGGTTTTTATTAATTAACCAACACATCATCTCCAATTACTTCGTACACGATACCTTCTCTCAGTCCGAGCGCTGTGATCTGATTGATAATTGACACAAAAGCATAAGAATATTCACCCAAACCATTAATTTCATTAAGGATGATTTAAAATACCTAATGAATCAAATGCTTGTCTCAACACCCCTTCTGTATTTATACACATTTTTATTTAACTATATCCCTGACACAAGACTGCCTGAATACGATTGGTTGGATACTGGGCTAAAGGATCAAAATAAGACAGCCAAAAAAGTGGCAAACCAGGCATAAAGGCCACAGACGTCGTAAGAAAGGTATTGCATGTAAGGATTTAGCTGCAGTATTCCACCAAAGCCATAATCCGTCACAGAGTTTATAAACAGGATTAGGATAAATCCTATTCCAGTAAATATTTGATTTAATTTGGTGATTAGGGATTTGGAAAATAATTTGACCCTGCAAAAAAATGTTCAACCTTGCATTAAATAAATAAATAAAATTGTCTTGAGACTGAATCAACCTATACCCATGTATGGTGGATTTTAGTGACAATTTTGTAAGTTTTAATTTTTTTAAGGTGTGTTCATTCTTTGTTACTCATAATTCCTTAAAAAGCACCTTCGCCATCTTAGATTTCCTCTACAGTTCCTCTCCTGTTTCTACCTGCCTCCCTCCATCCCTCTATTTTTTTGGACCTCATCAGCTCCCTCCCTTCTCTTCCCTCTTTTTTTCTATCCATCCCTCCTTCCCGACCTCTCCTCTCCCTCAGACAGCAGTGTGAAACTGCTCCCTGTTCAGCTGGCTGTGAGCAGGTGAGTCCTGAGCGCTGCTGATAAGCACTGCTGAGATGTGGTTAAGCTCTGAATATCAGCAGTGTCTGCCAAGAGCGTGTGTGTGTGTGTGTGTGCCTGTGTGTGAGCACGTATGCGTGTATGTGGGTTAGACTTCAAACTGCAGCACTGTCCACAGAGTATTCCCCACAAATTTTTGCAGCGCCTCTATTTTCACATGTATGCACACACACACACACACACACACACACACACACACACACACTAATGCACACTAATGCTAATGCACACAGGCAAGAAACAAAGGCAAACTCACTCTAGCTGTTGATAAAGACATATACTTCACAACGTGCAGCACACACACACACACACCAAATACTCACACAGCACACATATAGACAGTTAAAAAGGCACTTGTGAATGCTGCAAAAATAAACAAATCCTAAACACAGACAAACAGATATACAGACACATACACCTAAACACAGACATACACATGTACAGACGCACCCTCACAGCGAAGCCCTTCATAGACGCAGAAGATTATTGGAGTGTGTAACAGGCTCGTTACAGTACAGAGGAATCCAGGCCCCCCCACATTACCGCCACAGCCACGCCACAGAAGATGGATGCCAGTCTGCCCCCCCCCATCAGCCCCGGGGCTACAGCCCCCGCGCTCTCATTAGGAGCGCTGACAGTCCCTGTCCGCACCCTGATCCCTCATCATTAAATCATGTAAATGGGGCCCCTCCACACGTGTCCCGGCCACTTGTTAAGGGACCCCTGCAGATCCCCATCAGGTCAGCGCACCTGGGGCCGGGGGCCGGGGGCCGAGCGCCAGGGCCCACCTGACAGAACTGCACAGATCCCCACTGAGGAGCTTTACATTTCAAATAAGGTACGGAGCTTTCAGGAACTCCACTGCATCCAGTTACAAGTAACAACTGTGGCAGCAGCATTAGAATAAGAAGAGAGCTGGACTGTATATTTTTGAGCTTAGGGTCAGTCATCGGAGTAGTGGAGGTCTGGACAAACTCCCAGTATGTGTAGGAGAGCCTCACCTGTCTGTGCCAGACCCTCTTACTGCAGTCTCAGCGCTGCACAAGGAGGGCATTACCAAAGGGCTCTAGCTGATGTATCCAGGCCAGTGTGACATACAGAGAACTGAACAGGCTCTTCTTATGATAAGAGGCAGACCTTTCCACAAGACACATTTTCCACAAGACAAGTATTTTCTGCATAAAATAAAACTCAGGAAAACAGCAGGCAAGCGAAAACATAAGCAATCATACATGCACATGACACACACACACACACACACACACACACACATATGCACGCACAAACGCACACGCACACACACACATAATACAGAGAAAAAGCACAAAGAACAATACTGAAAGGTCTGCAGGGGAGGCATCTGTTGTGCCCCGATTGGCGGAGAGCTTCTGCTGCATGTTTAATTTAGAATGAAGCACTTTCATCAAAATCAGTACCGCCAGCCACACTAACCCACCCACACACACACACACACACACACACAGCATATGGGGGACGCAGAGGAAGGAGGGAAGGAGAGAGCGAGATGAAGAGCAGGTGAACTGCAGAGGGGAAGATGAGAGGTTGTTGTTTGGGGAGAGCGGGGAAGAACAGAGATGCCATGAAGGTTGAGCTTTGGCTTGTGCACTCGCCTTTACACCAGAGGCATCAAAGAGAGCAGCGGCAAGGCACAAAACTGAAAAAGATGTCCGAATAAAGTCACACTGTTGGGCAGCCAAGACTCACAAATGCCTGTTTCAAAAGAGCTGCTCCTTAAATGTCAAATGATTTAGTATAAAATGCATCAATAACGCTGCCACAAGAACAATGATGCTATTATTATTATTATTATTATTATTATTAGTAGTAGTAGTAGTAGTAGTAGTGTTAGTGGTAGTAGTATTTTTTTTTTATTTAACCCTTATTTAACCAGGGAAAGTAAGCAGTAGTAATGGTGGTAGTGGTAATAGCAGCAGTTGTATTAGCAGTATCAATAGCAGTAGCGGCAGTATTAGCACTGGTAGCCGTAGTAAACTGAGTTCAGCTCCAGGGAAACTTTAAATATTCTGTAATGTATTCAAGTCAATAACTGCCAGTGGGTGAGGTGACTTCACACAACGACCTCAGTACGGTGAGAACAGCGGGAGTACCAGGGGAGCTGACTTACCTGCATGATTGGACCACAGAGTAACAGCAAGGAGAGCCGCAGGACCCAGAAAAAAAGAACAGAAGAAGAAAAGAAACATTAGAAACAGCGAATTTGAAATTCAGAACAATGCAGCCTGCTCGTTCACGCTACAAAGAGTTGCATCTGTTAGCAGTTTACTTTATTCTGTACCACTCTGTCCCCACAGACAGCCATTGGACTTGACCGCGTTTATCAGATGCAGCGATTTACCCGGAGCTATTTTATCTGGGAGCTTCAGGCAGATAGCAATTGATGAGCAGGGGCGGTAGGTAAAACCAGGACCTTTTAGCGCTCTCTTTTGTAGCTACATTAAGAGCGTTTAGGTGAAGCAGGATTTATCAGCAGCACATCTGAGGATGAGGAACAGAGGGTAGCACCACAGAGCAAAAATCATTAATGCAAATGTGGGCCTGGACCCCGCCGGGCCGGCATTATCGGAGGTTACACTCCTGTTTTTCCGAAGGGTTCATTGTTATTCATGAACCGGCGTGCGGCTGGATTTGATTGGCCGTCTGAAGTGTTTGCCCCTGGGATTTATCGACGGCTGCTGCGGGTGCATGTCTGTCTGGAGCCACAAGTTCCACAGGGAGAGAGGGGTGTTCGGTACCCCCCTTTTCCAACCCCCCACCCCAAACACACACATCCAGCCACCATTCCAAAGGTCCTGTTCTTCACAACTCATCCACACACACACACACACACGGAAACACAAAGACACACATACACATGAATGCCACGCAAAAGCACCTTTTTTTTACATTCGTATGTATCTGACTTGCATGAAGCTGCACGCCGCAGAAACAGAACTCAGAAAAACAAAACAATAACACAAGCGCCAGACAAAGGCAGCTCCACAAAGCTGGCCTTTACCAGGGCAGCACAGAAAAACAAACCATCGCACAGTTCTGTCTGCGGCGTGAGATCAGCGCGTCAGCAGCACTCACTGCCTCTCCAAAAGCACCAAGTGTCCATGCAGGTAAAGAAAAACAGCAAGTTTCTCAACCATCATACGAGAGAAGTATATTACGTAGCCAGACTAGTGCGTTAGCGAGGTATGTTGAGCCCAAAGCCAGGGTTTTGAGTGTCAAAAAGGTGGTTCTCTTTTAACCTGCCATGATAACTTATGGTATCCCTGACTGCGAGTTTAGGCTTTGTTGAGCCAACTCACACAAGAAAGCCTGACTAATGTTGAACTAGCATTGTAGTAAACCCCTCTGATCAGCAGCACTAATGCAATGTCAGAGATCTACACTGTTAACCCAGATAGTGCGGTGCACTCAATTTTTCCGCAAAAACCAATCACCTCAAATAAAATGTTTCAGCAAACATAATTATCATGTGTTCACAGCACTTAAAAAATGGTGAAAAGAACTTTTCAAGATTTTTACCTTATTTTCTTTAAGTATCGTCCACACAATGCAATAAAGTTGGCCAACACAATTTTTTGAGGTAATAGATCTCCACAAAACATCTGAGTTTGCCACACTTTCTGAGTTTACAGTGACATAAGAGTTCCCTCTCACTGTTAAAAACTCAAACACCCCCTTCCCCGCCTGTAAACATTCATGATATGAGCGTAGACTAGCATAGTACTGCATCTGTTGACGAAGCCACAGAAGCCGCTCCGTACCGGCGTCGAGTATTTGAGGACAGGCCCTGTCAATGTCCAAAGTGCGGCTGACAGACACTCGATGGCGGCGGAGATCGCAACGCCGCCTTAAAGACGTTATCTGCATATTCCGCTCAGTTTTCCAATAATGCCCGTCGCTTGCCCGTCGCCATCGCCCCGCTATGCTCCAATACCAATCTACAGTGACAGAGCTGTCAATGCAAGTAAAGAGAGATGAGCTAGGGAGAGTCAGGAGGAGGGAAGGAAAGAGAGAGGGATAGAGAGGGAACGGAGAGAGAGGAGAGGGGATATGTGACCTTTTTTCTTCTATTCTGTGACCTTCAGACGAGAGGACCAGGGTTAGAAGAGGATGGACACACTTAGAATAAGTAGAAAAGTAGAAAGCGGGGGATGAGGGAAGGGATAACAGCACAGTAGCTAACCCACAGACCACTCATAATTAAATAAATATTAACAGAACGATGATATGTTGATGCAGGCTCATGAAGAAAAGACCACAAAGAACAGGAACAGAAAAGAAATGTGAAAAATTACTGTTTTACTTTGATCTCGCAGCCTATAGGCTCGGGAAAACTGAGCCTCTCTATCTACAGAAATAATCACTTTGGGGTCATTATGTTACAACCTCTGAAGTCACTAATCCTGAGAAAGCCGGCATATTAGCCTGGATTTCACGGCTCTAACGCGCGTACTGTTCCACAATGGGGCTTTTGCACAGCACTGTTTAATGCAATTCTTGCCTGGAGTCGGACAGTGAGTAAGAAAGGAGAAATAAATAAGGTGATCAGCAGTGTTTACAGATAAGTAAATGAAGTGTGGCTCTGCTCTGTGACGCAGCGTGTATGACTTACACGCCTGACGGCTCTGGAGCACACGCCATGGGGGACCGTCTACGTAGCCAGCCGGGCTCGACTGAAGATGAAGCAGCAGGTGAGTCTGCGATTCACGTCCCAATGATCGTACAGGAGAGAGATCCCAGTCCATTTCACCTTTAATCTGTCCACTCTCTTCCACTCCATCTCTCCCTCCCTATATTTTACCCTCTCTCCTTCTGTTTTTCTCTATCTCCCTCCCTCTCCTTCTCCCTCACCTCTCTCTCCCTACCTCTTCTACTCTCTCCCTCTCTTTCTCTCTCCTTCTCTCCTTCCATCCCTCTCTCCTTCTCTCTCTCCCCCCCTCTATCTCACTCGTTGACCTCGTCTTACCCACCACAGCCATCTCATTCACTCTGCAGACCCAGTCAGGCCGAATTTGCCCGTCTCAGATCAATATAAGGAGTGTAAAGAAGAGATGAGGTCCAGAGGTAAGGCCTGAGCTCTGCAGCACAGCCACGGGTCTGTAAACCCCCGAGCCGTTACTAAAGCACGCGCATGTACGTGTACGTGTCCATGCTACCAGCATCCCACCTATTCTGACAGCTCTGAGAGTTCCCGTAAATTAACGACGATTCCCGGACTCCTGCGAATTAGGCCTTTCATACAGCAACTGCCAATTTTTTTTAAAAAGTCTGTGTGTGTGTGTATCTGTGTGTTTGTGTGAGTGTGTATGAGTGACATCATGATTCGTTGCTTCCTTGCCAATATTCTAATCGGACCTATCAACTGCCTCTCTGAGTGTGCTCTACACCTTTGAACGCTTGTATTCATCTACCTGTCAACACGCAACCTGTAACAGCATGTTCGGAGTGCTGTGATGTCATAGTATATATCAAAGCAGAAGAAGCTTTTCTCTGTGGACTATACTAAGGCAAAGGCTGCGTTCAAAATGTCCACTCACCCACTATACCGGGCACTATGTAGTGAATGTTCTACAGTGAAAACAATATAAAGAGAGTGAGTGAGCGAGTGGACAAGTGTGCATTCTGAACGCAGCTCGAGTGATGTTTAACACCCATGAGAGGCAGTGAAACATACGCAGGATGCTCTGTGTGTAACAATGATTTTCAGTTGAGTTTGGGTATGAATAAATGCCAATGTCATGAGTCGTGTGAGTCAGACTGTGCTAAATGCTACCTCGTGGAGCTGCCTTTTAGCTAGCCAACTAATGGTAACATTGGATTCAATGCTTTATAAAACAAAGGACTGTACCCAACAGCTAAATGTTATAATTTCGCTTCAATATAAAATAAATAGGCCTGATATTATTAACAGGTCCACATACCCAGGAGGGCAAGCTTTCCGACATATCCTAATCTGCTTTCAACAGGCCTATTACTTCCAACATGTTTTTAAAACACAGCTATCAAAGCTGTGCTGGGGATTATGGTTGCATTGTATCTGTTTGCTAATACTGTCACAATATGTTTATTTTGAATTGTCACCGATAAAGTAGGCTAAAGGTAACATGTACCCAGCAAGTGACAAAGCGAAATAGGAGACTGAAAAAAGAATGGGCTTCAACAGAAGGAAAAAAAGGATAAATTGAACAAATTATTTTTGTTTCATGTCATCAGTATGATTAAATCATTATCATTTGAAATACCATTTCACTTTGTTCTCTACTGCATGCGCGCGCGCGCGTGTGTGTGTGTGTGTCTGTGCGTGTGTGTGTGTGGGCAGCTGAAATACCTCCCTGAAATCAATTTCTCCATGGCGGGGTGTCTGGAGCCAACATGCATGTGTGAGTAAGTGTGTGAGAATGTGTGTTTGCCTATGTCTGAGTGTTCATTTACATTTCACATTCTGCAAATACTTATCATACACATACAAAAAGACAACCTTTGACCTTTGGCTTTACAAAAGTTAAAAACATAACTGTAAAAACATTCAAAAGAAGCTGAGGTGGTACAGCCTAATGCCTTATTAGTCTTACTGAAGGCTCTCCTGACTGGTATGTGGATTGTTTTCAACCCTGGGAATGACTGAGAGATTATGAACACAATCCATACGTGAGTATGTATGTAGAATATCCCCCTGTCCTGTCCTCTGTTCTCTCTCTTCACTTGTTCTTTCCAAACTCCTCTGCTATCGCGTTCTATACTAGCCCTTCCTCTTGTCCCCACCCTCACCCTCTTCCCTCCCACAGCATTACTGGGGCATGACGGTTCAGAGGATCTCCCTCAAATGACCCAGCAGTCACCCGATCCCCCTCACCTCCGTCTGAACACATGGAGGTCTGGAAACGGCTCGGAAAACGGAAAGAAAAGGGCGGGTCAAACGAGAGGTCAGACAGCCTCGGGGCTGAGCGGCCGGAGTGCGCAGCTCAGGCCGAGCCTTCAGAAATACGATTTCTCTCACAGACAGCTCGAGTTCATAAGCGGCCTCTCCATCCCTCCCGTCAGCTTCTCCGCAGCCCTCTGTCCGGGGGAACACCCAGGCAGTGCAGGCTGGGAGCACCATACATATAGAAGCGCAGAACTCACACCTATATCTCGTCTACTGCTCATGTCGAGGTCTTTTCAAAATGTTCATATCTCACTGACGCCCAGCCAGAATCAAACTCAGTCGGAGGACATCGTACCTTGAAAATTGTCACACTGAAAAAAACCCGAATGTTTTGAAATATACAGTATACTCTCAAATAATTTTACAGTCATTGTTCTACAACATGAATCCCCTGCAGTACTTTTAAGAGGAACCAAAAGACACTAGGAACACCAAGAGCTCGGCTGGATTAATGCTCTCTGACATGGTGTGAGCTAAAAGTACACGGAGCGATGAACACAGCCAGGGCAAGGAGACTCACTAAGCCAGCATAAGGGGTAAAAAAAAAATGTTTACCCACAATCTTGGCTAAAAATGAGAAAGTAAGTATCCACTTCACCTCCAGGATGTCTGTCACCTCACCCGTATCCACCCGCACTGACAGAGCTGATCCGAGGCCACTGCTATATTTCCCACAATGCCGCGAGGCAGCGGAGCACTGCCGCCCGGCACGCAGACACCAGCATACTGCCTCGCCGAGGCCTGCAGCCAGCGTTTCGCACTGAATGGCCAGCGTGCTGCATAAAATGGTAATAACCAACAACCTCATGTTGATCTTACCATTGCGTCACAATGCCAAGAACAGCCTAACCGTACAACACAGTGTCACGGAGAGAGAGCGAGAGGTCGGACCAGCACTACTCAACATACTGTATATCAACGCATTGGTACAAACTGACATTTCATGACAGTTTGTGATTCTGAGATAAAGGCTGCTAAAATTGGGCACCTTTTACTTGATCTGCAGTGGCGGTTTCTTCCTACATGATCCCATTGAAACTAATTGTTGAATCACACTAATGTTTTGACATCGAATGCTTTACAAAACAACATACAACAAACCACAGAAAAACGTTGAAAAAGTCCAAGTGTCGTGAAATGTCAATTTTTACTTGATGTGTTCACATATACAAAAGTCAGCAGCCGTCTCACTATGCTGTTAAAATCTGATTTAATTTATGTGTGGCAAAAAATCGCTACAGGGTTAGACATTTCCAAAATGATTGGAAAAGAATGGAACAAAACATATTAGGTGGCAAAACCTTTGAAGAAAATTCTGGAAATATCAGAGGTGTCCCAGCCTGGAGGAAATTGCTTAGTCTTTGATGCTAACACTTCAGCTAAGCAGATCTTGCTGAACACCCAGTGTCAAGTCTATTGTCTCCCATCCATATTTTATATTAAAAATCCTGAAATGTGCATCAGCCTATACCTCTCTGTTTTTCCCCAAAGTGTTTTGAGCCGAGACGAGCTTCGGGGAACTGGTGGTCTGTTTGTTACGCACGCATGTGCAAACGGCGTTTCTTTGTTTCTGGAGAGAGGAAATAAATATGTGAAGAGCGGAGTGCGCCCATGACGACTGAAGACGAGAGGAAAACGAATCAATAATTAATGAATCTTGGAGAGCGAGGAGGAAGGGGGGGGGGCTCGAGGGGCAGGAGTGAGGAGCAGGAGAGTGGTCATAAAGCTCCTCTCCTCGCTCTGACCCGATAAACACAGAGTGTCTGTTAGCAGCCACAGGCTGGGAGTCTGACAGGAACCACACTAATATAAACAGCACAGCCATGTTCATTAAGTGAGCTGCATCTCCAGCACTCGGCAGCTGGTGCACATCCCGGGTGCAGCTACGCATATGGCAAGGGTAAACACTCTGTACAGCGAGAGAGAGGAGAGAGAGAGAGAGAGAGAGAGAGAAGGAGAGAGAGCTAAAACAAGAGAGCAAGAAAGTGATACAGAGAGAGTATGAGAGTACAACAAGAGAGAGGGAGAGGGGGAGAGAGCTAAAACAAGAGAATGAGAAAGTGATACAGAAAGAGTATTAGAGAGAGTGAGCGACAGATGAGGGGGGCGAGAGATAGAGATAGAGATAGAGATAGAGAGGGAGGGATATATATATATATACACTGCCCGGCCAAAAAATAAGTCACACACTCAAATATTTAGTTGGAACCCCAGTAGCTTTGATTACAGTGCATATTCGTCTTGTCCTTGTTTTGACAACTATATGCAATGCCAGAACATTTATTTTCGATCAGAAATGCCATCATTTTTGGCCAAGATCTTGTCTTCTCGACAGAATGGTTGAACCACTTGGTGGTCTTTCTTGAGCACATCCCAATAACTTTTAATGTGTTTAAGGTCAGGACTTTGTGGTGGCAAATTTGTTTGTGAAAATGATTCCTCATACTTGTTTTTGTCATTCATGGTTTTCTTTGCTAAATACAGGCCAATAACTTGCCCATTCTGAAATACTGTAACATCTTTTCCGCCATCAGGGGATGTGTCTTCCAACATGATTTTTTAAGAAATGAGTAGCGACGCGCTTCATCAGTCAGGGTAAAAATGATTATTGCCAGCTGAAACATATTAATAACCGCAATAATGATCCAATTATAGAATTTCCAAATGGTGACTTTTTTTTGGCCGGGCAGTGTATATATATATATATATATATATAGGGAGGGAGTGCGCGCAGGGCCAAAAGCAATCTCCTCCTTAGAAGAACCCAAAAAAATCGACCAACCACCCCACACCAAGGACCCTCCCCCCCTGCAGGAGAAGCTGAGGACCTCCAGCCCAAAGCTCTGAGGTGGGGTAGATTTGTGAACTGGAGGAGGTGGTGTTGATGAGAGGGGGAGTGAGAGAGAAAAAGAGAGAGAGGGAGAGAGAGAGAGGGAATAAGATGGTGCCCGACTCCTGGCTAAATTACACCACACAGTATCATCCTGTGTGCCATTAGCATTAGCAGGGGACACCGCGCGCCGTTAGCGTGAAGCGCCCTGCAGCTACAGGAGATGGTAATGATGTCGACTCACCCTCCATCAACCTTCCACCCCCTCCACAACATCTCCTTTGCCTCTCACTTCTCTTTTCTCTCTCTCTCTCTATCCCCCCACTCTCCATCTCCCCACTCCTTCTTTTCCCCAGCCGAGAGGGGCGGAGGTGCACTGTATCAGCTCAACAGCTCCGCAGACGCTGATCCGCACTCCCTCACTCGCTACAGCCGCGACACACCGGGGGGCAGTTCACCCCCGGACGCCAAAATGCCCCATCCATTACCGCCAGAGAGGGGTGGGGGGGGCGCTGTAAATTATGAAGGAGTTCTGCACGCAGAACAATGGCAAGGCTCTCTGCGCCCAGAATTAGAAATAAGGCCCGAATTCCACTACTCCCACTGCCAGACGGCTTCCTGTTTATTCCGCTTATTACAGCGCTTTTGAAAAACAACATATGTGCGTGAAAACACAGCACGCAAGGTGTGGACACGAGTGCGAGCACAGTTCATATTTACTTTCTTCAATTGTTTTTGCAAAACTAGTTTAGAGTTTTCAAGGCGGTTTGCATTTTTTTTTTTAAAACCATGGTTTACATATTTAATCTCTTTTGGATTGATAGCGGGATAAATACTTGATTAAACATGGCAGTCAATAATAATGACTGCTTGCGCCTCGTACGTCTGCGCTGCAAAATGGAACTTGTGCTATTAGCACGCGGTGCTGATAAAGATGAGGTTATCTTCAGTGACAGAGGAGCGGGTTCTGAGGCCCGCGTTAGAGGGAGGAGGTGCCGACCAGACAGCGAAAGGCTTCGCTCCTTTGTCCTCCCTCATCTTCTTCCTTCCTTCTCCTCCACCACCGTCTAATGAAGGGAACAATAATTAAAATTCCCCCTCTCCCGGCATCTTCCCATTTAACTGCCGGCAATGAAAGAAGAAGATAAAGTCTCAAACGCTCCCTCCTTCCCTTCATCCAATTTTACAGGAATAGTGTGTTTTAGAGCCGCCATTAACCATAAATGTTTCATTCTGACGCCTGCAGCGGGATATTTAATCTTTTATAATTATTAAAATTATGCAAATCGTCAGGGCAGGAAGGGGGGATGGAGATTTATGCGAACTGTGTGAGCAGGGAAAGGCCCTGTTTCCTGTTGTTCTAATTCAGGGTGCTGATACAAGTTCTGTTCACTTCCTGACTGGCCAGGTCACTCAGCGGGAGATTGGCCAATGGACGCTGGTCTCCAGCCGACCAGTGAAGAGCTTAAATTTTGATGTTTTTGGGGGGCTCTTAGAAACTCTGCGTGTCGTGTTAAGCTGACAGACTGCTGAAGCAACACATCCCCATGCCTCTCTGCTTACTTTCACACATTTTTAAAAACAAGCTGATGTTCTCTCCTCAGAAATACCAGCGTTTCAAAACATTATTCATAAATAACACGCTTTTATTTTGAGTGTAGCACTTTTATTCTGAGTCAAACGTTGGTTTTATGCACAGCAGGAAACAGACGCGATATGCCAGACACCACAGAGAGTCACAGCCCCGTAGTTATTTTGGATGTGGCATTTTTTTATTTAAAAAAAATTAGCATTTTTGAACCTCCTGTTCCATCATTCCAGTGTCTATTAAAAATATGAATGGGGTTTTCAAAAGTTGCCAAAAATAAGACCCATGAGTAAGTTGCCCGACATGCTATAAGTTTGGTTTAGTGAGGCAATATAAGCATTTCCTAACAGCCATGTGAATATAAAACACACCATGTCCATAAAATGTGAATGTTGCTAACAATGTACTCCCATGAACAATAACTGAACGAAAAGCAAACGCCTTCCTCCATCGTCATACACAGTGTTTGAACGAGCTGATGATCTCAGATTATGGGTGTGACGTAGTTCCATCTTACGTCAACCTCGGCACGGCGACAGCAAAATTAACCTTTTAGGTTCTCACAGTCTTTCACTTTTGAAATGGTTTGGAGTATACAATCACATTGTAACCATAAACAAAAATGATTTTGACTTGTGAATTGAATCATGTACCTTATTTCTGCTAATTTTCAAAAAGCAAAGGCTATTTCCTCAACTGTTGAGCGACATCTTTCGGTGAAACGTTTTAGCAGCATTTGAATGGTGTCTTAGATTTACGGGGGGAATAGGAGCAACTTTCCCCCCTGTTCCACCAACGGTTGGGGGAATAAGGTCAACTTTCCTTTCCTGAATGACCAACAGTTGGGGAATAGCCACTTTGCTATCGAAAACCCCATTCTCTTTTCATACAGACACTGGACCAGCGGAACTGGGTCTAAAATAGTCCTGATGAAGCCACAAAAAATTACACTGTGACTCTCTATCGGCCCATTGAGGGTAATTGGTTAAACTGCAGATGGCCACTCGATGAGGAGTTGGGATAACAGTTCGATCAGCCCAATCATCGCTCTCCCTTTGTTTGTTTTCTTAGAACTCATGCTAGCGGTGGTGACCAGCTAAAAGAACGCATGTGCAGGAAATGACTCCTCTTCTCTCTCAACAGAGCGATAGCTCGTCCGTACTACGCTTCCTCTGAAGAGAATTACAATGAGTAGCCCGAAGCTGTACCCCAGCTCTCCCTGAAGATTGAGGTTCTGATATCCTTGTGACATTCAGATATTTAGTGCACATGTAACCATTAACAGACTGCACTGTCACCCCCCTGCACCCCCAAACCCAGCCCCGGTCTCACGGTCTCTGTGGGGAACTACAGGTTAATATTACATTTTGAGAAGCAGGCTACATTTTTTATTTATTGAAAGGCAGCCTAGCATGAAAAAGCGAGCAGGCATGGGGCGGAGGATTACCTGACCCCCATCTCCTCTTGCATCACATCCAACCCCCCCACCCCACCCAGCCGAGAGCGACTGTGATAAACAGGGGCATAAGGCACGGTGCTTTTTTAACCTCCTCTCCCCCTCATTTGTCCGTCCGATTGCCCAAACGCTCTTCACTCCAGCAAGCGGCCATCGTCGTGACAGAAGGTGTACCGTTGCGACACTCTGCTTCACCACATGGGCGCTATCAGGACACGTTTTCATTCCCCCCTCCCAACCCTCACGGATAGAAAACTGACCCAGATATTCCTCAAATTCTCTCTTCTTCTTTCATGTATTTCATGAACTCAAGAAGCCACCGCAGAGGTTTGAAATGTCTCCAGAGGAGGGATGTGATAGAGGGAAAGAGAGAGCAGAGGAAAGAGAGATTGAAGACGATAAGCAGGCGGAGGAGACGGAGGGAAACGCAGATCATGACTGGCCTGCCGGTGACCTTGGGAAGCCCAAGTCTTAATCTGAAAAAAGAAAACAGAAATAAAACAGGATAAAGCTGGAATGAGCATCAGGGCTACCCTTCAGCAGAAGTTATGGAGGGGTGTGAACCGTGACATTAAGTCCTTGGAGGCCACAGACGCCTCCAAGGACCCCCAATTCAGAGGAGCAGTCAATCATCACCCGGCGAACGCACAGCGTCACTCAGGACAAATAGAGGAGAGGACCCTGTACATTAGCTACTTATGCATAATGAAGGGGACCATCAGCTGTGTATGCGTGTGTGTATGTGGTATAGTGTATGTGTAAGTGCAAGTATGCGTGTGAGTGTGAGGGTACTTCTGTGTAAGGTCGTCACTTAATTTCATCCGCCAAACTGACATGACGTCATTTGATCTCCGGTAAACAGCTTTGGTTCACACAAGTCGTTACTGGTTTCCCTAACCTTACCCTTAACTCTAACCCCTAACCCTAACCCTAGCCCCAGACCTAACCACAACCCTAAATTTAACCGTGTCCCTCACCCTAAATGTCAGTTTGGCAGATGGAAATACGTGACGACCTTGTGTGTAAGAGGTTAAGAGTGCAGTCCCACACCGCCACAGCTGGAGTGCTAATGCAGGCTTATGTGCCCCCCCGCACTCACCGCCCCACCATCCCCTGTCCAATCAGCACGGCCCTGTGCCCAGCTCACCTGAGAGGGCAGCGTACCAGGTACCAGTTGGTACCAATGACTCGTTCTGAGTGTCAACGACAGATCCGTCATTAATTAACATTATGAAACAGTAATCTCAGGTCTAAAACACACATAGGGGGTTATTTTTTAACAACAGGGTTTTTCCTCTTTTGTTCTGCTAACGAAAGTGCAAAACTGCAATTAAAGTGCCGTCAAGAGAATGCCTACTAACAGGCTGCAGAGATATCATCTAATGAAAAAACATGTAGTCTCGTCACAAGCCTTGAAAAAAAACAATTGCTATAAGCGGAGGCCGAGGCTACCTGCCCCAATCTCATGAGCTGAGGTGTGAAATAGCACAATGGCGCATGACGGAAGCAGGTCTGTTTCGAGGAAGTGTTGGATGATGAAGCAGTAACTGCTACGGCACACTCTGACACCTCTGTTCCTCAACGTAGCAACAGCACAGAGGATTCTTCACTTCAAGGACAGAGTGTAAAAATGAAATGAAAATGCGACTGTTAAAAAAATCAGACCCATATAATCACACCCTTGCCACCCCAAATCCAAAACTTTCATGCCGATATAGTCCTGTTGAACAAACAGGTGGGGTGAAATTTCAAACTGACGAATTACAATAGAGGAAATGTTTTCTCCCTTGGTTGTCCTCTCGTGTGTTTATTGGCTGCATACACTCAACGTTTCCATGATTAAATTTGGCATTTTCGCAGACGCCTAGCATTGTTTTCAATCGTGGACGCAACTGTTCTATCCCAGTGCTCTCATTTGCGCTCTGTTGCAATCCCACCGCAACACTGTGCGCATTTGAATCTGCATTTCAGGCCCTGCAGACAAAGCCGCAGCCTCTGATCCACATATTGCTTCAGTGTCCCCAGTCGCTCTCATGCGGCATTCAGGAATTAAATTTTAATGTTCACGCGACCCAAGGCTTTGTGCATTTGCTGTCGTTAATTGGGCTGCTCTTTGGAGGAGCCAGGGAGTGTCCGCGATGCACACTTGCTCTCTAAACCAGCGGGGTTAATTGATTTCAGGACTCCTGTGTCCTCCAATCAAAGCATTGTTTTTCGATGGAGCGTCAGATCAAAGGCTGACCAGGTCTGCTGAGGTTTAATGGACTCATAGCATGGAGCAGGACGGACTCTCACCCCATATTTACACATAAAGACATTGTGTGCCCTCAGGTCAGGAGCAAGACTCGTCCAAGCCAGGTAGCTGTTCCGGGACAGAAATTTGTTATTTATTTTTGGGAAAATAATCCTTGAATTCCAACATAAATGGGATGTACACAATTTAATGCATAGGGGTACAATATGAGCCCTCTTCTCTCCCCCAAGGTACAATCTGTATCAATGTACCCCAAGGGCTAATTCTTGGACCTCAAGATATATATGTGTACCGTTTCAGGGGCTAAAAAGGTACATATATATTTTAAAGGTGTATCTTAAAGAGTACTACACTAATGACAAACCATTGTACCCCTAGAAGTACGATGATGTACATAATTTTCTGAGAGTGCGCACACATACATGAATAAGTGCACACACAGACACACACACAGTCACATACACAGGCATTACGTACACTCACTGGGTTCATTATCCTGCTCATGTTGTTCAAGCTGAAATTGCCAAAAGAGCGATCTGAATAAACAAGGTCAAAAACCATAAAAAAAGACAAAGCAAAGAAGAAGAAGAAGAAGAAAAAAAAACATAAAAACCGAGAACCAGCATGTAGAGCGGCAGCGATCCAAGAGACGCAGCTAGAACGCAGGAACCTCTTTGCACCAATTACATCCCAGCGTGCTGCATGGCCAGGTGACTGCAATCTATTTTTCATGAGCTTCCTCCGTCTCCATACTTGGCCGCCAGCACTGACAGGCAACATGGTGACATCAGCACCCACATGACCTCATGAGGAAGCGTACAGCCTCCATTAGAGAGCCTGTCATAAAGACCCGGGCAAATAATGCAGCTTAATTTCCATTCAACTGACAGGCAACCCAGAAACTACATCAGAATGAAGAGTTTTAAATGTGCAGAAATAAGTAGAGGGAGTGAAGCTATTCTGGGGGGGAAGGGGTGGGTAAATGAGGGAGCGGGGAGCACAAAGGCTCCTCAATATCCGAAAGGAGGTGCTTCAGGAGGTATAGGGGAAAACGGGGAGAGACTACGCCAGATGTCTGCGATTTAGCGGGGGTTAAATGAAAATCAATTTCCTTTCACTGCTTGAGATGCTCAATCAAAACACATTGTTTTAATAGGATCCTCACGCGACGCTCGCATCGTAACCGCCGGGGCGGACGTCAGCTCCAATAACATCTCCCCGACAGCGCATCCAGCGTCGGAAACAGACGGATAAACGAAGCGTTACGTTCATTAATGCACAAAGATATGCGCGGCGAGTGCGGAAAACTGGCAAACGGAGTGACGGTAATTGAAGCATGGAAAGGATGGGATTTTAAATTTGGCAAGGCGGCCATTATTTCCCAGCGCTGTAATTTGCCTCCTGTATTTCTCCTTTTTGTAAATTAAGGACTCTGATTTTCACCATCACAGTCAGAGTGACCTTGTCAATTAAAACTGTAAGGACACGTCCATAACTCAGTGGGTTATAGCAGAGAAATGACAGATAGGGATACAAAACAAATGAGAGGAAGAGAGAGGGAGAGAGAAAGAGAGAGGAAGAGAGAGACAGAGAGAGAGAGATGAAATTTAAGTGCGCCAGAAGGTGACAGTTAATTGGCCAATCGGCCTGTAATACCATATTTGGAGAGAGATTTTAAGACTGTTCTAGAAAGGCAGGAGAACATGATGGAATGAAGCGGATGATTTAGCGAAGGGGGGGGTTAAAAAAAAACTAAGCCAGTACATAAAATAAACATTGTGGGATTATCATTCCCATGGGAGTCATCTTAAGGAGCGTGCTCAATTCAGCACGATAAACCTCGCCTGCCAGCGAGCGCAGCATTCAGCCGCAACCGTTATTTCATTTTGTCATCTTTAACAGGCACGAAAATGCAGCTTCGGTGCACTGCTCGCTCGCTCCTTCCCGCCTCTCGCCCACCTGTGCTCTCTCATTCCGCCGGATAACAAAGAGCCACAGGATTCCCTCTAATAGAAGCTGACACTACGTGCAACTTCCTGTCACAGGAGACATCAGCACAAATTAGCTGATAATTTAATTTTTTTCCATTAGGGAAAACAGCGCAGTAATAACTGCAGACGCCTCGGCAACATTAATGTCTTCATTTTCCGACAGACGAGTTCTCCTGCGATGACTGCGTTCCACAGACACTGGGGAATCGAAGATTCTAACACAGGTTGGAGTAATGTAAGGTTGTCCTACTAGTTGCTATTGTTGCTCACATTCCTTAGCGGCCAACAGCAGGACTCATAAATCAAATATTTCTGCCCCAGGTTTCACTCTCTTTCCTAAAGCTGTTTGCTGAGCCAGTAATGCCCCCCCATCCACAGTGCTAAAATTCTCCATCCCTCCACCCAGAAACAGCCAAGCCACTACCAGAGGCGTCTCCGAGGAGATGCAAGTGACCGTAATCTCGCACTGACGGCACCGATGACGCACTAGCTGCCTTTTAGAATCATCACGGTCGGGTGGAAATAATGCTGTGCATTCAGAGAAACTCAAACTGCCCAGTGTTACCGTCCGTATCCACCCCCCCCCCAGCCTGGCAGCGGTCCAATCACAGGTGAGGGCCGGCCTGTGGGCCAGCAGGACTGTGATTGCACAGCTGTTTGAGGGGTATTAGCCCCCAGCTGTTGGCCCAGTGTACTGACAAGAGTCCACCCCCCCCCCCAATTCAAGCCCACTGATCCAGGTAATTACACCGTCCAGTCAACCCCTCCAACCCCACCCCCATCCTAAAAAACCCTGGCCCCAGCCCAAACTGCGGCTGGGCAGGCTGTCTCTACACCAGGGTGTGCACGGAGATCCACAACAAGCACACGGTCACACATCTCCCCACACCTTCAATACTCAACCCTGTTTATCTCCTCCGAACATCTGCAACTCTACAGTATACAAGAGAGGAACAGAGAGAGCGAGGGCAGAAGCAGCATATCTCCCATCTGAAGTCGTTCCCCTGCCTTTACTCTGTGCTACTTACATTTATTATGCGTCCCTGGGATAATACCTCCACTGAACCAGGCTATAGGCCTCCTCCCCCCCCGACAAAATGAGTGGGTGACATCTATGGCACATGCCAATAAATTACTTACAAAACTTATAAAATAGGATTAATGTTCCAGACATTAGATTATATGACTTAAATTTATGTCCCGCTATTAACACAGTCGTATTCATAATGAATAGATATTTAGCACTGATATGAGGAGGAATATATTTAGAGGAGGGGACAGCTTTGTCCACGTACAATGCCCTCTCTCGCTTCAAATTCCCTCCAATTCCCATCACCCCACTCCCTCTTCCACGCCCCCCTCTCCTTAGTATGACCAAATAAATCCTCGATGATCCAAACATCGTCACAGCTGACAGGCCGTTCTTTGCTCTTATTAGAATCATTTGCAGAAAGAGGATGAAAAATCTTTTCCTTTATCCCGAGTGAGGAATACCGCATCATGCCCTGTTCCTGCCCTGGAATACTGGCATGTGGAACGGCGGTGGCAATCTAATTCCTGGGAATAGTGTAACAGGAGAAGTGTACTCACAGCAGCTGGGGCACGGAGGTCTGGGAGTCTGGGGGGAGGTCATGTGACTATCTGCATCAACAGCAACAGAGTCACAGTACGGCAGAGCAGCACAGCAAGGCCCATATCGAGTTAGACAGGGAAAGCGCTGTTTTCTGCATGTGTATCTACATTTACATTTACTTTTGGTTTAACTGAGCCAGACATGTAACATGGTACTCCAACATGCTTAAATCTAAGTCATCACCATCCTCATTTTCGTCTAAAGCAGACTTTCCTCTGTAAATTCTGATACATTACATTGGAAAACACCGAATGAACATGGACTGTGTGCATTGCCACATGGTCCAGCGAGGTGTTTTGGACTAGTGACAGCAACAACATCAGACAATAATTTGCTCATTGGTCGATTTATACACCCAATCACACCAGCATCTGCTGCAGGAGGTCTGAGGGCCAGGACAGAGTCAATGAATCGCACATCTGGCCACATCTGGATATCGGCCCAAATGCATTCTGGGACGGGGTGTCCGACCGTGTCCAGGATTTTGCATGTGTCAGCCAAGCGGCTGTAGCATGTGCACATATGTGAGCGTCGCTCTCTCTGCCCAGATCTATTTGGCTCGGCGAAAGAGCATCCCATTTCCCACCATTACCCCCCCCACACACCCCTCCCCACACCTCCTGTCCCAGGAGGAGCTGTGTCAGCGGCAGTGGAAGGGGATCAATGCCGGGGAACAGTCTTATAATGGCCTGGATTAATGATGAAAAATCTGGCGTCACCCCGTCGACTCCCGGACATTCATCACTGCAGAAGTGGGCTGCCAGTTGGCGGCTCTTAACACCTCCTGACCCTGGAGGCTGGACAGTTGCAATGCTGCCACCGCTGTCTCCAGCAGGAAACCAGAGAGCCCTAATGGCTTCCGTGACCCGCATCCCGGGAGAGGGAAGAGACCAGCAGCTGGGAGGGAAAAACAACATGGCTGCTGTTACATGTCAGTGCTGCTGCTTGATGTTTCTGATGTTTCGCCGTTTACAGATATTTTCTCATTTCCACAGCAGCGAGTCTTTAGCTTGACCGGACCTGGAGGAACCCTCGGTATCGTGCTTATCTCTCCGAGGTCACTCTCGCCCTCCTATCCTCTCATATACTGTAGGCCTGGGGTCATTCAAACATTTTAATTCCCTAATGGTGTTTTCATTCAGTGAAAGCAGCCTTTATTCTTTCATGTGAGCTTTTGTGGTATTCGCTCAGCCTGGGCAAAGTCACAGGTCAAGGGACAGGCATTGACGAAACCCAGGCTACAGAGGCAGTGGTGTTTCTTTCTTGGTTTTCAAGGCCTTTAGGCCTTCTGAAAGTGCAGGTAAAAAGGTGGCCTTCAAATATTATGACTGCCCTGACACAGGTACACCTTCCCAATATCAGAGCTCTCCATTATCAACCTGCAACTGGACTGCAGTTCCCATGATGCCGCAGTCAGAAGACAGACTGGGATCAAGGGAACCTCAGAGTGTTTTCCGTGAACAGCGAGACAAGGCCATTACAGGCGCTGTCACAGAGAAAGGGCTTTGAGAAATTCCCAGCCTCAGGGCATTAAGTGTGGGAACTGATTACCTCTCGCAGCCCACAGTGATGCTATTGCAGGAAGATGGGCCTCGTTCAGGGGGCAGGGCCTAGTGTCACATGACCTGAGGATGAACTTCGCCTCCAGGGCACCACAGACGTAATGCAGCTGTACAGGGGCCTCTTCCTGATTATCAGCACCCATCAGCCCTGCTCTCAGAGACAGTCCTTTATTTTTTATAGCAACACAATGATGTCATCAAGAATGAGAAACAGCTATTGGCTGAAACAGAAACCAACGGTTGGGGGTTCAGATCCTGGGTTGGGGTCCAACATGTTATTTACTTTATAGTGCTGAGAGTGAAATGCTCCAATGACTAAAATCAATTTGATGGATGATATGAAAATGCAAGATATGTTGACTAACTGTGCAAGCAAAGAACAAAGTGCCAGACAGACTCAGGACAGTCTTCTGTCGATCTGTTAGTCAATCTCATGAAAATGAAAGCCTTCCTAAAGGGCCTCCATTATAAGGGTGGATGAGCGGAGAGGCTGCTAGGAAAAACAAAACAGTGTCTTTTGAAAATGGAAGAGGCAGTTAAACGAAGCGTTCACATCCCAGATCTCGGAGACACAGTCCCACAGTCTGACCAGCATTCTCAGAGTACCAGCACTGCACCAGCTGGGAGTTTTAATGATCACGAGAGGATGTGAGAAAAACTGTTGCAGGCTTTTTAATGAGACTTCAAAACTTTCCTTTTTCATCTCAAGGAGAAAATATCAGCCGTAACTAACTGCTTTCTTGACAAGTGAAACGTTCTCACCCTGCTGGAAAATCCTGAAACCTGCCTAACTGCCAAACCTCATCGGCAATGTTTTGCCTTATTTAAAAAAAGCAACAAAAATAATAATTTGAGTCAAAATATGAGACTAAAATACTTCTTGAGACAGACTCTTCATGTATATTTTTCTGAAGTGCATGTGCCGTATAACTCCCTCCTCCTTTCCAAGAAATGGGGTGCCCTTACAAACTAACCTCGCTCGACGTCGCTTCACTTCCCATCCCCAAACTCTCTCCGAGAGCCGTACCCTGGGAGAACCCTCCAGGGAGAGAGATAGGCAGACACTGCGTCCCCAACAGCTGCACAGCTCCAGGAAACAGGACAGGCAGCACATTTCCCAGGCTCTGAACCTGCAGACTGGGGACGGCACATGAATCCCAGCCAGCTCTGGCACTAATGGACAGCAGGGCCTCCATCAAGAATGTGTAAAGTAAGCAGATATCGGGCTGTGGTGGCGAGCAGTGCATGGTGGGGGGGGGGGGGCAATTAAGAGTGTGGCACTCGCAGGAGTGCAGGTGTGCGAGACGCCGATAAGGACTGCTCGCCGGCCATTACTCAAACATCCCCCCCTCACCCCCACTCCCCATCACAACAACAGCAAATACCCCCACCCCCCCACATGAGTGAGCCTTTCCGACATTTTCCAAAAAGCTTTTCCCTCGACCAATGAGGAAGCCAGTGCGGCAGCAGCGCTGGGGGGAAAGAGAGCGATGGCAGAGAGGAACACATTTCATCCCAACGGGGAACAAAAAAAAAATCTGTATGTGCAATTTTGCGGAGGGAAAGTAATTTAGAAAAAGACACGATTCTGTGCGCTGGCTCCGTTCGAGGCAATTAAGATTAATTACGTGTGGCTGGTAACACTTTATATTTCGGATAGGACTTTTATTATCAGTAAAGTGGCACAAAATGGGATACACACCATCATTACTCAGACGCATGTTTATTTATAAAACATGAAGAATACCAACAAAGGCTCTCTGAATGCATAGGTCTGCTTGGGCACATTGTTCCCTTAGCGAAAACCATCCGACATTTGCACAATTTTATTCTGAAGACAGCCTGTGCTCTGTTACTGCTACCAGTCTCATCAACAACAGTAATGACCTCAGAAATACCATTTTTAAAGCTGCTGGTGTAAGTTTGTTAAGCTAAACAAATTCTCCCCTGTATCCATTTACCTGACCTATGACTCTCACCTCCAAAGATCTGCATAATAAAATGGAATATATACCGTAAACATAAACAGACTGATATAATTTTCCCCAGTGAAAGTAAAGCCAGTAAAAAGCATGAAAACAAACAGGAAAAATTAGAAAAATAGCTCGATGACAAGGACGCACTAGCTGTGCAAATGTCTCAATAGTTTCACCTGGTATAGAAGAAGTCGGATAGACTGAAATAAGTGCTCTGCTGATGTCAGACTCAGCTAATTCCAAAGACCCCATGAACGGTCAATTAGTCCCCATAACTAATTAATTATGCAAACAAAGAGCAGGCATTTCTCATACCATTCTGCTTTAGCTGCTGAACTATTTACGATTTAAATATCCAAGCATGCTAACTGCGGAATAGATGGAATCTTAATGGTAGGCTGGGGAGCTCATGTTTGTTTACATACACTTAATAACCAGAGTCATGGAGAGGTGTAATGGAACACAAATCTTCTCAAGTCCTTCCAAAACAGTAACATTTTTTTGGGTAAGCTTATTCACTGAATATAAAATAAAATACAAAACTCATTTTTTGCAGTTTTTTTCTCCCAAGTGCCTAGACGTACAGCACTGCTTTACCAAAATGATTTTCCTGTGATACTGAAGACATTTACACAAGAAAAACTCTTTCCACCAGTTTGAGGGCCGCATGGTTTGCGGAATTTACACGGCTATAAAGGCTTTAGCAGGATCATGCCTGCTTTATATCTTGTATTTCTGGGAGAAAGCCAAAAAACTTTTGTTAACAAAGGTGATAAACAGCCAACTACACAGCTACAGTCTCTGTAATCATGAGCTTAATTGCTGGTCAGTCGTGGGGTTCAGCTCCAGTGTTGCTGATGCTACCAGAGCGAGCGGGCAAAAACGCTATATGAGTGGAATGTAACTTTAATAGCCCAGCTTCAGAACAGCCGTGCGGTGCAATCGGGCCTCAGAACGATGGGCTCACGACAGCGCATAGCAAGTAGCGCACCTGCTCAGTGGATAGAGGGAATGGACAGCAGGTGGGGGGGTTCAACGTTTCTCTGCTGCTCATTTATTTTTCACATCTTTCGCTCCACCTCTCCATCCAGCAGGAAGTGAGAGTTTGGCGATCGATGGCGCATAGAGGAGAGCTCCCTCAAGCAGGTGCTCCCCCCATTTCCCTCCCCCCGTCCTCATTAGACACCTGGCGTCCATCTCTCTGCCACCATACACCCCTCCGGGGACACACACACCCCATCGCTCCAGTGCCCGAGTACCAATGTGTGTGAGATAGCTGTAAAAGGGAAAATTATCCAAATCATCCGATTACTCTCCTCTCTCGGTGTGTAGAGCGATGTTCGGCACAGCCGGTGCACCACTGACGTCGCCACACAGCAAGAAGGCCGAGAGAGCCTGTTCTCTCATGTATGTATGTACCAGTCCCTCAGACTGGCTGTAGAAGATGCAGTCAAAGACATAAAGCACAGTGAAGGGGGGAAAATAGAAGCCTTTTCCAATTTGCGCTGAAATAAATCCATAAGCAATTTTTGGTGAATTTTTTTTCCTGCCTTGCTAATACGGCCCTTGACCGCTGAGCTCAGCGATTCTAGAATATTCTCCCCCCCTTCACTGCCCCCTCCTCTATGAAGCTAAGAAGGTTTAGGATAAGCACAGGCTGTTTTCTCCGCTCATTCGAAGCAGAAACTACTCTAATCACCACAAGCACAACTCACACTTGCATGCAAGATATGAAGAAAGGTCAAATACACCGCATGACAATATTCACAGTATGTATTTTCTCCAGCGTGTACACAAACATACACACACTCACACATGAGCAGGCAACGCTTCAGAGAAAGAGAAGATGCGCAGAATTTTGAAAAAACAATTAAAAATCGAGTGATTTAATTGAGTTCGCCTGGCAAACGCAATATCGGCGAGGTGGAAAAAAAAATTTAAATTGAGGGTTATTAGTGGAAATAAATCACATTACTTGTGGGACACATGATCCAAGTAAATTCAAGATTTTAAATGAGGCGTGAACCGCACATTAGCATAAGCAGCAGAAATGCAGATGGACTGTTTACTGAGGGTGCGGCGACAGACGCGGGGGGCGTCTGTGTTAGCGCTGGCAAGCCTCCCCTGCAATGCTACACCAGCTGCGAGGACGACTGCGATACACTGGTATAAACAGGTATACACAAAAACATAGTAGATAACTGTCTCTCGGTTCCAGAAGGTTCTGTGAGGGACATACTGCAGGGTGGGCAGTAAAAGATTAAAACAAGTAGAGCGGCTGAGGAAGTGCGCCCAGTCTTACACAGAGATATGTAGTGACTGAACATCTTTTTGTTTTAGCTCACAAAACCCAACTTAAAGGAGCTGTGTCACGATTACTGCACATGCTCAGAACGTACATCCCAAGAAAGTGAATGTGCTTAACTGCAAGTCATAATCTGATTCCATCCTTGCCAATCTGACTTAGTCTTGCATTGTATTTATACATTTTTAGTTACTCTGGCATTATGCTTCTTAAGGGGCTTTCTATAGAATTCAAAGGATTCAAAGCCCTATTCTAATTTTTAGCCAAGGGATACAAAGAACGTAAGCTAGTTTCAATCGCCAATAATCACAGAAGTAGAAAAATACCTTCTACATTTTGACTTGCAGTTGAGTGGATTTAGTTCATTCCAAATTGAGGACATGCGCAGTAATCGTGACACAGCTCCTTTAGGTAATTATTGAATTATACGCTTCAAAACCACCCTGTTGAGTGGGATCAGGAGTCTCATGACTGGGATAATATAAACCTGACAGCCACACTCACCCTTTTGGGCGAAGACTGGACACTGCAGGGCTCAGGGTGAGGAAAGAGCCTGTGGTGTGTTATCAGAGGTTACAGGAGTGCAACAGCAAACCGGGGGGTTAATTCCACATGCATGGCGGACTTCTGCGAGGGGCTCTGCAGTGATGGGGTACAGCAGAGGGGGAAAGGAGTGTGTATTTGCGTGTGTGTTTGTGATCATGCATGATAGCATGTGAGAGATAGTATGTGTGTGCTTGAGATTTGAGCTCTGGGTCTGTATACATAAGATCGACCTACACACGGTGAGCTGAATTCTCCACAGTATCATCCCTGAACCGACTGCACCCTTAGTCACTCCCCCTCCCCTACCCCGCCTCCTGTACCCCACACACACACACACACACACACACACACCGGCTTGGCATTCCATCTGCTTCATTAGCTAGAAATAATCAAATGCTTGGAGATAAAGGCCAAAACTATATGGAGGAGGATAAATCCAGGAGAAACTCAAAGGCCGACACCTCCACGCATAAATATATTCAGTTGGACAGGAAAGAGAGAGAGAGGGAATATTTATCAGCATTCGCTGAGAAACGTAAGGAAAACTGCGAGGTCTTAATTGACAGATCAAACAGAGTAGTGTGGTAATTAGGAATAAGCTGCCCTTATCTGTTCTGTGGTGCAGGATAATAGCAGCCAACAGGAGACACTGAGTGCGCAGAGATGACGCTAATGTTAAACCCATTCCGCTACAAAAAGCACGATAAACACAAACACGCAGGGCGCTCAAACACAAACAGTTGTTTGTTTTGGGAGATCTGAGCAAATAAGATATTTCTCTCCCCCTGCCTCTGTTCAGGCATGTGGAGCGGAGAGGAGAGGTACAGGTGTCATCCTGTGTGTGTTTCAGACAGGCATGTATGCGTTACGTGAGGGACAGACCCTTATGAAAATATCCTATAGCTATTTCTCAGTAATACTATAGTATTTTTTGCCATAACTATAGAGTTACTGTAGTTTGTACAGTATAGCTAGAGTAGTACTTTAGCCATCACATTATAACTATAGTATTACCACAGTCAACAGTACCATGATATTACTACAGTCCACATAACTGTATTGCTGTTGTTTCTACTGTAGCTATTTCTACTAGTGTTGGGCCTTTGAACAAGGTCCAGTATGGCCCCAAGTATTGGTCCCTACTTAGTCTAATCAACTGTAAGTTATTTTTAGATGAAAGCACACTCGAGTACTTCAGCTGTAATGAGGAAAAGAGACAACCAAATTGAAATAAAACACTGCTGCGTACCCACATGTTCACTGGTGCGTTCCTTTTTTTCTGAAAGGGGAAAATGCTCCACACTGATTCAAGCTGTAGAAGCGCCGTCATTAGCCTGCAGTGCCTTTTTCAATCAGTATACAGCTTCGCTCATGATAGGCCCACCCACACATTAACAATGTCACACTAATGTCTTCTGCTCAGAAAAATGATAAACATCACATTAGGCCGGGAGATGAGAAATGCTCCTGTGAGCAAGTCTGGAGGAGAATGATTGCTTTTGTATGTTTGTGTGTAAGTAATGCGAGTGTGTTTATGGGTGCATGTATTTTGTGTTTGTTTGAGCGCATGAGTTAATGAAAAAGCCTATGAGTATGTGAGTCGATGTGCGTGTGTGTGTGTGTGTGTGTGTGTGTGTGTACACCTGCACAGAGAAACAGACCCACAGCCCCACAGGTCCTCGTTAGCACAGAACATTACAAACAAGCTAACAGCACATGCACCCCCGTGATGACCCTCCGCTGAGGACTCAGGGGTCACTGCAGTATCACAGACCAGAGGCTCAGGTGCCCATCAGCACACCGTTCCCCTGCTCTGTGAATGTCCGACAGAACCGGTCCCCAGAGACAGTACAGTCAGGACGAGCAGTACTGACCCATCTCTCACACACTCCCACCGCTCCTCCCTGTGTGCTCTCCACTGCGCTGGGAGTGTGTGTGAACGCAGAGGCAAACCTTGCACACGCAACCTTGACCTTTTCCCAAAGATGAGGATGGGGGTGTGTGTGTGTTAGGGGCGGGGGTTTGGGGGTGGGGGGGGGGGGGGGTGGTAGGACATGGTCCTGAATATTAGGCCATGATCAGTATCTTGGCAACACAGTCCAGGTTCTTGCAGTTTTTGCAAAGCTATGTGCACAGATGCCATTAGAGCATGCTGCAAAAAAATGCATTTCATCTGTTTTTATAACATCTGCACTAAAGCCATTTGCTAACCCAACCAACAGGCCATCGAAGCGTCTCACCTTTTGGTATTAATCACTGGCCATCAGTATGAAGTGAAGAACAGAATGAAAGTTCCTGAAGCAGACTTGGACCAGGACGTGTAAACAGCAAATGATATCTTATGTAATGTTAAAGCAAGCCCATCTTTAACCCTGGCTTTCATTTTTAAATCTTTGTCCACCTCCTCGCACCACTTTCTCCCATGGTCACAGGTGAGGTGCGAGGGGAGTTCTGGAAGGTTCTGCAACTGACCGAGCACCTTCCCAAAGACACATTGACACCAAAGCCCAATGCAGCTCTGCCATTGGCTGATGTCTTGGCCACGCCCCCTGACCAATGAGGCTTGAAACTCTCACCTACCACGGTCCATTCCACCTCTATAGCAGTTTGTGGCCCGTGGCAGGAAGCTGGTTGCAGCCATTTTGTTGCGCGGCACTCGGTAATTGAATGATGAGGTTCTCCTAGTGTGGTGTGGGGAGACTGTGGGATTTTACATAGAAATGAGTAATTAGAGCGGATGAGGAAATGGACACACCAAAGGCCGTCTTGCGAATAAGTCCCGTGCCAAGCCTAGCGTAGCGCGACATCCTGTCTTTCTGATACAGCGGGTTAATAAACCCACGCCCCCGTATCGTAGTCCCAGTTCACTCGCGTATCGTCGAGGAACTGACCGCCTTTTCTCTTCCTCCAGCTTTTGTTTTATCTAAAAGTCAGTCGGCGAGACGGGTCCTCCCAGCCTTTGATGTGAGTAATTATTCGGTAACGAGTGCCGCAGGAATACATTCATTATGCGCTAAGCGCGCGAGCGAGAGACGGTCGGGTCTTCCCCCCCCCATGCTGGCCCCCAAAACGCAGCCCCACCTCCACAACTCCAGGAGTAGACAAGGCCAGCGGACACACAGACTCCCCAGTGAAATGCACTGCTACAGGGCTGTCGGACCTCTGTCCTTCCTCCCCACATCTCCACACAGCCTGAATACACACACGCTGCACGTACGGACACTCCACTCATGCAAGTGTACACACACACTTCTTCATTAACTGTCTTCACGAGAGACGAGATCAATTTCTGACCGATGGAATTGATTTCCGTGACCGAATTGTCACTTGAATTTTGGGGAAGAGGGATTGGACGTGAATGTTGTCTCAGGAATGGGAGTTAGAGCAGTGGGGATTGACCAGTGGAACGCTGCAGCTCAAATGGCTTTGACAGCTAATTGACTCAGGTGTTTACTGTGGAAATACAGGTGCTGGGTAGAGCGCTGGGTTAAACAGCAGTGCGCTGGGTAGTGTGAGATACACTGCTCTGTGCGGCTCTCTGTGATGACTGAGCTACGCCTTATCTCTGTAACCTCCTCGGTTATCTCTCGGCTCTATCGCCCTTCTCCTCTCCTATTTCTCTCTCTCTCTCTGTCCCCCTCTCTTCTTCCTCTCTCTCTCTCCCCCTCTCCACTCCCTCCACACTGAGCAGCCTCAACCCCAATATCAGTCTGCACTGCAGGGGTGTATCAAGCATTAACATCCCATCTGAAAGGGCACTGCTTCCATATGCATTATGCTGCGTGTGTGCGTGTGTGTGTGTGTGTGTGTGTGTGTGTGTGTGTGTGTGTTTCCATATGCATAATTTTACATGAATTCGAGTGTTTGGGCACATCGAAATGTGCAGTATGGTCTGTATGAATGTGTGTGTGTATGTGTGTGTGTGTGTGTGTGTGTGTATGTGTGCATATGTGTGTGTGTGTGTGTGTGTGTGTGTGCTTCAAAATGCAATATTATACATGCATACAAGTTTTTGGGCGCTTCCATATACATTATGGTGCATATCAATGTGTGAGTGTGTGTGTGTGTGTGTGTATGCGCGCTCTTCCCTGTGCCATGTGAATTATGATACATGTATATGAATGTTTGGGCATTTCCATATGCATTATGTTGCGTGTGTACGAGTGCACTTCGATCTTTGTGGGCACATGCGAGAGCGCATTATCGCAAATAACTGATTGTTTGCGCATGTATGTTGGCATGTTTTTTTGAGTGTGTTTGTGTGTAGGTGTCTGTACGCCGATATGAATAAATGGGATGACCCATGTGTGTTAAGTGCACATCCGAATACATACGCAGTCATCGGTGAATATAGCGGCACAGATTAAAGCTTGCATACGTATGTGCACTGATCACACAGTCTGTGCTTCTTTGGGAAACAGCCCCAGCCTATATCCCGCACCCCTCCGCTCTCATCCAACATTAATGCCTGCTGTTAATTTAATGAGGAGCCGCGCGTCCCGGCTCAGCGCGGCTGCTGGGGGCTTCTGGGGGAAACGAGGGCTTCCTTCGGAGGGGCAGCCTGTACCCATCACACACTCCGGCTGCGCACCTCAAACGCAGGCTGAGTGGCTCGGCGGGATGGAGGAGGAGGGGGGGCTGGGTGTGGAAGGGGGGCGGGGGTCTGTAAATGTTGCTTCTCCTTGAGAACAGAAAGAACGGGACGGCGTCCTCTTTGTGTTCAAGCCATTTATCTCCAGCAAAACGCTCGTATTATCCGCTGAACTGTGCTGGGGAAATATTTCCATTTTTATGCCTGAGAGTGCACCACGGCAAAACACAGGAAGTGGGTCACAGGAAACGAAGTACGAGCCTCTTAACTCACCAACCCTATAAAATGACATTGAGGAATTTAGAATCCTTCGATCAGCTCTCTGTTAGAATCAAACGTCTGCTGGTGTTTAACTAACACTTCCACAAGGGCTTCTAATAGGAGCGTGGTTTGGGAATGAATGAACAAAAGGCCAAATCAAAGATGCAACGATGAGAACCAGCCATGCAAGGTTGGGTTGTAGAGACCCCTCCTGACACAGGGATGTAGGATTAGGTAGATGAGCCCTGGGTCCCTCGGCCCCTAAGGACGGTTCGTTCAACTGTACTGCACGCGTGTGTGTGAGTGTGTGTGTGTGTGTGTGTGTGTGTGTGGGATAGTCATTACCCAGCAGTAACCCTACCCACCGCCTATTTGTGTAACCACTTAACCATTCACTCAGAACACATTCCTTAATAACTCTTACATATTTACAATTTAATAGGAAGCCTCTCAGCCGTGGCCGGGAAATGAAGGTTTTTTTCCCCCTTTTCCTTTCTTACCAATAATACGAGACATTCCCGCCAGCTGCCAGCGCCTCGGCCACTTCATAAAAAACAAATTGGAAGAGAAAAGAGAGCGAGGTACGGGAAGCGCCCAGGAGCCGGCGGGTCGGGCGGAGGCGCGAGTGACAGCCAGGGAATTGATTTAGACGACAGCGGCAATTTACTGCAGCAGGTGGATATTTTACCGCGATGATGGCCGCCAAACAGAAAATGCATTTGAGGTTCGTGGGGGGGGGGGTGTGGGGTGGGGGTACTTAGGGTTCCGTGGAGAAATGGGCGGAGGTGTGTGTGGGGTGCGGGGAGTGTGTGTTGGGGGGAATTCATCGACTTTAACAACATTACAGCCCTTCTATTCATCTGACAGATGTGTGATGTAGCAGTGTCAAAGGCAGTAGAGGGGTAGAGTCTGCACAAAGCAAACTCCCTCTCCCAAGGGACTCTGGGATATGTAGTTCCCACTCCTGTATTCCAGCTATCTGCCCTCATTATCAGAGTTGCCTGTTATTAACGTGCTAGTGCTGGTGAGCTGGAAAAGTGGTGTTTACAATGTCGCCTCCCCACGCTTATTTGGTAACAATGGGCCTGCCCCAGAAACTGGCACGCAGATGAAGTCGACCTCCACACAGCCGCGCACGAATGGGGCACTATGTCGTCCGTCTTCCGCAGATAATTCAGCAAGCTTTTAGCTCAGGTGCTGTGTAAACAGGCTTCCCAAATAAACACAGGGACGACGCGACCGGATCAGTCACCGTCTCATGGAGCGGAGGTTCGTTAGCGCCTCGTTATCGCAGCCCAGGGACTCCTACGCTGTGGTTTTAGTGTATGAGGTGTGACGCTACACGAAGAATAAAAACACTAACTCTGATACAGTTCCATCCGTTTAAAATAGCCCTATGCTATTTTCCGAAATTAGGTATTCTCTCTCGACGCGTCGACTTCAGACGCAGAGCTATGCAGTTGTGAAATCCTAATATCACAACGGAAATGACTCATTTGCCTCAAAGCTAGCTCAGGGTTAATCTCTGTGACGGTGCATTGCTTAACCACACATCTAAGACTTAAAACACACCAAGGCTTTCAGGGGGGATGATATTGTGCAATGATTCTGACACAATCCTAACAACAAGCACAATATGCATTAATCACCGAAAGTCTCCATCAGACCATGAGCATTTGTTCAAAGATTTAAGGATGACTAGTGTGGAACTAAAGAGCAAAATGGATTTGCACCCTGAGAATTACTGCGGTTGTAGATTATGTAGATTAAGGTAACCAACAAAACCAGCCAACCAAGTGTTCTGTTCTGGACACACCTGCAGTGAGCGTTTTGTAATATTTTTGAACCCATTCAAGAGACAGGACTGGACTCATTTATTAGTGGGCAGGGGAAAATAAGTCACGCAAAATGACAAAAGAAAACTGAGTGCTGTGCTTCGTTTACGTATGTGAGAATGTGAAGTATTTTAGCAAGCAGGCAAAAACAGAAGCCAGCCCACTGAGTAACAGCATAAAGAATACAGTACACTCAAAAAACGGGATGTTAGATTTACTTGAAAATGTCGTGTAAAGTCGTTCCACACAACTGAGTTTAGTAGCTTTCACTAATTTTATGAATTGAACTGAACTAAAACCTCAGAATTTAATTAGAAGTTACTTAAAACAATTGTGTGGGACCACTTGACGAACCATTTTCAAGTAAATCCAACATTTCATTTTCTGAGTGTAGAGGGCTGTTGGTTTAATGGTGAAAAAGTTGAGCGCTTTCATATTTCTTATTTATCAGAGGCCCAGTTTATTTCTGGTCCAGAACGTGGGAATGGCACAGATTTGTGGCAGGATTTAGGGGACAATAAAGTAATAGACTGATTTTTCGCGTCCTTGGCCACTGCATACCCAGAACCCCCATACCATAATCGCTACAGCCACACCCTCTCCTCGTCAGCTCAAAGAAGGGCCTGAACGGACGGGAGAGAAACACACAAACGGTGCCAATGGAAGAAAGGAGAGAGAAAGCAGAACAAAGGCGTTCAGGGGCTCAGGGGCCAAGCATTTAATATGGGAAATGACCTTCACATGCTATGATTAATAGAGGAATCCATTAGTGCAAAATGCTAACACCCCCCCAACACTGTACTCAATACAGCCAGTCATTGGCTTGAGGCAGCTGATATCTGTAACCAGCATGACAGTGTGTGTGTGTGTGTGTGTGTGTGTGTGTGTGTGTGTGTGTGCGCATGTGTTTGTATGGGGTGAGTGGCTGTACATAGGCACACAGGGTATGTGACAGAGCATCAAGGTCTCATTCAAATCCTGTCCTCAGGTGTGAATGAGAGAGAGAGAGAGAGAGAGAGAGAGAGAGAGAGAGGAGAATGGAGAGATAAGGCAAGAGTGGGCGAGAGAAAGAAGAATGATGCTGAGACAGAAAGATCCAGATCCACTCTTGATTAACTAGCCCCCCTCCCTCCACCCAAAGCCCAGACTGTGCTCTCCTCTCCTGGGCTACAGTGCTCTGTGCTGGCCTGTGTCTCATCAGGACCCTGAGTCAAACCAGACTCATGCACAGCCCAGCATCTCAGCTGTGATCATAGGCAGATGCTCCCCTGCAGAACACAGCCTCCATCAGCTCTCATTCTGTTCCACTTACCCTCTCAAGAGCACACCTGAGTTTCACCGGCTCACTGATGAAGATGTGTAGCTTCTGAGAGCAGTGGAGAGAGTGAGGGAGAGAGACAGTGACGAGTGAAACTTATTACAGAGCTGGAAGTTCATATTTATCTGTTTTGTAGCAGAGCTGCGGAACATATGCCCAAAACAGAGCCTGTCAGAACTCAGCCATCTTCAGCACTTAATGAAGACAACAATCTGTTCCTGCTGTCCGTCATCGCCAAGCGCTAGCGAGCACACACACATGGAGCACAAGTGCACATATGCACACACACACACACACACACACACACACACACACACACACACACACACACAGATCGCACACACACGCGCGCACATACGCACACACACACTCACACATAAAGCACACATGTACATGCACACACACACACATGCAGACAAAAACACATATACACACACACACACACACACACACACACATACACACAGATATAGTATGCTTAAACGCAAGCGGACTACATGCACAAACACACACACACACAAAAGCCTTGCGATTCCATGTCTGAACTTTAAAAAGCAAAGGGAAACAAGTGACCTTTCTTTAAAGCTCATTAATTCCTGTTTCAATGGGAAGCCTCCATTATTCCTCCACACACAGACCAAAAGATGCAGACCAGCACCAGCCCCCACAACATGCACATCACACACCTCAGAGCCTGAGTGAGAGACATATCCCACAATGCACTGCGGGATGTCACTGAAGATGAAAGAGCACAGAGCGGCATAGAACAGGCTCTGGAGAGGAGGACAGTACCTGGCGCACGACACAGGTCCTCCTCTGTCACTCTTCAGTGAACCCAGACCCTCCCCGCTGGGTAAAACTCACTGACCCAACACCCCCCCGCTCACCTCTCGCCTGGCACGAACCCTGTCCCCTCTGATCTCAGCGACCTTTACTGACCACACGCAGCACTCATCTCAAAACACACAAAAACCATCTGCTGAAAAATGTCAGCGCCTCCACAAACCCCCCAGGCTCTCTGTTATTGTTTTGGACAGGAGTCTCTCTCCCAGCCCGGTGTACAGGGTCAGATACCAGCAGGACACACAAATCAGGGTGCAGCGGACGAACAAACAGGAGCCCCATTTCCACACCTCAGCTCTAACCTAAAGCGAGGGGCTGTGGACTGACACTTGGGGCTGGTTGCCAGACTCTAACCTTGCCCCAGGATTCACAGAGGGCATTCATTGTGCCCGAGGCATGGGCAGTGCCAACGAGGCAGCCCCGCTGCATCCTAATGACAGCCAGACCGACAAATACCCCTACTGGCAGCCGAGTCGCCAATCAATCAAGCTATCGGCTTGCAGGAAGTCTGCGCAAGAGGGTGAATGTGTGCGTCTATTCATGTGTTTGTGCGCGTATGCATGCTCATCCGTAAACATGTGAGAGAATGTGTGCAGGTATGTATGTGTGTGAGTGTGTTCATGTGCATGTATATACTTATGCGACAGTATGTGCATGTATGAGTGTGTGTGAGTGTCTTTATGTTGCTTATGCGTGCAAAGGCATCTGCAAGTATATGTGTGTGTTTGTGTGTGTGTGTGTGTGTTTTGTAAGCATGGGTGTGTGCGAGAGTGTGTGTGTGTATGTATGTATATATGTGTGGTGTGTGAATGAATCTGTGTGCGCATGTGTGTGCGCAGGCATGTATCTGTGAGCATGCATGTGCAGCGGAAGCGTCATTAATATGTGAGTGTTAATAGGTGGAGCTAAAGACTAATTGCTGACTGGAACGGGAGCGTGTTTAATATTAGAATCCATTACACGCTGGCTGCCGCGTGCGGCGGTAAATGAATTAAGACAACACGTTATTTAGCGGCCGCGCGGGAGCACACGCCGGCCGACGGCGCTGAGGAGACCGACACTCGCTGGCAGCTGCTGCTCACATCTGCCGACTCCCGGCGCTCGGGCGCGATGCCGCCCTCTGATCGCAGTCGCTCCCATAATTAGCTTATTTCCCACCATGCGGCCGCGTCGCACTCCGTGCCTCATTATTCAAGACACAAAGAAACAAGACGGAGGAGGCGCCGAGCACGGAGAAGTGGCGGTTTTCCCCCGGCAGAACAGTGCGGCGTCGTCCCCGATCCCCTAAAGTGCCCCGGCTGGTCCTCGTTTCAATCGCGCTTGGCGGTTGTGCTCAGACTGAGACAGACTCGCGCTCCGCTTGTTCGACCAGAGCCACACCCTGAGGAAGGAGAAGTAAGACAAAGCAGGCAGGAGGAGACGCCATTAAACCCACAGCTTGTTGCTGCTCCGCACCGGACCTGATTGATTCGCAGGACCGTATCATTTTTTAAGGGGGTAGAGCTGCATCCAGTCCAATGCTGATGGCCCCTCCTGGTGTTTGGCTTCATTAAAAGCCTCCAGGAGTCCGTGCAGATGTTTACTGCGTGCCTCGCAGTACCCTCGGAGATTCATTTAGGGGGAGAGGAGACAGGAAAGAGAGAGCTAATGGAGACTGTGGAATAATTGGAAGAGCGAGACGATGTCAGGTTTATAAAAACAGAAATGCAGCATTAAGAGGCTGAATCAGGCACTTAGAGATGAGCTGAGGAAACTACTACAGTCTGTTCAGTGAGATTCAGGCTGAGTAAATGAGGGTTAATCATATTTACATGTGTGTGTGTGTGTGTGTGTGTGTGTGTGTGTGTCTCTGCACTGTTTGTGTGCGTGAGACGGAAAGAGCTATTGGGCGCCATTGCAGATAAAGAGCATATAAAAAGCCAGGCAGGGACTGTAGGCCTCTGACCACGTAAATACTCCGCCTTTACACCACTTTTATAATAAGGGCACATAAAACATAACGTTTTATAATCACTATAATCATGGTCAATATTTTTTTACACCCATGCGACCGTGCTGAGGGTGCTGGCGTATTTCATGCTAAGTAACACAGGTGGGGCGACGGTCCGTCTCCTCCTTTATTGGCACCCCGATAATTTAAAGCGAGGGAGAGATCCCCCACACGTTTCCGCCTCCCTTCCCCTTCCGCCAAAATCCCTAATGAGCCTGTCGCTACCAGAATTAATTTCTTATTGTTTAATTGATCCCCAAACAGACCTCATCCATCATAAGGCCACTCAATAGCTCACACTTGTCACCAGAGCCGGGGCTAATTATAACGGTACGGCGCAAGCCGTTTCACGCAGGCGCCAATCGAGTAAGCCCTGTACTGATCGCCACACGTGGAGATACACTTGTGCCTCTCGCTCCTGTTATAGACTCGTCAAAACTGAGTGCGTGCAATAGACCTACCCTCATGAAAATATCCTAAAGCTATTTCTTAGTAACACAATAGTATTTTTGGCACAAAAATAGTATTACTATAGTTTGCATAGTATAGCTAGAGTAGTACTATAGCCATCTATTTATAACAATAATATTACCACAATCCATGGTACCATGATATTAATATAGTCCACACAACTGTATTGCTGTGGGTTTGAATAACTACTGCATGATTATAGTAATGCCACACTATGGAGGCAAAAATATCATCCATTTACTGTAGGATAACTATAGCTTGGAACTATAGTAATTTTTCATAAGGGTAGTGTTGTTGGTACATAGCATGCTGCAGACCATGGTAATTCACTTTCCTCGGTGAAGCAAGGTAGTTCCTGTGTCCACCACTACAACCTGAGACCAGGCAGATTCAGCCCAGCTAATTACCCATTGTGTGTGAATGCCTTTTCTTTCATAAACTGTCGTCAATTGTCTCTGTAGCTGCATTGCTAAGCTAGCTAGTTTGCAAGTCCGTCACAGCTAATTCACTAGTTCTGAAAAGTAGCTTCAAGTCATCACTGAAGGAAGAGACTTTGTGGACATCAAGCACCTCCATTTTGTGGCACCAGAAGCCATCTCGCACAGAAACAGGAGCGACAGCGGCGTATTTGGGCGGCGCACCAGTGCTGGCTGAAGATTAGTTCTCCGCGTAATCCATCAAAGCAGAGAGAAATCGAGGCTGAAAGTGTCTGCATGATTTGTAAGGTTTAATCTTTCGTACGGTGGGGGCATCGGGCTGCACAAACATTCCCTTCCCAAGGGCGACTCCACACGTCCCTGATACGCCAAAATAATGAATGGCCCCACTAATGAATGTGCCCTAATTGATTATGGAGAAAACACAGAATAAGTCAGAAAGCACTGGCGGGCCCGATACCAGGCGAGACAGCTTGTCAATGGTCAGTTTTTCATGAGCGTCCCGATCGGAGAGCCTCCCCCGTAAACACACTCAGTCAACCATTTCCCTAGCCTCTTCTATATTTACAGACATTTTCGGCAATAATTTCACAAAGAAACATTTTTATTCCCATTAATTGGTTCAGTATCGTCAAAAGAAAACGCAGCCATCTGTGAGCCAGGCAATTTGAATCGCTCATCTGCTTCACAGAACAGTCCAGAAAAAAATGTCACCAATACAAGCATCAAGTATGCTATCTTTTAGCGTCTTCAACAAGACACAGTGGAAAGAAGATTCCAGTAGAGAGTGGACTGAAACCAGTACCTACAGTGACACTGACTCCGTCCGATGCGCCGCGATAGCGAATGCCGAAGGGGGGGATATAGTTTAATATCTTCACCGATCGTCTTTTGTTCGCTGACCCGTGGCAGCGGAGCCCTCAAATCTGCGAAGAGCGGGAGGTGTGTGCAGGGGAACATTGTCTTTGATTAACTAATTACCAGGCATTATCAAGGCTAAACAGAAGCCATTAACTGCTGGCTCTGCCGCGGAGCACGCTCATTTCCCTGCGGACGCCCTCGCCCGGCGCCGCCCGCCAGCCTCCTCCGCGGGTGGGTCACTGATTAACCGCAGCAAAAAAAACCTCATTTCGCTTTATAATGAAGCTCTAATTGACTTCACGGCCCAATATAAATCCTTCTGATTCCCTGCATATGCCCGCCCTGAAATTCAGTACCGACCGAAACGAGTGAAAACAATGGGACTTTCCTCCGTCCACCAGAACTCTTTCACCAGCTCCACCCCTCCCTCTCTCCTTCCCTTTATTCTCACCTAGGGCAGAGGGACATATCAATATTATATTGATAATGTGATATGAGATATCGTCTGGGATACTGGACATGGTAGTATTGTGCTATGACATAGGTGTTGTCTTGTCTGGTTTGAAAAGCTGCATTACAGCAAAGGGATGCAGTTTTCGCACTTATTAGACTGTTTTAGCTGTTGCCTATACCTGCTTGGTCATCATATCCACATTACTAATGACTTTCTTTAATCAAAAATGTCATGGTTCAAATATTCTGTGAAAGTAACAACAGTTTCCCCCACAATGTTGCCACAATATCGATACTGAGGTATTGTGATTGCAAAATATTGTGATTTTTGATTTGTCCATATCATCCAGCTTTAGTCCCACCCTCACTCCACTCCACATGTCCTTTTCTGTTACCTTCTCTTCTTCTCATGTCTTAACATGCCCCGTTATCTGCATGTATTGTAGAAAGTATGTCTCTCTGGATGAAATGTCAGCAGCAAATATTAAAACTGCAGTAATGACCATTTTCCATTGAACCTTAATGATAGAATGCTCTTGGATTCCTGTTTTCCACTTGTTTGTCTCTCCTGTTCAGCCACCCCTTGGGGGGAGGGAGCGAATGATGGCAATTTGTGGTTAGGGTTTGAGCTGTCATGTGACCATGAGTGACAGGCAAAGACCCACCAGCTAAGACCTGCACAAACTCTCCCAGTCCCTCCCACACAGATATCCACCAATCACAGCTGACTGTGATATGAAGGACATCTCTCCACTGCACAGCAAAACTATGACACTCCTGCTGAAGTAAACGATTAAATCAAGATGCCTTCGGCGACACATCAGTTCTCTAAATGGGGATACGGCCACCATTAAGAGTCATCACTCAATACCCTCCAAATAAACACACACTCCATAAACGTAAATGGGAGAGAAGTAAATAACTGGCTTTAATTTGAATACAATGAGCTCCCATTCAGTATGTGTGAGTGTGATTAGCCTGCTAACTGCTCTAATTGTTCGGCGCAGGAGGTTGGCGATGTCACTGGAATTCTGAGCGGTAAATGAGAGAGAGAGAGAGAGAGAGAGAGAGAGAGAGAGAGAGAGAGCAGGATGGGGAGGTCATTGTTTTGGCTTCCGATTCCTTCCCAAAGACAGAACACCAGTCCTCCTCCTGTCCTGGAGATTACCAAGTGCCACAGAAATTCCCCAGGTGCACAGGGGGGGAAGAGCCTTGGCATCACATTATAATAATTCACTTTATTTATGTCTGAAGCAGGGAAATAGAAACAAGCATGAAATGCTCAGGTACCCCACCACAGGATGGCTGATATCCAGCCCGGAAACAAATCAGGTGGGGGGACAGACTGACTGACAGGAGGACAATCAGAAGTATGAAAAGGCACACTGACACAATAAGATGTATATTAAATTTCTTTGAGATAAATTCAATGATTTTGGGGTTCTGGCCCAGAAAAGAAGTGTGACAGATGGACAGACTGACAGACAAACACACGGAAGGACAACACTCAGACATGTCACAGCGGGGGATAATTAAGGAGTAAACATGTGCCACTGAATGCGTGATTGAACAACTGCTGCCAACTAATCACTGTTATCAACAACTCAGAAAAACAAGCGGCGTCAACCCGCGCAAATCTTTTACTAGATCACACAAGTGTGGAATTAGTGCCCTGGCTTACACTCAAATTGAGTTCAAATGCACGAACACAAGTAAAACACATCCATAGACACGTGGGTACACACATGCACACACACTCACACACACACACACACACACACACACACTAAAACAAAAACACACCCACATTTTTCTATCCCCATGGGGACAAAAAAAATTATCGTAGCAAACCTTAAAACTAGACCTGATCTAAACCATAATTCCATACTAACCCTAGACTAAAACCTAGTTCTAAGCCCCATATTAAGCTTTTTCCTCGTTGGGAACCAAAAACAGTCCCCACGCACAGCACTCGTTTTTTCAAGACTTTACTATCTTCCTGAGGTCTTTTGGTCCCCATCAGGATATGAAAACACGCCCACTCTCACACACAGTCATTACTCCACAGGAGTTTGAGTAGCGTCATTGATGAGCCGCATTATGGGACAGACGGCAACCCTGGGCGAGCTCAGCGCGCCGGGCCGGCGTGTGCTCCAGACCCGTCGCGTTGAAAGCGCGGCTCTAAGAGGATCAGCCGCGGGACCGGCCGTTTGGAGGAGCAGGAAATGGAAAATAAAGGGCCGGAGAAAAGAGCGTTCTGCTCTAATTGACTCCTTTTCAGCTGCAGCCCCACTGATCAGAGACTTGTTACCGGAATCTGGTTTCATGCCTCCGTAACAATGGGATTTGTGAGCGGGGATTTGTAGTCCGCGGGGACGACTGGCTAACCTCTCCGCCATTCTCTCTGATACTTAGCCCCCTTTGTCTTTCTCGTATCCTTTTGTTTTACCGCGTTCGAATGTTAAATGAGCGCAGGGTGTGTGTGAAAGGTTCTTGTATTAATGCAAATGAGCGGCACACACATGCGTGTACGTACACGTGCGTGACTGATTGCGTGTCTCTCGTACAAAAAATGTGAGACATTGTGTGTGCTTTTTGAGTTAAAAATAGCTTACTGCTCGCAAAGAGCTCTTCTCGGCAATATGGCAACCATACGGAGGGACACTGCATGTGATGTGACACAATGCACAGCTGAGAAAACAAATAAAATGTGTAGATTTCAGCCTAAAAATTCATTCCATTTTGGAATTTTGAAGCCAGACGGCCTCAGACTTCAATCCAATAGCCATAAATCCAGCAATATTGGATTAATGACCAGTATTGTGTTTTTAAGATGTGTAACATGGTTATTCATGCTTTATTGAGGGCTTATAACAATGTCAAATATACACAAGCTTGTACCAACAGAAAGGGTAATCAACTCCATGTGAATTCTGACTGCTGTGTATCAGGGTGAAGAACCTAAATGGTCCCACCAATAAAACGGCTCTTTTCACCATTTTTACAATAGTACGCCATTTTAGAGCCTCTTAAACAGGGCAACATCACAAATTCAGCGATGTTTTTGAGAATGCTTTCCAGACGCTACAGTCCTGGGCGACTTGCACAACACACCATTAATCAGCGAGCACAAAAACACATTTTACAAAAGGCAGCGCCCGCAACAAAGACTCGCACCACAATTACTCGTCCAGACATCGCTCCCAAACAAATTCAAATGGTGTACGCGAGCCGCGAGGCATGCATCGAACCTATCTGCCGAGTAAAGTATCATCTTCAAAAGGAAATTAATCTCCGAATGTTTCTGAAATGCCTCCGTATGGTAGACGGGGGAGCACACAGATGGTTTTTGACACAAAGCGCCGAGCGAACGGGACGGTTCTTTCAGCGAGGACAGACGGAGAGAGGGGAGCCTGTTACGAAAACAAGCTCCATCATTTATGTCCTGTTGTCTGGCTCCTGTCTTAAGCAGTGGTGGGGAAAAAGCAAGTGAAATAAAGAGAGAGAGAGAGAGAGAGAAGAGAAAGAGAGGGGGGGGAGGGAAATGCATGGCCCTTTCTCAGAGTCAGTAAGAACTGGTGTGTCACAATAAGCGTGTGTCTCCTGTGAAGAGCACTTCAGATATTCAGCAGAAAAGCCCCATAGCATCAGTCATTTGCACACATATCAATAATGTACACATAAGCCCTGGAGCCAGGACACACACACACACACACACACACACACACACACACACACACATAAACACACATATACACACATACACATACGCATACATATCCACATGCGCTAACACACACACACACGCACACTAATGGAAACTGGAAGCACTGGAGTGTTGCAGTATATATATTAAAGAGGAGGGTAAAGACAAGGCCGCGACTGAGCAAACACAGCAGAACGACACAAGAGTGAGGAACACAGCCAGCCAGGGCTACAGACGATCCGTCACTGTTATATATGCGCTGTGTGTGAGTGCGTGTAAATGTGTGTGTGTGTGTGTGTGTGTGTGTGAGGAAGCAGGCGTAGGAGGAGGAAGAGCAAGGAACAGAGAGGAGGAGTAGAGAGGGAACAGGTTGGGAAGAAGGGAAAGATGATCAGTGATACAGAAGGAAAGAGGAAAGAAAGAGAGGAATTTTTGGGCGTTCGATGGACAGTTGGAGTTTGGCAGCTATGAATGCAGCAGGAAGTGATGCAACAGGAAGCACCTCAATAGATACAGAACTCCACCCAACTGCCCATCCGCGCGACCCGGCATGGGATGTGAGGTCACATGACCCAGACTGGATGGAGCGTGCTCAGCTGGGCCCGCACAGTTCGCCGCACCTCCATCCACTTGTCAGCGACAGACCGCAGAGAGAGAGAGAGAGAGAGAGCGAGAGACACAAAGAACAGCCAGCAGGACACTGCCTAATGAGTCTCTGATACGCGGGCTGGACAACACAACCGGTTGTGCGGGACACCTCGTTATTCTGTACCCCCGCCATTCCGGCTCAACCACGGGCTCCAACCACACCCCCATTACATTAGGCTTTAAGAGGCAGGGGTGGGCTGAGAGCCGGTTTTGAGAGTTGTGCTGGGCTGGCGATTCAACACATCTCTGCTATTGAATTTTAATGTATTACATTTAGCTACCTAGCCAAGCTCTCAATATGTACGGCTGAAGTGCTTTTTATATGCGATATGAAAACAGCACAATATTTATTGTAAATAATCAGGTTCCGTCTCTCACTAAGAAGCACAATGACTCCACCTGGGAATGTAACCTATAACCTCAGAGTCGCCAAAGTCGGGTCCCTATCCGCTACGCTATGCTGAAGGGAAACAGCTGACCCAGCGGTGTGGGTTGGGTAAGATGAACTGGGATTGGCTCCACAAAGGCAGGTCACGCCTCACTTGCCCAGAGGTCACGCTTCTTGTGAAAGCGCAGCTCTGGAGTGGAGGAGGGGGAGGGGGGGTCAGGAAGGAGTGGAAAGGGGGGGGCTTCTGTCCATCAAATGAGGAGATGCAACATGGCTCCCCTCTCCCCACCACCGCTCTCTTCTCTCCTGTCTCGCGGTATGAGATGTGTGAGCATGTCTGCATAAGGGTGTGTGTGTGTAATGGTACATATGACTGCACGTGTGCCTGTGTGTGCCTGTTTCTGGGTCTGTGTGAGTGCGTTTGAGAAGGGGATGGGGTGGTGTAGGCACGAAGTGTGTGTATGCGTCAGTGTGACTGTGTTCATGAGCAAAGACGAGGCTGTGTGGATGCATGTATGACCGTGTGTGGCTGTTTGCGGTCGTGTGTTGGGGATGGTGCTGGCATATTGTGTCTGTGTATGCGTCAGTGGGATTGGGCACGTGTGTGTATCTGTGCAGAGATGTAGCAGAGGAGGCCCTGTGGATGTGTATGTGTGTGTGTGTGTGTCTGCATAAGGTGGGGGTTGAGTTAGGGTTGAGGGGGCACACAGTGGGGTCTAGGCCTCCCGTGAGCTGTGGACATGTGTGCAGCGCTGGTGCATTAATGTGACATGTGGGGAGAGACAGCAGGATCAGACAGAGACGCCCCGATCTCTCCACTGCCCGTCGCTGAGGCTCATCACAGCAGGCGAGCTAACCGCAGTCCGGGCTAACGCTGCGCTACAGGATAATCAATAACGCAATTATCACCAGGAACAGCATTAACAACAGTTAACTAAAGGATACAATGCAGAGTCACACACAACAGCACGTGTATTTCCACAAAGATTCAATTAACAAGCGGTTTTTTAACCACTCAGAGACAGGGCGACGCCTGCTAATGCTGCAATCCAAGGCTAATCTTTGTCTCCGTGCCATACAATTTTAGCAGCCCTGCGCTAATCGCTGCGCTCAGCTTGTCGCGATTGACTGAAACCATTCCCTAATTAACACCACCCTTATCATACAGATCCTGCAATAGCGGACATGCTAACTGATGGATCAAAAGCGCAGTCAATAAATAAAGAGCGCTGTCGATTGACCCCGACCATATCAGATCGCCCCAGAGGTCACCACTGCTGGGATGCTGCGGTCAGAATCAAATCATTTTTTTAGTTCATTCAGCGTTAATGAAAGCCAACGCGAGCCGTATCTGAGAAAATGTGAATTTAAGTGAGCGATTATGAGAAAAAAAGAGATAATGAACAATAAAAGAGCAGCATTTCCTCTTTGTCTTCTCCTTATTATTATTATTATTACTATTATAATTACACATTTTTCCAACAGTAGCTTTAATGTGCTGCTGCTGCACGTACACCAGGCAATAATAGGACCTGCATTAACTAATGTGAGCCTTGAAGAAAGGATGGATACTTCTAACCAGAGTTAACATCTAATCACCTCTAACCATAGTAATGACGGTAAGCTGCAGAAAGACACGGTGGAGATCAGGACAATGTTCCAGTGATGTGGCCATGAGTGTTTCACATGCACAACTTCAGTCACTCTCACAGATATCAGGCAGAGGACGGACTGACTGACTGACCAAAATAATAGATGATCTCTCAAGTAAGAAAAACCACAAACTTAAACCACCCGTCCGGTCCCAGCATCAACCAGCGGGCAATAAACAAGCTCTCGATTGTAATGTTCAGCACATTTTACCCAAGTTCAATCCTCGAACAGAGAAAGGTAAAAATATGAGAAAGAGAGAGAGAGATATCGGTCCTGCTAACACCACGGGTGTTACGAGAAGGGTATGCGCTTAACTAGCTACCATAAATAAGCTGGCAGCAATTAGTTATAGTTGTACAACCAATTGAAACAATCTCTGTCCACAGGCATATTCAAATACAAACAGATGCAAACACAAACATGTATACACACACAAACACACACCTGTGAGTGCGCGCACACTAACACTCAGCAAAAAACGCACTAGCTTCATTATTTTTCCTCCGTTCCCATCCTAAGGGCATTTCCCACACTGCACCCATCACCAGGAAGGAAGCTGCAGAAATGACCAATCACCAATCACCACCGCCCGATTCATCACGCCGCCTCGCTCACATACATCTCCGCCCTGTTATCGAGGCCGGGCTCGTACGTACCTGTCCCCCACACCGCCGCACGCGCGTGAGGCTTTTTTAATGCACCGCCCGCTCCGTACCGCGGCGGAGAAAGGTCACCTCCATCCAATTAGAACATCATCAGAAACCCGGCATCGTGGCGAGCCTCATCTTTCCGCCGGCGGAACAGCTCGTAAATCCTTCCCGCCCGCCCACCGACGGGCCCGCACACAGGAGGGAGAGGGGCAACACCTGTGTGTGTGTGTGTGTGTTTTTTTATGTGTCCGTCTGTCTGACTGCCTTTTCACCTGACCTTTCCGACCAGTGGTCGCACTTCCCGGGCTGTCACCAGGTCATTACTCACTAGAAGTGGCCTTCAGAAAGAATTACGGTGTCGGCCGTGGGCTCTGTATCAATGTCTCCCGTGACCTCCTTGATCTTCACAGATCCTTGTCGGCAATACATCACAAATCCCCGCCAGGAAGGGAGGACGAGGGCCGTGATGCAGGGGAGACAGGAAGCGATACCACGTCACTGCAGGTCTCACGGCAAGGGTTTCAGGTGAGACGTAGAGGTACGAACCATCGCTAAACCGGAACTGAGTGATGGGACAGCCTCAGTTAAACCCCCCTGACCTCTAAACACACAACAGACCAGTGTCACCCACTCCCTGAGCCTGCTCTGCATCGCACACTGCCTCCAGTGACTGGAAATACAGATTACAGCAGGACCCAAGACTTTGTTGGCCAGCCCAGGTCAACGTGGTGGGGGGCCGGAGCCATCCCATCATGCCTTGCCAAAAACCATAAATACCCCCCAGACATACCGCCAATCCAACAGGTATTCATAAAAGAATTATTTTCTGCTATCATCAGTTTTGACACAATTAAAATTAGGGGACAAACGAGAAAACCCTCAGCTGTAAGGAGCATAAAGACCAGGTGGAGATGACCTGAGACAGAGCTCTTAGCTTTAGGGGGACAACAGTATCCCAGTTAGAGCCTGCAGGCTCGGGTCAGTGCTGGGCTGGAGACAGAGGACCACACAAGAGACCCCAAACCGTGGTTCCCAGCTGAATATTTTACTTAGTTAGCAACATTGTTCAGCATTATATCACCATTCCAAGAGTGCACATCACACACTTTTACACTTTTAGAATCGTATGACTACTAGGTGTGTTACTGTGGTTGGTCGTTTCACACTGAACTCCATAATAGTAATGAGCCCATTGATATAATAACTTCTGCTTGGCTTTTATCACTCAGTGGAGGGAGGGGTCACAGGGGGTCGAACAGCGCCGAGACCACACCCCCCCACTCCCCCATGCGCCCCCTCTGGTCTGGCCCCTCCCCCATTTTCTCCCAGCTCAGGAGCAGGAAGTATATCCACTTGTCAGGCCCCCTCGACCACGGCGTCATGGGCAGCCGGCTCTGTGACATTTGATGCTGTCAAGGGTTGCCTAGGCGACCAAGCAAATTCATTGACCTTTAGCCGCAGTTATGAAACGTGTGCAGCTAAGGCCGGGGGGGTTAGACAGAGGGCGCTGAGGGGAGAGGCACTGGTTAAGAGAGGGTTAATCCACCAGCAGCTGCGATGGCCGGTCCGTGTCTGAACACGCACAAGACTGGCTAACACTCCTCCCAGAATGCACTGCGGGGGGGACGGAAAAGCACCAGGTTGGAAGCTGTCGGGGCGAGGGTGAGGGACCGGTGATTAACGAGGACGGGGCCGAGTGGCGTGTGCCACACGTGTGTCCACGGCAACAGCAGACCATCGCCGTCTTGAGAGCACGGCTAACTACGGCACCTGCTGCCCAGTCTACTGCCACTACACCTGCTCAGGACTGGCCGAGAGAAGCAACCAGTCAGGGATGAGCAGGAAATTCTGCAGTGGACTGTGCCTGGACGTTTCCATACGCGAGATTTACCTGGCCCAGTGGCGGCAGAGCGGTTTAGCGGCTAACAAACTTGGCGTACACCCAAAGAGCTGCGGGTTCGATTTCTGGGTGAGACCCACTGTGCATAACCTGAGCCCAGCGCTACACACCTCCTCACATGCTCTCATTAAACATCCAGCTGTAGGGAACGAAGAGTTACAGGCCAAAGTGGCTCATAAATAATAATAACTGATGATGTGTACCTTCAGCCCTCGGCTTCGAGCAGCATGGGGGCCCCGTTTGCCGAGCGCATCAAGTCCCGGGACGAGTCCCTGAGGGATGGGAGGGGGGGCCCCGAGGCTGGAGGGGTGGGGCGGGGCAGACAAGGATGAGTGATGGGGTATGAGGGGGGTACCCAACGGGGGGTACATCGGGGCAGCACCACAGCCTGCCCCATGTCCGTCTGCCACTCATCAGAGTTAATGATACCACCCCCCTCCCTCCATCTCACACCCCACCCACCCCACCCCACACACTCATCCGCCACCTCCAAACAGGCCGAGGAGGCTTAGCACGAGCACGGGGGGGATTGTATGGGGCAGGCCGGTGGCTCCTGGATTTAGCCTGAGGTGCTGAGATGGGGCGAGCAAGATGGGGGTGGTGAGAGGAATATTTATGACAATCACACCCCTGTTGACGCCTGCCGGCGATTCGCAATACATTTTATCTCTACGCCCCCTCCCCACCACCTTTAATCGAGTCAAGCGACTTATTATAGCTTATGAGGAAAGCGGCTAATTTCATTAGTGGTAAGTCAGCCCCCTGCTATCCAATGGGGTTCGTCCGGGGGTGATACAGTGATGGGTGTCGGACTGAAATGACGATCATCTGCATATCGTTAGCAAGGGTGGGGGTGGTGATGTCCAAACAGAGGATTATTAAATCAAGGTTCTTTAATTCCCAATTTTTTGGTTCTATTCCTCCAATGCAATTATTAAGATTTATAAATCTGAAAAAATAATTACATCTTCTGCACGGCAATTTTTAACTGAATACCAATGTGCTCTCGTATAAAAATAATGAGCTGCTGGAAATCGTGATATTTATATTACCACTGTTCATTTATATACACAGTACTTATTCATTTTCAATATAACCTCCAATGCAATGGAAGGCAATGACAACATGGAGGAGAACATGAATACAGTAAAATAAGCCTCACGCTCCACAGTTTCCTCAGCATGGCATCTACATTTTAAAATAATCCCTGCACCTTCATTCCAGACACAGATACTCAAGATAATGTCGAATTATCCACGATGTCCTCCAATCCTTTTACCACGGGCTTAGTCCAAAATGACAAAAGAGTGACTTAGTAATCATAACCTTCGACCCCTGGAGTGAATCCGTCATTAGCTTGACATCGAACCTCTGCCTCAGCCAATGGACTGTCGCCAACTCTACAGCCCGTGCGTGTGACCGTTCTATCAGCCGTGACCTCCTGGCTTCTGTTTGACCTCCTTAACAACCCGTAATCGCTCCTTAACTATGACAGAGTCCGGGGGACGATAGACCATCATGCCCTCCACTGCATTGCTGAGGACCACGCCAAGCCTCATTGGTTCCCGGACGTCCGCCCGTAATTCGGTTATCTGCGTATCCCTCCCTCCGCCTAACCCCGGCCTAACCTCGCCATCTTTGCCTGTCGCCCTTCATACATCTTTCAATTAGACAGAGCCTAACTTTATTAGGACTGTATTCCTGAGTCCGCCATCGGACTGGGGGGGTGCCAGTCAGTCTCTCGGCAGGAAGGGGTGGCGTCATTTGGGGGTCAGCCCGGGGTCGTGAACGTGGGCGTGTAGAGGTCAGCATTGGTCACAGTGTCCATTAACTCCCACGATTACCTATCGGTGCGTACTTAAACAGACACAGGCAATGGCGTATTTTCTGAATTCCTCCATCTCTACCAGGTATGTAAAGTCCCACACGACATTGGCACATTACATAGTTCTGCATGGCCATGGTGTTTAGTACTGTGCGAAAGTCTTTTTAAAGTTTAAATCTGTTTTAGATGTTTACTTTTTGTTTTCCATATTAGAGTTTCTGAAGATAAAAAGTAAATTTGAAATTCCAAATGCTAATTTAAAGAAAAATTTCATACATAAATGTTTGTATTCCATTAAAAATAGTCCATACAGATATTATAGTCTTGACAGAGCCTTGATGACAACATCATCATAGCGGTTTGTAATTTCTTGGAGGGAGAGACTCAGGTGAGACAGTCAGTCTGCAGAATAACGGTGGCAAGTTCTCCACTCTGTTTGGGACAAGCAAACGGCAATCATCTTATAAAACTATAGCACAACAGGACAGTGTCCCTAACTTTTAGGCAGGGTGTAGTCACACCAAATATAGGTTTGGCTAAATTTTTAAGAGTTTACAGCGCTGTAAGGTACATTTCTCAGTTACTATAAACCTTTAATTCCATAATTTTTGAAAGCATATTTGCCCTACGAAAATGGCTTTCAATGTGCCTAAGTCTTTTGCACTGTACAGTAAATCAGTACTGAAGTGACTCAGTGAGGTAGGTTAGTACAGACACATATAAGAGGAAAATAAGGCAGCTGTCCTTAATCACTCATCTCTGTCCTCCCTCCCTCTCCTCCTCCATCCTCTCATCACTCGCTCCACCAGCTCAAGGTCAGTTTGCTACATGCCGGGTCCACCCCCCACCTCGTTTCTGTACCGTCCTGTCCCCCCGTATCACAAAGACCCCTGCCCTGCTTCCATCCATCTCCTGAACCGACTGCCTTTCTCTCCTCCTTCGTTCATTTTCATCCCTCTATCTCCATTCTCTCCCCTGGCCCACTCTAACTCCACCTGCATGTGATTTCACTATCTCTGTCCTTCCGCTCTTTCTCTCTGCTCAGTTCCCTCCCAAATATAAGTATTATGGATGTGCACCCATCTTCTCTAATGGTGATTATGCTACTAAAACGCAGTGGATCAGTGAGGTCAATGTGATACCCTGTGTTCATTATCTAGAAACAGCACAATGAACCAGCAGCGCATTGGAAATTGTGGTCCAATTTACAGAAAATGCAAAAACGAACAATAAGCAAATGATAATGATAATCTTCTGCAAAGAGTAACGCAAACAATCCATAATTCAGCCTGCCAGTAATTACTATAATTGTAAAAAGAATGAACTTTTCTTGTTCCCTTAGCTTGTATACGAGACAAAAGTCTTTTTCACTCTTGCTCAATTTAATAATGCGCAGATAACGACAATGTGCGGTACAGTTGGATTTAATTTGGGCCATTTTTTTTTTAGCAAAGCCACAAGTCAAACAGCATAATGGTCTGCTTGTTTTCATGTTTCGCTGAAAAATTCATGCCAAGCTAGCAATTTGAAAAGAGTCCGAATTTCCATTTGGCAAATGGCTAATTTTACGGGTGCACTTTCCGCTCATCTGATCATTTCTGCTCAGGCAGTGCGGCGTCCTCCTGGGCCCTGGCAGTTAAAAGCACTTTTCACGCTGAGTCTGTTCTCTAATTTACCTGGCTAGTGAAGGAAACTCCGTAGGGACCCCTGAAGAATGACTTTTTTTTTTTTTTTTTTAAATCCTGCTGTTGAATTTCAGGTTTAAGGCAACACCGCTGCCAGTGCAATTAAGCCATTCTTTCCATTAAATTACGTTCACAGGAGCCTGGAGTTCATTTTGTGTCCTTTTCATCGGTAAAAGCACAGGTTATTGCAGCAGTGGCTCAGCTCTAGCGTGCCTAGAGGTGTAACGATACAGTGAGGCCACGATACGATGCATATCCCAATAAAGGGGTCGCGATACGATAAGTATCCCAATACACTACAAATTATTTTACTGCTGATTTTCTTACTACTTACAGGTAAGCAGCAACACTGAAAGATTTCCCAAGACAAGGCCTTTGAAGTTTATTAAAACAAAGGAATAAAGTTAGTTTACCTTTAGGTACCACTGTGTGTTTACTGATCAGGTCAATGTATTCAACTTAAAAAATTGATAAAAGCTGAATAGGTCTCCACTACTATTCACTAGAAGAAAGAGTCATATTGCAAACTACTTATCATTAGTGGTTAACTTGAAATCTGGAAACTTAACCTCAAACAAGTTGAAATAACACTTCAACATATTGCACTAGGAGCGATGCAACCACGTGGAAAATGAGGCAGGTGACTACGTTTTCATTTAAAGCGATAGAAAACGCTGCAATTTCTGGGTTTCGTTAAAATATGTGGACTATTTTAAGAGGCCTTGTGTATCGCGATACACGTCCTTCGAATCGATGTATTGTATTGGAGGCTTTGTATCGGCGTATTGTTACACCACTAAGCGCGCCAGTGCTAATGCACTCGCGCCATGTTAGCGCTCACTGCTGTGTGTTTGTGTGGCAGTGGTCCTGACGGTATCACGGTGGCCGGCCCCGACCGCAGAGATTTAATGTTTTCTAAAGATTCATTTCGTCAAATGAATCATCGCGTTAGTCACTTTCGCACTCGCGGTGATCGCTCAATGTCATTTGATTTAATTTCCTGCGGAGTAATGCGATCTTCTCCGGTCCAAGACAAATACCCGCAATTACGGCATCACAGGGGGATGAATCGGGGTGCTCATTTGCATGCGCGGCGCTTCGCGGACCCTGTTTCGGCAGATAACCATTGTGATGACAAAACAAAACAGAAAACAGAGTGGCTATTGTGATTGGAGTAGCTGAGGCCTTCTTGTCACCAGAAAGCCACCCTCGTCACCGGCTATTCCAGTCAGTCCAGGGCCATGGCGGGAACAAAGCACTCCTGGTAGCCCCATGCTAACACGACTGCCCTCAAACTGAGCATCATGACCTGCTGTTTTTATCAGGGGTAAAACAGGCAGTGTTCCAAATGCCTAAACTTGGGCCCTTTCCATTTCTCCATAAGTGTGGACTTGTACCTATGTAGAGAGAAGAAAGGACGAGTGAGAGAGGCCAGGTGAAGGGAGAGAGGCCAGAGAGGAACGTGATGAAATGACTGCTAAATATGGATAAGAGAAGTAGCGAAGGATGAGGAAGCTAAAAAAAATGAGAGGAGGAAGGAGAGAGGGGGAAACTGATGGAAGGGCTCTTCTTCTGTGGTCATAATTCAGCGTTTGAGTCAAGGAGTGGGAAAATAAAGGAAATAATTCAGCTCAAATGCACAGCATGACGTGCCACAATAAGCATGTGCACATATCTCCCCGATGCGAGAATATAATAGGATACATAAGTAGCATTTATTTATTTAAATCTCCCCCTCTGTGACAGCCCTCCAGGGCAATAGATTTGGCCCCGAACACTGTAGAGCGCGGAGACCGGCGAAAAACACAAGGCAGATAAGGCTCTGTTTTACATTTCAATAGAGCGTCGTTTTTCCCGAGCAGATACCCTTTAGCCGCGCAGAGCCTGTGTGTGTTCGTGTGTGTGTGTGTGTGTGATTTGTGTAGAACCAGTTCCTCCCAACCCAATGTCTGTTCTCAGCTAATTGTGCACTAACTGGCACAGTCTGATAGGCTGCCCTCTCCACAAGTAGCTGGGCATCACGGCTGCCACTTCCTCACTAAACTCCTGCAGAAACTGCCCTTCTTATTCTGATGTCATCACAGTGCGCCTGGCTCATTGTCTGTGAAGTCAGCAGGGCCTGTTTTTAAGCACTTTGGTTAAAAAAAAAAAGTGCTGCATTCAAAGCATTTTTTCCCGTTATTTTCCTTCAATACTGTTCGTCAAAACATGACAGCATTTCCTGAATGTATACAATTGCTATGATAGTAGACTTGAATTCATATCCACCAGCTGTCTCAGGTATCACGTTTTTAGCATTCCATACCTTCCCATACCTCTCAAGTTCAGTTGGTTGCATCCCTCTCAAATTTGTCAAGATGGAGGAGTGTAGAGGGCATGACAGAGAGAGAGAAAGAGAGGGAAGGAGGGAGGGAGAGGAGAAGAGAGGGTGGGAGAGATAAAGAAAGATGGGTGGAAGGAGTGAGAGAGAAAGAGGTAGAGGGAGGAGGGATGAAAATATGAGGCGTCTCACGTTACCTCTTAGCCCCCGCAGCTGTCGAGGACCCCCGACACCCAATCGGTGTCTCTTACAACAAACGAAACCCAAGACAAACACAATATCTCTCAGCACTACGGAGAGATCACCACAAGTCACAACAAATTCTGGTGAACTATAAGTCCACAGCTAGTGCACATGCCCAGGAGGAGAGCCTCGCTGGCGCTACAGCTGGGGGCGCATTCAGCGCATAATGAAGAAACAAAGAAAAGAAAAGTAAAGGAGTAAGACCGACTATTCAGAGTGGAGAGAACAGTCCACACAGCAGGTCACCCCGTCAGGATGCCGGTGTCATTTTGTGCCCCCAAAGGGCCACTTCACATGAGGCAAAAATTAGACCGGTCTATGCAGAAGAATCTGCCTCACTCCTTACTACCATCAATAGAGTGGAGCAGAGTGCTGGAGCTCATATAGAGCTCAGAGAACAGAGTCCAGCGGCTCCATGATGCAGGGGAGGGGGACACCATGTCATGGACGCATTATCAAAAAAAACCTAGCCTGCAAGGTCATGACCCAATAAAAGAAGAGAAGATGCTATAATCATGGACCACAGGGCCACTGCGTTAGGAGGGGGCAAGAGTGCCAGTGTGAGGGTTGCTCTTGGGTGGGTACGCCAGTTTAGACAGTCTAGATGAGAGCGTGAGCCTGAATGCATGTGTGTTGGTGTCCGTATTTCATAATGATTCAACAGTTTAAAATGACTTGTGATTATTCGGGCTGCCTGTCAGGTAGCTCGAATCATCTACCTCTGTATTGTCTACGCCGAGAATTAGAAACTATCCAAAAGCGTTTGGGTATCGCATCATAAAAACAAGGCTATGCATGTGGTCACTACCTGTTCCCACCCAGGCCAGTTTGAGTCTTGCCTATTTAGCGTCTAGTTTTCACATAAAATGGGGCGCAGCATGTCGAGGTAGTTTTGACAAACAACTTGAGACATGCCAACCTTCCCACAGATACTCCCATGCATATCGCACACTGCTCCGCCCCTTTGGTATGTGAGCTATATTAGTTGCTTTCCTGCTCCACCTTCGCTGCATGATATGCCTCTACCTGCTACTGCGCTGCATCGCTCTATGCTGCTGCATCGCACTGGCCTGCTGTGAGTTAACATCCCACCTCTGCCTCGGCATCCACCTGTGGGGTCTGAATCTCCACCTGAGGTTGGGGACTCAGTAGGCCGCAGGGTGTGTCTGGGTCAGAGCCACGACACAAAACTGTCATTGCATCTATTTGTTACTGCTGCTATTGACGGTTTCACGTGAGTTGGCTGATAGAACTAAATAGGAGAAACTTTGTGTTACAACAAGACAATGAAAGACCCAAACCACACATCCTAATTCTACAGAAATGGTCTGGAAAGGATATTACAAGACATGGAGTGGCCAAGCTCAATCGCCTGATTTAAACTCCACAGAGCTGTTGTGAGATTAACTGGATTGTTAAGTCTGTGAAGTGCACATTTCTGGGAAATACTGCAGTCTATGTGGAAATCCACCGGCAATAAAAAGTAATAAATTTGGCAAAAGCAAAATTTTCAAAGGAGAGATTTAATCTCACAGGGGACATTTTGATGAGAAGTCACTACAATGGAGAACTGTCATTCACAAAAATTTGATTACTGTTTTGCCCACAAATACTTTAAATACTGCAATTGTGGCTACTATAATACAAGCACTTCTATTTAAATACATTGAAAAATAACTACTTAAATTTCAAGAAATTGAAAATTTCAACAGTGGAATAGATGCTGATTTGCACCTGTGTGTGCACATGCAGGCACATGTTTCCAGGCATGTTCGAGAGTTTGTGCGTGAGCGTGTTGTGCGTTTTGTGTGTGTGTGTGGACACGTGTATGTGTTTTGTTGTGGATGTCGTGTGTGAGTAGATGGCAGTCTGCACAGCACGGCACAGAGGTTGCAGGTGTCCGCATCACAGCTACTCTCCTGGAAAAACACTCTACTCAACAGCAGCAGCGGGAACCAATTCCACACGCCCCCCCCTATTCACCCACTCAACCGCCACCGGCCCCCCATGATGGATTACAGGCCCGGGCTGGATCCCCGGGGGCCTGGAGAAGGGGTCCGGGCGATGAGAGGTCAGGAGGGGGTCCTCCGTGCGGGCAGGACAGGTTTATGGAGGTGGGAGGGTGCGGGGCATTGCGGTGCAGCGGGTTATGGCATTACTGGTGACGGAGATCGGAGCGGAATGGAGGAGGGGAGGTGAAGTACTTCAGGGGTCACTGGATTCAATCCCGGCTGGACACACTGTCGGCAGCCATTCTGATGGCGAATGATTCGAGGCTGGATATTTCTATTAATATTATTATCACTCACTTTACTGAGGACTGCCGAGGAGAATGAAGTGAGAGATATTCATTGTGTTGTACAGCCACCTCGCTTCTGCAAGCCTGGCCTCGCTCTGGGTATTCAGGCCTGAAAACCTCTTTTTTATTTCTTTGTGTGTTTTATCTGATTATATTCTCAGCGCGGCTCAGATAACACGGGTCCCCAGCACCCAACCTAAACATCGCTTGGCAACAGGACCTCGGCTAAGAAATGTCGAGACTCATTGTGTCAAGGGTTCAGATGCAGTTACGCTGAGTAACACGATTCTGAGATGCAAGTGAGGATTTGTTGAGCTATTCAGCCTCTCCCCACGCACTCAATCTCAGCTCACACACACACACACACACATTAAGTACTGCACATACAAGCCCCCAGGAAAGAAGTAGCCTTTCAAACTCTCTCCGCATTTTAAAGCAGATCAATAATCACCCCGAAGACGGGCTTCAATTATTTACAGCAGGCTCTGCATATCAAATAGCGAGACGCATCAAAACCAGAGAGGAAGAGCAGACAGTGACGAGACGGCTTGCAAATGAAAGTGCACAACACCTCCTCACCAGCACCCCGCTCCTGCCACGGGCAAGAGACGGGGGCACAAACCTGCCGAGGGCACCCATCCCCACACACACACACACACACACACACACACACACACACACAGGCATCCTTGTACTTCTATCCTTGTGAGGACATTACATTGACTTTGATTTATTCTTTGTGTGTCTCTACAGCCTTTCTCTAATCTTAACGATAAGCAACGTATGCCTAACCCAAACCCTTACCCTAACCTTAACCTATCCCCAATTCTAACCTTACCGCAAACCCTTACCCTAACCTTAACCTATCCCTAATTCTGACCTTATCCCAAACCCTTACCCTAACCTTAACCTATCCCTAATTCTAACCTTATCCCAAACCCTTACCCTAACCTAAATCTATCCCTAATTCTAACCTTATCCCAAACCCTTACCCTAACCTTAATCTATCCCTAATTCTAACCTTATCCCAAACCCTTACCCTAACCTAAATCTATGCCTAATTCTAACCTTATCCCAAACCCTTACCCTAACCTTAATCTATCCCTAATTCTAACCTTATCCCAAACCCTTACCCTAACCTTAACCTATCCCTAATTCTAACCTTACTCCAAACCCTTACCCTAACCTAAATCTATCCTTAATTCTAACCTTATCCCAAACCCTTACCCTAACCTAAATCTATCCCTAATTCTAACCTTACTCCAAACCCTTACCCTAACCTTAATCTATCCCTAATTCTAACCTTAACTGAAACCCTTACCCTAACCTTAAACTATCCCTAATTCTAACCTTACTCCAAACCTTAACCATTAAGTCACAATTTGCCTTTGTAGTCGTGAGGACAGGCAAAAATGTCCTTATTTCCCAATAATGTCGCCACTCTGAAGGAAAAAAAACATTTTCTCTTCTTCACTGTGTATCAAGTACCAGAACACACGCACACACACACGCACGGAGCGCGGAGGAGCCGGTATTGTCACAGGGATGAGGGGAAGCCATTAATAACGCTCGGCGAGACGGGTAATATTGAGAAAAAAAGGAAAGGCAACAAAGCGCAAGGAGACGGGTGCTTCATCTTGCGGACGCTAATAGCGAAGCGGCTGCTTCAGCACCGCGCCGCTGACGGCTCATTCTGCCGCCGCCGCGACCAGGCGCCCGGGCCGTGTCTGTTTGCTCACAAACTCGCTTTATCCTGTTCCTACACTGCACCTCCTCACCCTCCGAGACGCCCCAGAGAGGGAGATGAATGTGAGGGTGAGGTAGGAGGGGGGGTGTCTGGATATTATTACGCGGGGCTCCGTTAACACTCTCCGTCCCGTCCCCAGCACCTCGTACCCCGACATCTCCTCTCTCGCACCCACACTCTGACTCTCCCACCCCTCTCCTCTCCTACCCCCCCACACCAGGTGCGTCTCGTCCCAGGAACGCTCACAAATTTCCCAGGGTTTGGCAGTGGGGTGGTGGACAGGCATATTTTATGGGACGAGATTTGGAGGTCAGCTGGTGCGAAGTAGAGGCATATTTTACGGGACAGGAAAGGGAGGTTAGATTCTGCTTTCGGGGTCCGAGACCCGGTCATGAACCCCGGGGAGGTGAGATGGCGTTTGACGATGATGATCCTCTTTGGACATCAGCATGCATGTTGGTTCTGCACCAGAATTTCAGGCAGGACCTGAAATGGATCTACTTCCTGCATAATCCCCCATAAGCCCCGTGAGGTTCCAATTCCCAAATGCAGCATTGGGTTGGATGATGGACTGTTCAGTATGGAGTACGAGCTCTTCTCATTGTAAGAGCGACATCTAGCAAAGACAATAAATTAACCCTTTAATGCGGGCTAGGTCTGTTTCCTGCAAGGCTGGTTTATGCCCTGTGATTGGAACAGGAAATAACCCATCTGTCAAATGTGTGTGTACTGGGCAGCAAATAAGGGGTATCTGTATGTTGGTGAGCTTAGAGCCCCGAGATACAGAGAGTCGCAACAACTCAAGAATAGGAGCCGTGTTGTTTCCATTGTGTGAAACCAAGCCGTTTCGCACCACGGATATCGTTGAATGTTTTCTTTCTTTTCTTGGAAGGGAACGGTTTTAATTTCAGGTGAGAAAGACTTAACCAGCTTACAATGGTGTCGACAAGCATAAGAGGGGAAAATGTTTGATATGAGAAAAGAGAAAACGGAAAAACAATGCGACAAAAACAAAATGGCTTCAACTCTCTCTATCTAGGAACTCTAGGTGAGCTGAACTCTGCTTAGATACTATAGTGCAGAGATGTTCAGTGAAGGGAGACGCACCAACATGTCTAACTCGTGGGCGGCATCCAGATTGAGGCAAGGCTGCATGCGTTCTGCCCCCATCCAACCCCCCCGCGCCCCCCATGTACCCGCATGAGTTCAGCTTAATCACTGGAAACTCAGCATCGTCTCCCAAGAAACATACCGCATCCCAGAATATTCCGGCATCATCACAAACTCTAACTCTGGGCAACCACAGCCACACTGGCCACAAGAAATAATACATGCATGCAGGCACACACACACGCACACACACACACTCACGCAGTCTCTCTCTATCTCTCGCACAACTGCACACACACACATTTACATACACCCTCTCTCTCACACACAGTTGAACACACACACAGTCTCTCTCTCTCTCTCTCTCGCACAACTGCACACACACACATTTACATACACTCTCTCTCGCACAGTTGCACACACACACACACAAACATCTGCAAATTATTTGCCCTCCATGTCAGTTTTAGAAAAGCCCCAGCAGATTCGCAACCTTTAATTTTCAGATTTTATTTTATTTATATTGTATATATTTTTTGCCTGACCTCCCTGTTTTAAATCGGGCGTAAAAGGTCTCTGTTCCGCACACGGGCAGCTAATCAGAAAAGCCCACACAGCCCAGCACAGCCGCCAGTTACTGCACTGACCCAAGGCCTAACTGCTGCTCGCTCATCTCTGCTCCACCGTAGCTGCACTTTATGGGACAGTCAGAGGGAGGCAGCTTAGCGCCCTCCCCTCAGGCCCAGAAAACGCCCAAACGCCCCCCCTCCATCCCCCAACATCCTCCTCTCCCCCCAGACACGCCCGTAACGGCTCCAGTCTCCGCTTCGAGACCACCATTCAAGGTTCACTTTTCTGCAGTGACCTTGTCGCGGCACCAAACGCTACCTAACGATTAGCTTAATTGCAGAAGCGCTACATTAGACTATATCAAAGGCCCATTTAAAAGTCACCCGATCCCATTCCGCGCGGCATTTAACACAAACCCGAGACATCTGCTTCCGTCCCGAGTCATTTGCATTTTTTAAAGGTTACGCCACCAATAAGGCGGCCGTCTTCTCCTTGAACTTCGTCCCGTTTTTCCATCGTACCACCCGCTCGAGCACAAACACGCATGCTAACGCGCTTCTGCCAAGTCGCGACACACCCAATTATGAGGACACTGCTTCCACTGCTTGTATTATTTAGCATATTTCAGTGTAAACAGATGCGAGCGTAAGAACGCTCTGTCCCGAATTCTCTCCCCTCCGGCGACATGTCACCACACCAACCCTGTTCAAAGCGGCCGCCGCGGTTTTGCGTGCGGAAGCATGAGTACAGGCTGCAGTGCGGGCCGGGAGAACCAGCTCGCTAAAGCATCTAAGGAGAAACAGAAACGCTGAGAGCGACTGCTCCCACAGTGGGGGCTAGCTCCCCTTTTTCCCGAGCTGTCGTATGTACTTCAGAGTCGCGGAGAAGACGCCTCGAAGAGCCTCATGAAATAAAATCCCGCTCAGTTCCTGTGGCCAAGTCCTACAATGCCATCTTAGAGGCCTTCCTCCCCCCCTTCTCTCTCTCCCCTGGCCTCTTTCTCTCTCTCTTTCTCCATCCCGTAGCGTCAAATGAGGACAAGCGGACGGTGACAAACAGGCCTTGCCCAGATGAACTCACTTATTCGTCCGCACGCACTTACGTATTCACTTATTTATGTGCACAGGCGGGGAACCTGTACGCGGTCAGTCTAACGCATCCAAGCAATCTGTCCTCTATAAATAATGCAGCGCCTCCCTGAACCAGCCCAAACCACCCCCCCACCCCTCCTCCCGCCCCGAATCCACATCCTTTCATTTTCCGGGTGGAGTCCAGCCCAGCTTGGGGTCCGGAGGCCGGCGAATGGCGTCGGTCGCGCAGAAACCCAGTTCAATCTGTTTCCCAAGAAGCAATTCAATTATCTCGCCGGGGTGTCCTACTCAGTCATTCGTACGGGAGGACGAGGTGCGGAAAAAAATAAGTCGAGAGGAGGAGGAGGAGGAGGGGGAAGGGGAGGGGGGGCGAGGAAGTGGGGGGAAAATAGATACATTAAGAACAACCGCCGCCAATACCGCCGACGCCATTATCATCAATTCTCATAATGCGGCGGCAACCACGGCCATTACCTTCAGAACCAGCGTCGCTATCGTTGCGGCGACCAGCAGACGGTAATGGTCATGAGAATATTCCTGTGTGTTGTGATTATATCGTGCCGCCTCTCTGATGAGTGCGCCTGAGGCCCGATTCTCTTGCCACCCACAAAAACACGCGGTAGCTTTGTATAGCTTCGCGGAATGGTGCGCAAACCGCATAAAAATCCCGCCATATCCGCCCTCATATGAATACTCTAACTCCACCCCTCCACCGCTAATGCTCCACTTTATTCCCTTGTTGTGCTGATCTTTGACCTCTGAACCTCACCTTGCCGGCACTAAAGCATTCAACACCTCATTTAAACCCCCCCTCCCCTCCCCCCTCCTTCCCCCTCCCCCGCAGCGAAAGGAGGGAAGAGCAGGAGAGCAAAGGGAAAAAAAATAAAAGAATAATCTGGAGACTTCATCAATTTTTCATGAATTTTCATTTAGGCTGGGAGAGCCCTCTTACAGCGATCGATAGATCAAGCTGCTGTCACACAGTTAGCACCTGGGGGCTTCGTCTGGGCCCAGGGGAGGGGCCGAGAGCAGATCAGAGGCAGTTGGTCAAGGCAACAGACCCCCCCCGCCCAACACCACCCCCCATCTCCTTAAACCCCTCCCTCTTCTCCTTCATCACCAGCTCTGAGGCGCACAATCACCAGAGCTAGAGGCGCTCTGCGAGTGCAAACCTCCGCCAAGGCAGCACAGTCGAAATCTTGCGAGTGAATATAGCTCATTAGAAATTTAAGGTATCTGCAACATAGGAATTCAAGATGGCTCCCCTGGCGGCCATATTGTTTCATGCAGCAAAACTGATAGATTCCGTCCCATATGTGAGATCAATCAACCCACAAAATTTGAGTGATATCACAGGGAGCAAAGTTCAGTTATCGTGTGTCATCGGATTTCAAGATGGCTGCCGTGGCGGCCATATTGTTTGACCGATCGTGGTAAAGATCAATCAGGTCCATCCCTGATATAATAGCAACCCACCCACAAAATTTCAGAGATATCCATTCATCACTTTTTGAGTTATCTTGTACACAAACAGACAGACAAACCAACCAATATCGGCAAAAACATATCCTCCTTGGCAGAGGTAAAAATATCATTCTCTCAGTATAACAGCATCCCTGCCCCTCCGATTCTTTAAAGTCGAGCAGCAGCCATCCCCAAAATCATTACCACCATCCCCGACGCCCGGGCTAGATTACACCGATATAGTGTTCACTCTGTGTTAGATAGAGAACACGGAGCACTGAAGTCAATCTGAGTTCAATATGTATTTTTAAGTACATTCTTTACGCTCTACATTCTTTGAAAAATTGTTGAAAAAGATTTCTTTATGCCTTTGCTAGTTAATATTTTCATGAGAACACATTGGGTATTGATCAGCAGGAATAACTGGCCCTCCAGAAGGCAGTAACTTTACACTTCAAAGCCCATTCCTTCAGCAGCTGCAGTCCAATACTGCTCTACTTCTAATGACCACAGCCCTACACTGAAAAAGAATATCAAAGAGCTGAAACTTTATGATAATTTAACGAGAGGGAGCTGCATTTGTTCAAAAGCCTGTGATGAAAAACCAGCCAATGAGCAGCCCCCAGCCCGCACCACAAACTCAAGCTAAAAGTTTGCACATGCTCAGTACTCAGAATGTAGCCATGTATGAAACCATCCCTCTATTTAACGTGCACACAACACACACTTAACAAACCTGAAGTGACAAGCTCAAATGACCATAAAACCAGCAAAAGAAGCTATATGTATCTAAAAATCCTTTTTTACTATTAAAAGCAGACAAACAAACACTCTAACTGACCAAGTTATCACTTTATATCACTGGTCTGAATGCTAGCACCTCAATAATGGTCTTTGCTCCAATGTGAAATTCAAATCTGTCATGGTCATCAATATTAAACAGTAACAGAGCATTCTGGAACTAAGTTTAAAACAGAAGAATAAGTCAAAAGATATGATTGTAGAGTAAGACATGATTGAACGCGAAGGACTAAAAGCAGTTTAATTGAACAAAACGGTGGCCAAACAGATAATGCTTTTTCCCTCCTTATTTTTTTAGCATCAGCAGAAAGTTTGACATTTTCAGGTCTTCTATCGGCTTCCTCCAGTTTGACCAGTGACCACCTAAAACCAGTTCGAATTATCAAATACACAGCTTCAGCAATCAAAGAATCCCGGCTGGTCTTGGCTTGAATTTTCAGCAGGAAATGTGACACGGCAGTGATATTATGAAACATTATTCTGTAACACTCGGAGAGATCAGGCACTCTGTGTGGCTGGGCCGGGTGGCCCCATGTGACTTCCCTGCACTCTCTATGGGAAGCGCAGCAGGAAATCGGAGAAGGGTCGGTGTGACGACCCAGATCGCTTTGTTTCAAAGGTATGGCGACCCGGGGGTCAGGTGCAGTGCGCCCACATTGCCGTGCCGACTCCTACAGGCCCGTGCCAGGTGTCCCTCGCCTCTTTCATCTGTGAGTTTCCCTCTGTTTTCAGCCGGCCGCCCTTATTCTCTCATTCTCACCCCCGTGAACCTGGCCTGAACCTGGCGCAGATAAACTACAAGACGACGTCCACAAAAACGCCTGGGAAAAATCTCCCACTTCAAACTACACCCTAAAATTAAAACGCTAGGTTTAGTAAAAATGCAGTATTGATCTGTCCGTTCTAAATTTGTAAAGTAATTACAAACTAATTTCCAGTACTCCTCACCAACTTCATAAAATACGCAAGTATGAAGTCAGTTAACCCTTTTAATCCGAACGTGTCGTCGCCGACACAAATGCGCCTCTTGTTGTAAGTACCGTAATTACTGTAAATTTTGCGCGATCGAAAAAATTCCAACTGTTCCTGAAAGCTGAGAAGTTGCGCTTCAGCCCGCAAACAGGTTGCTACGGTAAACACGGCAGCATTACGCTCTGCCGGGATTTTTGAATTAGGCCTTGAGGGGTTAACACAATGGCGCGAAACCACTCAACATAAAGTTTTTCATAAAGTAAATCTGCTAATTACGTTTTTTTAAATGGTATGCGAGCCACCACTCTGTTAGAAACATGATAAACACAGTCCTCCCATTCTTTGTCCAAGTCTCTGAACAACCCAAGAGGACTCCCAAGCAGCACTTGATGCCACAGCTCAAAACTTACAGCCAATCATACTCTGTCTCCCTGCTCCACAGGCACGAAACACACTGAATAAGCGCTGCTGATGAGGAAACTGATAAAATCAGGCAGGCACTCACATGCTACTTCCAGGGACGCGTTGCGACTGACCGCCTCCCCCAGGTAGTTCCTGGCGACGCAAACGTAGCTGCCTTCGTCCGGTTTGCTCCGCCTGCCGTGGACGATTCGCAGGAAGAAGAGGGAGCCGGTGGGGAGGAGCATGCGGTGGGAACGCGAGTCGTCTTTGTCCGTCTCCACCCTCTCGCCGTCCTTGTACCACTCCACGGTGGGGGTGGGCCGCCCCTCCGCCTTGCAGTTGAGGGTGGCCGGCTCCCCCTTGGACACGATCAGGTCAGAGGGGTGCTCCACGATCCGGGGAGGGGAGTCCTCCTGTCGCAGGCGAGATCCTGAGAAGAGAGAGCGGGGATCAGGAACCAGACGCCATTTTGAGGTACCAGACACCATAAAGGACAGAAATTCATCACCTCTTATGTAGTTTCAACTCAACACCTTTCCCAGGGCAACGAGCAGTGTTATACACCAAGAGCGGAGTGAATTAAAGCAGTTATTGTTGCATCGTTTTGATGTTTGGGTGTGTGTGTGTGAGTGTGTGAGTGTGTGTGTGTGAGGGAGAGAGTGGGTTTGTGTGGGCGGATGTGTGTGTGAGATAAACATAAGTTTCCCAGTGACCACTGCATCACTATGGTATCGCCACAGCTCAACGAACCACAGGTGAGAGTGAGGTACAGCCGCCCTTAGCACCCAAACACACAGGTGACACAGACAGCCACACTTCTGTCCCTTTTCATCTTGTTAGCAAAGAATTATGGGTAACTGGCCACAGTGGTCGCAACAGTACCTGGTCACATAAGTCCAAATAAACAGCAGAAACTGGGACACCAAACATGACATTTTTCACACACCAACACAAGGACACTGTACGCTGGAAACAAGTTAAACATTTAGGCTAAAATTGTATTTAAGGATTATAATTCACTCCGGTCACTCTTAATTTTATCCGAGGGCCTGTTTAAGAAAGAAAAAAAAACATATATTTTGCCTCATTAAATTCTGCTGCTTTCATAATTTTACAACCCTGTTTTGTGTAGCGAAAAATACGATTCCGCAGCAGTTCTGAGCAGCAGAAGTGTCTTTTATGCCGAGGGTGACGCTGCCGAGGCAAAGCGGGTCTGGCCGCTATGATAATGTCCGCGCTCTCAAAGTGCCGAGCGCGTCTGCAGCGATGTCTCAGCCGCCAGATAAGAGACGTGAAGCCGGTTTAAAATTTGCATCACTGTGGCTCAGGAACGCAAACAGACAATAGAGCGCCACGCACGTAACTGACAAACACAAAAAGCGGCCGCTTCGACCTTTACGGGAGGCGTCAAGTATCCTTTCACATTACCCTAAGTTACCTAATCGCTCCCAGTTCCTCAGTAACAAACTACTAAGCTGCTTGCGACAGCAAACACGTTCTGCTAAACTCTCCCGCACTTCCGCATTTTGTTCTTGACTCTCAGTAAAGTTAATAAATATCCTACCACAGGTTGTAGCTCAATCAAGAGTAAAGAAACACACAGCTATCTGTATGTATTTGTACAGTGACAGTCTTCGCTTTGTTGCTGCATACTCTAGCGTATCAGATTTGAAAACAATGAATATGGGATTTACGTAGGTACAGACTACCAGCTTTAAGTTGCAGGATTTTAGCTCGATATCTCGGGAGCCACGGAGGAACTGCAGCTCTTCGCTCATCGAACAGCCCAAATACCCGTCAATGTATACCTGTCACAACCCTGAATGCCTTTTGTGTCTCTTCCTATTCAGCAACTTGCATGTTTATTGGAAGTATGTCTCCTTTGTTTGGTTTGTGTCTTACGCGCTTGCCCCTCCTCGGCTGTGTCTCATTTCATAGTGATTTCCTTATAACCATGTGACGTGTATTTAAGCCCCCTGCTTTGTGTTGTAAGTTGCTGGATTGTAATTTGCCTTTTGTGCTTAGAACCAGTCAGCATTCCTAGTAGAAACTGCTCGTCTCTATTAAGTGCTCCATGTAAGTAAATGACAGCTATTACCGGAAGCTTTCCCCTTTATTCATTTACTCAAACAAGCTTCTAAGCCTACTCAGGGTCCAGAATTGGGACCGCATTCAAGTTAACCAAGCTCAAGTCAGTTTGTCTGCCCAGTTTAATAGGAACAAGCTCCCGAGCCTAATCAGGATCCAGGATTGAGACTGCATTCTTGTAAACTCTTCCAAGTCTGTTACTCTCTCCAGTTTTTTTAGGAACAAACTCCCAATCCTTCTACGGTCATCAAGATTTGAACCAAGTTTCCATCAAGCTACTCCATCCTCCTGTGGGACAGTTCTGTGCTGCTGAGGTCTGCGCTCCACCTGGCTGTTATCCCAGAAGCCACTGGCCGGTGATTGAGCTCAATTTCGCCCGCAACATCTGTACTAAACTTTGCTATCCTATTCCAGGGTTCCGTCCGCACCTCTGCTTCTGAGGTTTCGTCCGCAAATGACCACATAAGCTGTCAATAAAACTGCCCATTGGATTCTACTCTGGTTCCGCATGTAATTCCTGGTCTGGAACATAGCAGATACCTGTGAAGTGTTATTGGTCTGACACCTGCAAAGTTCTTTTTCATGAAGTCTGTAGTTAAAAGGAAAGGATTGACTGACCCGTAGTGGTTGAATGAATGATTAATTCAGCAAGTGACCATTATTTGTAATAATACCTGACAGCAAATGGGTCATTCACCTGCATCAACTCATCAATCCATCCATTCATTATCTAACTAGCATATTCTGGTGACCTTTCACCTGCGACACAGCTCAGTATAGACTGGGCGAGAGGCATGAATGCGCCCAGGACAGCTTTCCAATCCACCGCATAGATGACTCACCATTCACTCACAAAACAGTCACACCGACTGGCAATGTAGAGTCTCCAGTTAGCCTAATGTACACGTGTCACAGAAGGGGGAAAGTCGAGTGCCCCAAGGAAATCCATGCAATCACGGGGAGAACATGCAGACTTCATATAAAGGATTGCGCCACCAAACTAACCCTACACTTACAGTTCGATATAAATTCATATACTGTAATTACTATAAAAAATATTTATTTATTAAATATATATGTATACAGTATATTCGTTGCATAGGAGTCCTATAGGAGTGAACCACACACTTAAATGTAGCTATCAGTAAATTCACTTTTGGTAAACTCGCCAGCAATAGATAAATCGTTGGTGACACCTAAAATGTTCCCCAGTCAAGCGCCTAATGCCTGGTCTCCAATAACTACAGACACAGAGCGCAGAGTATTTTGGTGAACTCGTGCACTGCAGAACCAGTCATTTCACAGGAATTTGGTTCAGAAAACGCCAGCTGCTCTGCTTTACCGGAATCTGCCAAATCTGCACCACTCCCCCCCCACCTCTAATCATTAACCGCCATTACCCTCCCCGTCTGCCCATAAAAAACCAGAAGAGCCAGCCTCAAATCACCAGCACTGGTGCCACAGTTGGCAAGACCTGTGCATTAATGACACAGGAGTCCAGGCAACCGCTCTGTACCGCGTGTGAATCGCCTTTGGTGTCTGAGGACCTTTTTAATTGACCTTTAACCAGAGACACAATGTAAGTTTCCTGAACTGGTCAGAAAAAACAGTATTCTGTGAGTGTGTTCCGGGTAATTCAGAGGAATGGGGTGTGTACGTGATGCATGCTATTCCCAAGAGCGACCCTCCATTATGGCTCTGACAAAAGCCCCTGTTTAGTCTCATTGCCTCCATGTCCACACTATTAACTCACATATCGTTAGCCTCATAGCATAATTGCTTCAGTCCTATTTTTGCCAAATTGAGATATCGGCTGCCTCTTCTTTTGTGTTTGCAAAAAAATTTTTTTTTCTTTCCTTTTTTCTCAAATGTTAAAAAATAAATAAATTAATCAATCAATCAAATCCCTTGAATAATAAACAAATAAATAAATAGATCATTTAAAAAAAAAAACCTTAAAAAAATAAGAGAGGAAATTATGCTATGAAGCTAACGATATGGACAACCAGCATGTCGGGGAGCGTTTTTATTTCTTAATGTGAATTATACCTCCGCACTGTAGGAGCCAGTACTTGGACCCTCAAGTGACTTTGCATTTCTAATACCGTGGATTCAGAATTCTTATGATTTTATGAGGTTAAGAGTCAGAAGTTAGAGCCAGGCTGAGGTGTAATATTGTGAGATGGTGACCGGTGAAGAATAAGTGATTTGGGCATGCAGGGGTTAAGCCCCTCCCCCTGAGAGAGCGAGGTACATACCTACACTCAGTGTGTGGCGCGTGCGGAGGAGCAGGTGTGATTTATGGAGGTGCACTGTACCGTGCGCTCCCTTGTACCTGCGTCACATGCACGGGGAGGGAACTGCGCTATGGGGGGTTCACCTCTCTTATTCTGCTGTTCTGTGCAAATCTGCAGCTCTGCCCCCTGTGGAGTCCCGTCATGTGACTGCAGGGGACACCCTGCGCCTGGAACCTCACTGCAGTCAGTGTGGAGCACAGCACACTGTCCCACAGACCTCAAGGGCAGGGGGAGAAACTGCCCTGCAGGCAGGAACGTGCCTTCTGTGTGTGTGTGTGTGTGTGTGTGTGTGTGCGTGCACGCGTGGGTGGGTGTGTATTTCTGCCTAGCTGGCCAGGTCAGGCTGGCTGTGGTGTTGTCTTGACCTTGCGTTGGCAGCCAGTCCACTTCCCTCTATCTCGCTAATTTCAGCCAATTGTGGCCATTTCCCCTGCATTGATTTCTGATCAGTAATGGAGTCTGGTTCTCTGTGCGGACACAGGGTTAGGACTCTGCTTCAGGTCTCTGGAGAGCATGAGAGGATCCAAAACCCACTCCCAGGGTACAAGATCTGAGAGATACTAATGCCAATATATTGATAGGATGAGGCTGACTGACATGACGATTAGCTATTGGGCAGCAGCGTTTACTCCCAGTGTCCTGCTAACCCAGCATCATTTCCTGCTCCCTCTCTTCCGATCTCTCACCTCCTTTCTCTCTCTTACTCCCTCCCCCCAGCTGGCAGGAAGTAGTACACCAGCTTCCTGAATCCGCATCTGCTAGTGTGTGGTGGGGGGAGCGGCTGTTTGCATACTCGCTGTAAATGAGTTAATGAATGAAGTACTAATTAACATTATGACATTGATAAATGAGAGGAGATAAAGCGATGGGCTCGAAGGCCGCTCTACTCCCAAACGCTCCCCAGATGGAGTGTCAGAGGTGCGTTCATTCCCATCTCATTGGAGCATCTGCTTCTCCCACAATGCACTGCTCGCCCCTCCCACCCACAGGTTCGGGCACAGCAGAGCGCATCGCGCAGAGCAGTTCCGACTCGATTCGATTTATATCACTCTAATTTCTGTTAATGCAATTTGTATTCCAATCAACGGCCTTCTAATCGCTTAAACCCCGAGTCTCCATCTGCTGTTTCGGTCTTTTCGCTCCTGCAGCGGAGATCCACACAGCAGATGCCCCAACGATCGTCCTCTTCCTGCCAGGGATACCAGGCTACTAAAGCCACAAGGGTAAAGGAAACGGGATGCTTTGACCTTTGACCTTTGATGCACCTCACAAAAATCACACTCCAGAATCATTATTTACACTGGTGTCAAATGCCAAGAGTGGGAATGTTAACCGCACAAAATGGTAGCAATTTATACCTAATATACTTAATTACAGAGAAGGATTTACAGGATACATACAGTAAACTATAACAAATTTAACACCTGCTGTTTCCTACTGAAAACGTTTATCTCATCCAGTATTTGTCAGCCATTATGACCCACCCCCCATACACACACACACACTTACACACAAACATACCAACTCTGTAAATATGCTTTCTGAACACAGAGAAATTTCCAGGCCCTTGCCTAATGCTGATGACTTTTATGGTACCTAGTTTGAAGCGTTGCACTCGCCCTTAATGCATCACAGTTAAGGATGGAAAGGGTATTTAACCCCTTAAACTCGAACTTTTCACTGAAGTTTTTCCTTAGGTAGGTTCAATGCCAGAAAAAACATTTTTTTTAATATTATTTGACAGTGTCACAATCATATACTGTATCTGCTGGTTGCAGCGCTTCACTAAAACTACATCACACTTATATTGAGAGAAATACTATAACCCAGGAAGCTATGTTTTATGGCCATTGCATTACATCAAATGAAAAATACCTAGATCTTGTCCATTTTATCCATATTTTCCTGTAATTCAGCAGGACATATTTGGGATCATTGGAAACGTTGAGATCTCCACTAGAATTTAAAACAGATTTGAATACAGCAGCTGCATTTGACAACCCCATATATGGGTCCATAAGTTTTATGAGGTTAATTTCGATAAACAGAGTGGCTATCACATCTGTTCGGCACAGAGATCCCATATGTATAATTAGGCATGTCACACACGTACACACAAACACATACAAGAGTACACACATTCACACACACACTCACACACTGCCAGAGACCCCGCAGTGGATCAAAGTGCAAGGCTAATGCTTCTCTCATCGGCGTCCCATCAGGCCGAGCGGCGCGGCGGAGAGAGAGTCAATCTTAGGCTTCCTGTTGGGCTGTTCCTCGCTCGCTTTACGCTCAAATGATCTTTCCCTGGCCCTCTTAATGCGATCAGCGGCGCTGTGCAATCAAGTGTGCTCCGAGCGGCGGCGAGTGCACTTCAGCCGGCCTCGTCCAATCAAACGCCAGCTCACACTCCCGACCGAGATAGCGCCTGGACGACTCTCCGCTCACCGGCGAGTCATTACCCAGACACTGGCCAAAAAGAGTGAGTCACAAAAAATGGAAAAAAAAACAAAGTAGGATGAAGGAAAAATTCGAAGCTGCAGTCTTTCTACCGGGGGAACTGCTGATGTTCTTTTCACATGGAGAGGCAATTTCAGGGGCATCCACGCATTGCATTCTGGGACTGCGCAGCACAGGGTCCACACACCACTGCAGCACTGCTGACATCTTCCTCTTTCTCCCTCCCTCCATCATTTCTTGCTCGTTCTTTAAAGCTGACCCAAGTACAGCTCGTGCTTTTATCTGCAACGCACCAGATGCACTTTACAAGCCACAGAAGAACACATACGCATGCATGCTCACACGACCGTATACACACACACACACACACCGATGCACACACGCATGAATCCTTGTACTTCTATCCCTGTGAGGACATTACATTGACTTTCATTCATTCTTTGTGTGTCTCTACAGTCTTTCCCTAATCTTAACCATAAGCAACGCACGCCTAACCCAAACCCTTACCCTAACCTTAACCTATCCCCTATTCTAACCTTACACCAAACCCTTACCCTAACCTTAACCTATCCCTAATTCTAACCTTACCCCAAACCCTTACCCTAACCTTAACCTATCCCTAATTCTAACCTTACCCCAAACCCTTACCCTAACCTTAACCTATCCCTAATTCTAACCTAAACCCAAACCCTTACCCTAACCTTAACCTATCCCTAATTCTAACCTTAACCCAAACCCTTACCCTAACCTTAACCTATCCCCAATTCTAACCTTACCCCAAACCCTTACCCTAACCTTAACCTATCCCTAATTCTAACCTTAACCCAACCCCTTACCCTGACCTTAACCTATCCCTAATTCTAACATTACCCCTAACCTTGACTAATAACTCACAATTTGCCTTTATAGTTGTGAGGACAGGCAAAATTGTCCTCGAATCCCAAAAATGTCCCCACTCTGTTGGTTAAAACGTGCTATAGTCTTCACTTGGTTGCCAGTACAAGAAAAATGCGCACAGAGACACGTTCCGGTCTTCCGAGTATGCCGGATTATAAAAGATTGCTTTGGACCTCTTTGCCATGTTATCTCCCCTTCGGCAGACTGAAAATATACCCACCTCCATAAACACACACATATGCGCGCGCCGCATATCTCCCCACCGGCAATAAAACCCGTACCCCTCAGCTCTCCGATCTTCCCCTGCTGACCACACAAGTAGCAGGTTTTTTATTATCTTTATAACATATTTATTCATGTGTAGCACAGCGGGTGGGTGCTTTGATGATCTTTTTGTAATTATTTTTATTGCCTCCCCGGAGAAATCCTACTCCGCAGTCCGAATCAATAGTCACCCCGTCCCGCTCCGGTACATAAAGGGAAAGACTCCCCTAAGAGATATCAGTTATTCCGCAGACAGGGTGACCCGCCTGTGGATCTGAGGTATCCAGGGGCAACCGCGGGAGCAGCCGAGCGTTCTGCTCACCGCGGGTCCGTGGGGCAATTTCAAAAACAGGATAAACCCCTGCCTTTTGCAGAGAGCATGCCATATGCGAAGCGCGCTTTCACGCACCACCGTATAGCAAAAGTGTAGTGCTTGAGAAATAAGGTATGACTTTAATCCTCATTACATGACTAGAACTCCAGAGGCAAACGTTTTTTGAAACCTAACGCAAACATGACCAAGAAAAAAAAAGGATCTTAAACACAATACTAACTAGATTGTCGGTCGACTTGTATTCCCGGACCTCCTACAGCAATCGCTGACAAAAATTTAAAGGCTTTGTGTCCCAACCACTCTCAAGGCCCATGCCAAATATGAAGCGAGTCGGTTGAAATTTGTGGCCTGTAGAGCACTTCACAAGCAAATTTCTATGGACGCAGTGTGACGATAAATGATCCATTGCATCCCTGACTTGTCGACCAGGATACAATAAAAACCAATACACGTCATCTCCGGAAATAGTTTATATGCGGTTCTAGTCATCCAAGTTTGTTAGCATTATAGTCGGAGCACGTCAATAAGACAAACGTCCCCCCAATGACATCGACATGCCTGAGTACAAATCCCCCAATGAACAGGAGTCTGTCCAGCGCTACCAGGACACAAGGGGCCCACAATCCATGTTGACAGCTGAGAACAAGGGATTAATTATGTGCAATTAGCATATTTAATTGAATAGCTCGGCAGACTCCCTGATTGGTCTTGAGGTCTGTGTGGCTTGCCGTCTGCCAGTGCATGACAGTCTGCTTGTGTGAATGATTGAGATTTTGTGTGTGTAAATGTGTGTGTGTGTGTGTGTGTGTGTGCGTGTGTGCGTATGCGCATATGCCATATTTCAAACTATCTACCAGCCCTAGAATACGTCCCTCCCTGAAATCCAGCTAGGCTGAGATGCAATGTGAATGCGGTGTAGAGCTGGGCGATACGGAAAAAATCAAATATGACACTATTTTTGACTGAAGACCTCACTATTGATATTGAGGTAATACTGTAGGAATAATTATTGATACTCTCACAAAATATTTACCCAATGTCATTTTTGATAAACAGTCACCAGTAATGTAGATAGGATGACAAAGCAGTGACAGGCAAGTTCTAGAACAGTCTAATAAGTGCTAAGCACCGCATTCCTTTACTGTTATCCAGCCTTTAAAACCAGAAAACATAATACATAAGCCATATCACAATATTATGATATCCAAAATCCCAGTTGATATCTACATGTACTATGTATATCACAATATTGATATAATATCGATACATATATTGCGCAGCTCTAATGTGGAGTGCAGGGAAATGATTTTAAGCCAAGAAATACTTAACCCAGAAATCATGCGAAATCGACCAGAAGTTTCGTGTGAGAGCTTAAGAAAGTGTTTCCCCATTTCCCCTTCAAACTTTGTTTTTGTCTCTCTCCTTCCCTCTCCCACAGGATTGATAGCTCGACTCAAGAGCAGGTGACAGGGCCACATCTGTCACGCCGACAGACAGGAAACTGCCAAAGCGAATGCGGGGCAGGGAGGAGATGAACCTGAAGTCTGTCGTTTAAATTCCCCCTGTGGTCTGTTTCTGCCATGATGATGCAGCACACCGTGCCGCTATAGCGATCGCTAAAGCACAAGACAGCTAACAACAAGGACCTCAAACACAACAGGGACCTCAAACTGCAGTCCTGCTGAGCTGCTGTGCAGTACCTGCTGACTTCTGATGTGCTCCTGCGCTTAATTGCTTCATCTCGGCCATTGAGTAGCTAAAGAGTCGGCCATCTTGTTTCCAAGATCTAAAGTAGCAGCTAATTCAACGAAAATCAGAAAAATCAGACTGTGGCGCACCAAGATAGGAGTTTGAGACTCCTGCAATAAAGAAAACATGGAAGAAAACTAACAAAGCTTTCTCCCGCTGACGAGGTTTTGACTCGAGCAAACGGTGGCGGTCAAAGCGAGGCAAACAGCTACTACCACTAGAGGGAGGGAAATGATACACTCAAAATCAAAAATCCGCAGTTGGGGTCACTTCGGACGCCCGCCTCGCCCGCAGCAGAGGTGCTGGTTGCCGTCGATGCCGCCGTGCCCAGCGACGACGGCGCGTAATCCGACACCACATATCTGGGAGACTCACTTAGTTCCATGTGAATTTGTCTTTTTCTTCGTGCAGTTTGGGTGTATAAATAGGCAGCTCTGAGGGAAAAGGGAGATCGTATTTTACCGCAGCGCAGCCGATACCCATACCCATCACTGCCGGAGGCTTCCGTCTCTCCTTCAACAGTCTCGCCTCACTTTCATCCATACATATCCCTCTGTTCTTATCAGATGGCATATCCGGGACGGGCTGCAATCTCTCCTTCCAGGACACTGACTGTCAGAGCTGAGCCGACAGAAAAATATCTACACTTTTACAGACGGAGGAAATAACCTCAGATTTGAGTGAAGTGCAACCAGCAATAACTATGCTACTAAAACCCCTTATCGCATCAGGTGTTTAACCAGGACTGTCTGGGGAACTTAAAATTAGTTTGTAGTTATGTATTTTAATTCGATAATGCAAGCAATGCACATTTGAGGGTTCAGCATTTTACACGAGCGCACAGCCAGCTGTGAATACAGGAGACAACGTTGAGGAGCCCATTACAAGCACGGATAAAATAATACATCTGTATGGGGTACAAGTGGTGGTCGGTCCCTTTTTTACTACAGGAATGCAACTCTATCTGCATTCATATGTCTAGAGACAATATCAGTCAGTGTATGTTGCTGTTTGTGTGTAATTGCATTTGTGTATGATTGTGCGTGTGTGTGTGTGCAAGTGTGTTTGTTTGCATGTCAGTGCGTGCGTGTGAGAGTGTTTGTCTGTGTGTGTACATAGGACATCATCCCCTGCCTGCCAGCCTGCCACAGCTCCTGCAGGGACACTCAACTGTGTGATGCAGATCAAATGATTTCCGATGTGCAGCTCAGTGGAGCATGAAGCTCAGGCCCCATTCACCCAGCCTGGCCTGGTGTCTCTCTACACAAACTGCAGCACATTCAGCACACACGCGTACACAGACATGTGCACACACACAAACACACACACACTGAGCACACACACGCATACACAAACACGTGCACACATACAAAAAATAACAAATCAACTCATACATGCAAATACACAAATGTACACACAAACCAACACACAGATGTGCACGCGCGCACACATACGCACACAGACACAACACACACATGAGAAAAGGTTGGCAAGATCACACAGAGCCAGGGTAAAGCCCTCCTCACAATACAGCGCTAAAACAGTCAGCACCATGCTTTTTAAATGGGGATTGGTGTGTATTTCCTCATCTTTCTTCAGTTGAGCCCGTATGTACTGCACACGCGCCCAGTGTTCACTTGCCCGGTGCCTTCACGAGAGACTGAGAAATACGGTCTGTGTGTTAGCACGTTGACATCTGTCACAATGTGTGATAAATTACATCATAACAGTAATGCAGCCATTTGAATGTGTACAAGCAGTATGTGTGCGTGTGTGAGAAACTGTGAACATGCTGTGTGCCTGTAAGTGTGAGAAACTGTGTTCATGCAGTGTGTGTGTGTGCACGGCAACAAGTGTACATGCAGTGTGCGCGCACATGTGAGTAACTGTGCACATGCAGTGTATATGTGTATGAGAGACTGTGTACATACAGTGTGTGTGCGTGTGAGTAACTGTGAAAATGCAGTGTATATGTGCATGAGAAACTGTGTAAATACACTGTGTGTGTGCGTGTGCATGTGTGTGTGTGTGTGTGCGCGTAACTGTGTACATGCAGTGTATATGTGCATGAGAGACTGTGTACATACAGTACATGTGTGCATGAGAAACCGTGTACATGCAGTAAGTGTGTATGTGAGTAACTGAGTGTGTTCATACACACTTAAGCAGCAGCTGTAGCTATGAGCGCCCCGCGACACGTTAAGCCCGTCCTTCACTTTGAAGCGCTGGCAACACCAAACATCCCCTACCTAAGCGCAGGAATGAAATGAATAGCAGCGATTGATTCTCCCTCATGCATTGTAATCTCTTTACTTTCAACCTGCATCGCCGAAGAGCCGGGCAAATTGAATAGGGAAGAATAAATAAGGCTTTTATTGCTTTAGAAATGAGGGAGGCCGGAGGAGAGAGATCTTTCAGGTGGCTTCGATACACTCTGTTGAAGGATGAGTGGATAATTGGGAGCAGCAGCGAGCGCGGGGTTCGAGAGAGAGCATGGAAAACCCCGACGCACGGCCAGAGGCCACCATTCAGCGCCGGCCGTCGAGCAGAACGCCATCCCAACTGCGAAGGGGGTCAGCGCCAGTCACCTGACCCCGATCACAATACCGCAAGTTACCTGTTCCGTAAAATCAAGCGCCGCGACCCCGCCTCGATTCAAAGGCTGTTTCATAAAGGGAGGAAGAGCTGCTATACAATGAGATTTATTAAATTTCTATTTCATGGGACATTTGAAGCGGTTCATTCAGAATGTGGGGGCAGGGAGATTACACATGAACACGACTCGTTCCGCTGCGAGTCAGGAGCTGGCGTTTTTATAAACACGAGGCCATTACCGCCTGAATGTTTCTCTATGAAATGGTTTGCAGGAAGCTCACGGCTCCGTTTCCATTATTGCTTTACCGCGTCCGCAAAGCACATTCCGGGAAAAATAAAAATAATAATCACAGCTACAGCTGAGGGTTCAAACGTTCAGGGTCGCGAATGAGTGTTCCTTCGTTCTGAAAAGCAGCCCAAACCGCAGCGCCCGCAAACAAAAAGCTGGCTGCCCTGGACCGTTACATAAATCACACGGTCAATGGAGTCAGGCAGGACAGTGGGTACGGATTGGAGCGACCCCACGCTGAACCATAGAACAAGAGCAAGCAGGGTATACAGCTACATTTGAGCTCTGTCTCTCTCTCTCTATCTCTCTGTCTCTCTCACAGACACACACACATACATGTGCACATATGCATGCAGATAGACACACTCCCCCAAAAACATACGTGCACACACTGAGCTGTATGTGCGCACACATAAATGCCATGCCGTCACTCACACACACTGAAGTCACACATACACGCAAAAGCGTAAACACAGATTCAGACTCATGCACACAAAACACACACACTTACACAAGCACAAACACTAATGACACATGCATGTGCGCGCACAGACCAACACATATATGAACAAAAACTAGCACCCACACACAAGCACACAAGCAGACACATATACAGACACAAGCACATAAAAACACTCGTACGTACACAAGCATAAACACTTAAGACTCGTGCATGCATATACATACACATACACACGCAAACACATAAGCATATAGGCATTACGGACATATTCACACATACCGTATACAAACACGCCCGCAATAAGATTTGCCACAGTTCTTTAATTCAGTTTGTAAAACCTTTATTCAGAAGTTCTTTCAATTTTAAAGGTAAGGCTGTGTTTACCCAGCTCCACACCAAAAACTGGAGCCTATACCCCTCTGAATGGTATATGAGTCTATAATGACAGACATATAGGCCTCTACTTTTTTGTGACCCACTAAGAGGGGATGTGTGAGGAAAGTAAGCAGGAGAAACTGGTCTGAGATCAGTGATCGTGGTTTTGCGGGGCTTAATGAATAAAGGATGAGTCCTCGAGCTTGATTACCCTCTGCTGGAGTACTGCCGATATGAAGACATTCATTCAGAAATTTGAACAATACTTATTCTTTGACTCAAACATTTAACCTCAAATCTGTGCTCCTCAGTACCTGAATACACAATTAGAGTGTGACATTAACTCCAGCCAGTGCTTTCATTACATGATGGAAGGTGTGCACGTGTTTCAGTGCATTGTTTGGACAGCACCCACTTGAGGCTGGTGAATATTTCCCTCCTGCTGAGAGAGAGTTCGGTGTGTTAATTACACTGTGGAAAGGGATGGTGTTCAGGCCAGGATGATGTATGTTTACAGAAGTGACAGCACTGCGGCCGTATTCGCCAGGCTGAGCCACTCCGAGGCGCGTTACTGACGCACGCTGCAGCCAGGCGGTGAGGATGGCTGTTTAAGTGCCACACGGCCGATGCGGAGATGGAGCGTTTTCATTCTCGTGGCGTGAGATGAGTTCCCCACTGCCCGATGCGCATACAGTCTCACACACAAACACATTATTCGGTTTGCATCCCTAACAGAAACTTTCTAAGGCCTGGGTCTTTACGGGACCCACTTGGTTGGTGCAAAAAATTGAGATAGACAGATAGATTTATTGACAGAAAATTGACGGACTCCATGTAAGTTTTTTAAAAGATCATCGAGGATAAAATATACAATGAAGCCTAAAGGCTTATCTCCATTGTGGTTCCCGTCACAGTCCAAGATGGGAGATTGAATGGGTAAGTGCCAGGCAAGAATGACAAATAAAATACAAACTATAAAACATTTGTGCAGTTACAAATTATTTAACAACCATGTCTTGAGATGTGTGAGAAAGCTCACAGTAGAAAGCATTAATCACACAAACTTGATAACTTTCCATAGAACTTGATAGGATTCCAAAGTGGAAGTTGGAACCATGTTTCTCAAGGTATACATACAGCCTGGCCCATTTAGGTACACAGCCTATTGACCTCACATTGACAACAGCAAAGCAATTAGGCACCGGCTAAAGCCAACATGCTAACAAATTCCTGCCACTGGTAACAGAGCAGTTCCCCGCAAATCTGTCCTGCAGGAAGCCCTACACAGCAAAAATCCCAGTGTTAATTCAACTCCAGTAGAGTTCATATGAGACCAAACCATCCATCTTGGACTCAAATGAACTCTATTGGCGTTGAATTAACACTGGGATTTTTACTGTGTACACATCTACACTACGATGCGCGAGTGCATCTATGCAGTTGTTGTCAAGGAGTTGACTGTGCCCTGTGTGACTAGCCTTGCCCTAATGCCCTGTCATCCTCGGGTCACCGAGAGACGTCCAATCAGAAAGAGGACAGGTTAACAGAACTTATAAAGCTTACGTGACCAGCTGCCTCCCCAAATACCTTGCAAGGCTTCCAACAACAAAGAGCTAATGCTGATTATCAGTGTGTGATCTGTGTGACCCCGTCGCAGAAGCTCTATTTATTATCTGTGTTTATCTTACTCTCCAGTCCCCTCTATCTGCTCCCCTGTCCCGTACACAGCCTGGTAATTTGTACCCAGAATGCAACTGTAGCTACAGTCCGCCATTTCACCTCACCTCTCGACACACAATTTCTTGCACTGATTGAGGAGCCGCGGAAAGGTTTCCGAAACATTTCCGCAGAATGTTTTTCCGAGGCCTGGACGTGACCAGCCAGCGCCTGACAGACGGCTTCACTGACCTTCTCCTGACGTGCTCGGACTTTTTGAAAGCTGGTGATGCCGAATCTCTCAGCAAGGGCATCAGGAGCGAAAAACACAGAGCCTGTATGCACTTTGCTCACGTATGGCTTTTATTAGATTTCACAATTCTTAACAGTTTTAAAATCATACACAAAATTTTCCATTCAAGCACAAAAATTATGTAATAAAGTCAGTAAAATCAATAATCATGGACATAAATGCAAAATATGCTCGTGTGAGGAGGGACACGGTAAAGATGTGTCACATTACACTCCATTTCCCTCAGTCAGCCAATGATGCGGTCACACAAGAGTGATGTCCTCTCATCCCGGTCATGTGACCAGGGTCATTTAACAATAACCCAGAATCACCCCTCACCCAAACACTGCCACTCAAGTCACAGGTGTGCAGTTCACCTGTCTCCTGTTTTAATTCCTCACATACAGGTAAAGCCCTCATACACCAGCTTCAAAGACTGGAAAATATCTCAGCTACACCTCTTCAATGTCTACCACTCATGTTTATACAGGCCTCTGTCTTTCTGGCATCAAGTAGGAAACCACTGGTACAATACCACAAGAGAAACCCAACAACCTCCACCACCGCCACATTGTAAGCCATCGTCATTCTACAGGTTTAAATATTTATAAATATAAGGCGTGTGCCCATGTCACGCAGCTTAGGAATTCCATCTCTGCTTATTCCTTTCTACCTCAATCTAAGGCAGCTGACAGCCGCTACCAGCGACAGGCAATGCAAGGGCCACGCTTGGCCGAGATTTCCCTGAATCGTGCCGTAAACTGCGATCACGTGACTGCGGTCTCATCTCCTCGCATCTCGGTTACGCGCCACAGCTGGAATCTGCCGTGTCGATCGCAGCTGACATTTCCAAGAGAAATTGAACAAGATGCCGCCTCTCTCTCGCCGCAAAAACCGAGCAAATAATCTGTCAGGCAGTGCTGAAAGACAGCAAAAAACGCAGAATTGTTTGGGTAGAGGTCAACGCAATTTACATTTATCAGACATCGAAGTCTGACAAATCTGAGCGCTTGGCATAAAAATTTCTCCCACTGTAATGTCGTACACTGTAACTCAAGGGGATAAAAACAAGTCTTAAGTACATGTCTTTAGATATCAACTGTTTATATGTGTGTGCATATTTCCACGTGCAGGAAAGCATATGTGCACGTAACCCTTCTACTGCATGCACGAGCTTGTGGCAGAGAGCAATTTGAGTCACTGTATTTAACTGCAAGATTTGTTGATCTTAACTAATTGGATTTTTTCAGCATAACATGCCTCAACCAAAAGTTAGAGATGGCTTAATCAGGATACAGTAAGTTCAACACATCTTTCAATCAGATACAGTGACTCAAAAAGTGCTCAATTAAAAAGCTGAGGCATTTAAAGGGTCAAAAATGGCAGCCCTTAATTTGCTGATGGGTAGAGCGTGTGAATTTTGATCAGACTTACTGTAGATGACTTCTGGTTGAACATGGGCACTCCGTGACCAGTGCATCATGGGAAATGCTACGAGAGAATCGAGCTTGCTGCAGTGCGGCTCAGTGAGCCTTGTGTCCGTGAGGTAACGTTATCCCCGGAGCAGCCGAGTCGAGCGCAGAAAGCGACCGCAGTGGCTGACAGGACCGTTTCAACGCTGGACTAACACGTGTCAAAGGGCGACCATGATTCCAGCCCGTAATCTGATTTACGTTAACTGCATTATACAAATACCCATCTCTCCTGTCCTCTCTCGCTCCCTCTCCATCTCCGCTCTCCCTGTTTACTCGTCTTCTGTCCCCCTATATTATCTTCTTGTCCCTTCCCTCCTCTGAGAACTGCAGGCAAAATAATTCATTGGAGATTTGAGCCATGGATTTCCATGTAAAGCCTGGTGACTACATTACCCATAAACAGTGACTTCGAGAGAGCAGGGACTTAACATTCATAACCATTACCGTACACGGAATCTGCTCAGGGATTTCCTCCGAAGGCTCGTCATTACGGTGAACATATCCTGTAAATGAACGCAATTACAATAGGGGTGCTTTAAACGATGCCAGTTCAAGCAGAACAATCACATTTGAGCAAGACATTACAACTGCTGTCAGACGGTGACCCCGGCGAGCCGTCTCGCGCACGTATACTATTTTTTAATCTGGGGCAGGGTTTAAATCATTTTTAATTTAGAGTGCAGACATTCATTTAATCACAATAATAAAACCGACAATAATTATCCGCGCTGCCACACTTGTGCCCTTCTGTAAACCCTTCTCATTTTACCCTCGCATACTCTCTCTCCGTCACCTCCCTCTATCCTCCTCTTTCCTTCCCCCTCTCTCCCTCACTCTCTCCCTTACTCTCCCTCACTCTCCCTCTCTCATTTCTCCCTCAGTCTCACCCTCTCTCTATCCCTCACACACACACTCTTAGTCTCTCTACATTTCACTCTCTTTCTCTTTCTCTCTCTCTCTCTCTCTGCCTCCCTCTCTCTCCCCACACACACACACACACACACACACACATACACACTTCATAAGGGACGTGGGGTACGGTTTCCCCACACAGAGCCAAAATGAAACTCCAGCCAATCGCGCGGGTCGCTGGGGACGCCAGGTGCCCGTCAGTTCCCACAGTCAGCAGGGAGAGACGGGAAAGCGGGGCGTCGCCTTTCTGCGCCGACTTCTCGTCCGAGCACCTGATGACGCAGGGACACAAGCCATGGGCTCTAGTGACAGGCGGGAGGGGGTCTACAAGCCCTGCAGATTGCATGAGGTCATGGCTGCCAAAAATCGCCCAATGCCGAGGCCCTGTTTATGGCCCTGAACCCTCCCAGGACAGGGCAAAGGCACAAACAGCAGTGACTCACAGCAGCCGAAAAGTCTTGCTAAATCTCCCGCCCGTGTTTGCACTGAGAACTCAGATTAGTTTGTATTTATTCAATCCATCTGGCTGCCGGTTTTTAGCCTTGAACCCATTCCTGCGGCCGGGCGTTTGCCAGATAAAGCCCTGACAATGCGCAGGGACTGAAGGATAAGGGGGATATCCCATAATGCCCTGCACAGCTGCTCCGTATCATATCCAGCTGTCTGGCAGCACCCAGACTTTATTTTATTTATCAAGTTTTTATTTCCTCGTTTTTAACAACAGAGAAGAACAAGAGAGGGATTAGGTTGTAAAAGGGAGTGAACAGCCAATAAATAGTCTTCTGATGCTGAGAGAGTCGGACTGGGATTCCGGCCAATAAAAACCCAGCAGCCGAGGATCTCCAGCGGCCTTCCACAGTACAGCGTCTTGAGAATCTCGCCTGACCAGCTGCACTCCGCGGCGCGAACACCGGGTCTTCGCAATATGCAGATGCTTTTAAAACACCGATAAGCACTCGTGAGCGACCCCACATTTCTCGTGCGCTGGCAGGTTCACGACTCTGCTTCCGGGCTGTTCCAGCTCGACATTTCTCTTCACATTTCAGATTTTTTTTACCCTCTTCTCCCTCTAGAAGCCATGGTAGGGAGAGGCCCCCCTACAGCGCTGCTTCCACAGCCAAAAGCACATCTATCACACTTCAGATAACAGCACAACAAAAACGGGCTCTGGACTGTTCTACGGTTCGCAAGTTCGCGGTGAGTTATTCCCTGCGAGACTTACAGCAGGGCAAGACTGCGGGTGAGTTTGAGGAGGGGAAAGGAGACAGCAGAGGTGAACGTGGGCTGTAGCCTGGTCTGACACATTCATGCGTCCATTCCGACATACTGCTCTCTCCCTCCCTCTCTCTCACTCTCTCTGTCTGCCTGCCTCCATCTCTCTAGTGCTCTCTCTTCCTCTCAAATTCTTTACTCCTCTGACTGAAATCCATCTTTCTCCATCTCTCCACCCCTCCCCTCCGCTCCCCTTCCCCCACAAGCTCTCTCTCTCCCCACACCAGGCAGTATTAATCACTCAGCCCTAAATGCTGTTGACTGCTCCATTCAGAGAGCCGGGCTTTGTCGCTAATGTGGCCCCTGAATGCGACTTCAGACCTTTTTGTCCCGTCTAAGTGGGCTCTGAGAGGGAGCTCCTCCCCATTCTAAGAGCCCACGGAGAACCTCTCAAAGGGCCTCGAGAAGGGGGGGGGGCAAGGGGTGTCACGGGGGGGACTGCGGAGAGGTGATTCGGAAGAGCGAGATTCGCCCCCTTCTCCCTGCCATGCCATTAGCCTGCGCTTAGCAACCGGTGGGTACGGCCAATGGAAGGATTCGGAGTTAGAAAAACAAAAAACAAAAACAGACGACGAGTGGGAGGGGGGAGTGGGTGTTTTTTCAAGGATTTCTCGATCACTGAGTGCTAGTCCTGCTCTCTATAAGAAAAGCAAGGGGTGCAGAGTGCTAGCAAATTCTGACACAGAGGAAAGCAATTTATGAGCCTTGATTATTTCAAAAGCAAATATTTGCTATTTTTTCATTTCTCTTAAAAGTTCCTTGTGATCAGTACGCTCTACGTTCCCCACCGCTATCAGTTCTCGATGTGAAGGGTTCTTGTGCTCGGGAGATTGTCCAGCGGCCGGTCGAAGATGGGTCTTCAGTTCCCCCTGACAGCTCAGGACGACTCGGAGTGAAGGAATGGGGGGGTTAGAGGAAGCTGTCATTAAGGTACTTCTCCAAACAAAAGGCTCTTGACTCCTGGCATTGCAGCAGTTGAAGCGAGGCTGCACACGCCAGTAGTGGCTATTACCAGAGAGCCGCAGCGAGGTCTTGGGCGGGGCTGGGGGGGGGTCAGCGTACGTCATGACGCCTATTTGAGTTTCAGCTGGGAGCGGCTGGCCTGGCGCTTGTCATCGATCACACTTCAGAGCCACTGGCCCTCTCGCCCTTTCTGTTACAAACAACCCAGCCCCAGAAACGCACCATCCCTCAACTTTTTCCAATTCGCTGCAGAAAACAGGCAAAAGCATTGTAAAAAACCTTGTTAAGAAAACAGCACCGAGTACATTAAAAACAAACATGCGAGAGCAGCAAAAATAACCAAAAAACTGAAAACTTGCGAGTTTTAAGTTTGCCTGTGGGGCGCTGCTGTAAAGTCTCATGTTCTGAGTTAACATTCGAAAAATTGCGGGAAACTGCACTCAGAGATTAGTTTCCCACGGTGCCCCAAATCAAAAAATGACAAACATTTCCTTGGACCGAAGAATCCTAACCTCAAATATTTGTTGGAATTTCTGAAGGTAACCTCATCAATGCTATCACCAACTAACCAGATAGTATTCCTTGGTTATCATTACCAAGGAATGAAGTGTTTGCTGGTGATCAGAGAGAATTTTATCAGTCACAAGGCGCTAACACAGGGATTACTGACCCCAGCATTCCTCTTGTGCTCCTATTCTCTTCACTGCAGCAGATTCTTGTTGAGTTTCCGATGTATTTGCAAATTTGCTGAAATTGCACTGTGCTTAGTCATGTTCACTCAGTCAACCATAACACAGCTGTTCTTCCATCGACAATCTTATTTTAACAGCTCATGGCTTAATTGCCCTAATCATAAATGTTCCATTCAATAGTCATAGCGGAACTGAACTAGCGAGAAGAAATAAACATGTCTACAAATAATGTAATTGACTTGCTGTCGTGCATTACTGTGCTAGAGGTTCAATCCATGGAAAAGGCCGACTAAAATAGATGTCCACGCATAATCTGCTCGTCAACAAATGAGAAGCAATAGAATATTACATATCATCAAATCATTAAACTGGCCAAAAAACAAACACGACGAACTTACAGCTGGCCGACTACTACAGTTTTAAACCCTGATTTTGATTTGATGAGGTTTAAGCACATTCAAGGTTTTTAATTCTCCTGGATAACATATTAATTTATTTTTCCAATCCATTACGTATGTCTAGCTCTCTCCGCCATATCAATCAGCTACTACAGCTTTTCATCAGCAGACGCATTCCTTTGTGGTCTTTTATTTGTGGACCTATTTTTTTCTGTCCTTATGCAAAGAACAAATCATCATTGATGAAAGTTGGCTTCCTATCTCAAGCAATGCAGTCTTATGTTTTCCTTTTTGGAAGAATTCATTTTTCATCGCACACAAAACTGTCTACCACTTTTCTTCTCCCAGTACATTTAATAAGAAGCAAGCCAACTTGTATTTTTTTTTTAACAAAATAATAATAATATTGATTTTTTTCACGCTTTTGAATTTGTTCGCCTTTTACCCATTAATATCATGAAGCGTCAGAGGAATGGAACAGATTATGAGGTTAATTTGTTAAAGAGGAAAAATAAAGTGAAGCACCTCAACATAAGTCTTCTGTGAAATTCGGCGAGTACTGCATGATAGCCAGTGGAAGTGATATTTGATACAGGGATTTAACCAGTGGCTCCGGGGCCCGTGACAGTAGGATGGGGGCTTAGGATCATGAGGCTCCAGGGCTCTATTCGGAACAGGTGGGACCCGTACAAATGAGATGGGTAACATTTAAAGCAGAGAGAAGAATGTACTGGATGAACATATGCTGTTATATTCGAGGACTGTGTAAACCGAAGACCTGGGAGCGCAGAGGAACGGAGAGTTTAAATAGGAAACAGTAGGAGCTGGGCCGGAAAAATAAGCCCTTCAAGGAAAGACAAATCGTTCTGGAAGAGCTAACTGTGACCTTGCAAACCAGTCTTAATTTAGAGGGCTGGCCATACTGAATTTCACTCCGCTGCAGCAGCTAAGACAGGCAATGAAAAACACACTAGACCAGCAAATGACTGGTCACTGCTATCTGTGTTCGGCAATAGCAGTATGATGTCGCAAAGTCAACTTTTCTCTTTGTTTTTACAGGGGCCAGGTCGTACTGAAGAACATCTCCTGGACTTCACTGAGGATACCTCAAAATGTCTTGACTCACACCAGGCTTACGACGCAATGTATAAGGATTTTCAAAGGTATTTCGCAAAGCGCTACACGATCAACTCATTACCGAGCGGCAGCGAGTCGGCTTTGAGGGAGTTATCACAAAGCGGATTTAAAATTAGCTTTGGGGCACAACGCGGAGAATAATGACAGGAGGGAGAGAAGCAGAGCAAAGAGCTGGAGAGAGGGGGAGTCTCAGAGGTACCGGTGCGAGGACCTCTGCCCTGACTCATTTTCATAAATGACCTTGATAAAAGCACCAGCGGCAGCGCAGTTAAAACAGGCATTCAATCCAAATTTCAGTCTGCAAACAGTGACTCACCGTGACACATCTGTTGCTCTTTATAACATTCTACAAAACTACAATTGCCTCTTTAGGCAGAGACAAAGACAGAGACGACACAGGCCTCTTCTTGCTGCAGCTAACAACCCGAACTTCAAATTCCGACAGTTTACACGCAGCGCGCCTCAGCACGCGCACAATAATGGACTGAACATAATTCAGTGGAAGCATTCATACAGGAGCACTAAAAAAATCAATAAGCTCAATCTGGATTCATATACAAAGGATTTGATTGCTATGTATCACTGCCAGTATCTAAAAAAACACCCACTGATATCCATAAGCCAATTAATCAAGCACACAGTCTGTACGCTTTGCTTGCCAGGGAAATTGCTTGAAACCACCTATGCACTTACGGCTCTCAGCGGAAGCCGCAGACAGTCCTGTCAGCTAAATAAGAAGTTGGAGTTTCGCCCGAAGTCTGCAGCGTTTAACCTTTAAAGATGAAGCAGGATGGACGCCCCCCCCCCCGACCGTGAATCTTGGACAGACAGTCTAACTGGCCCTCATCACCCCCGCCCATATGTTACATTAACCAAGCCTGTTATTTATAAGAATACATAAACACAGTCATGCAGCCTAACAAGTCATGAGACAAACTGCTTTCGTAAAACACTACGTTCTTATCATAGCAGGTTTTTTTTTTTTTTAAATAATGGTACTTATGCTGTCATCTTCACACCATTGGAGGTGTAGAATGCTTTATTGATATCACTTACACAAATTAACAGTGTAGTAGGTTCCAGAAATACGTGGACTTAAAAGCAGTATGTAAAATCACAACATGTATTTCAGATATGTGAAATGAGAATTTAAGGTGACAGACAGCTCTCCATTAATAGGTGACTTTTGCCTAATTACATATTGAGTGCTGAACATTCTGTGTTTATATACACTGTAAAAATAGAAATTTACAGGACTGATAAAAGTAAGGCATCCAGCTGCAAAACATTTTTGAGTTTGCTCAACTTAAGCCCCTACAATGGCAGAAACTTATTTTTGAAAGACCTTGGAACTTGAAGTTGAGTAAACACAAAAATGTTTTGCAGCGGGTTCCCTTACTTTTTTTAAGCTGAGTCAGCTTTTGAATTTTTCACAGTGTAATGCTACTGATGCAAAAACACAGATACATGAAGCAAAACGCAAACAGGCTAATTCCAGATATTAAACTCTGTTTATGAAAGAACAGTAAATAAAGCAGCTGGTAGTTTCTATATAGGTTAATGTGTACTTTGCACATTTAAAGTGTTTTAAACACATTTATAAAGCAGATAATAGAGGTTGTTTGATACCATCATCAGGCCGGAGCCTATAGAGTCCCCGTACTTCAATCCCGGGGGCTCAGTGTGTGTGCTAGTTTTTGTTCCAAACACAACTGATGTTAATCACTCTTAATAAGGAGCTTTTCATGTTTAGATCAGCGATTTACCTTCTTCAGTCACATGCTGACAGACATATACCCATGCACGCAAAGAGGAATAAAAATTTTGTCCAAAGTTTGATAAAATGGAAACTACTGCATAAAAAGAGGTATAAAAAAATCACCAATCAAATTTAAGAATTAGTTGGTTCTTTATCTGTGAAAACTAAATAGCAGCAAAACCTAACCGTAGGCCGATAATTATTTACATCAAAATCAAATGACAGAGTCAAACTTGTTTTGTGTCATGTAATTAGGTTCAAGGAAAGTGTTTCTAAATTAATTAAAAAACTTGTGTTCAGCAACCTAATTTTGAGCTTACTTATTTTTCTCAGTGTTTTATTTGATTGGTTTCAAGATAAAAGGCTACCTGAAGTCGCACGCAATTTTGCAAAAGTATAATATATTTAAGGGACTTAAATTATTTATGGTATGCATGGGTATTTCTGACAAAATGGAGATTACGAGCGTAAATAACTGTTCTAAGCATGAAATGCGCGTAAATCGTACGACTACAGTTTCACAGCCTGTACGTGTTAAACGGATATGCACACAAGACAACCTGGCATTTATTTATTTATACATTTTCTAGATTATTATCATTAATTAGCAAACATTCTTACAACAGCCTTGAAATAAACTATCATGTAATAAGCAAAACCTCTCTCTGTCCTAAGTTTCTGCTTAGACTGAAGGCCATATAAACAGAGAAATAAATTTGACACTGTTGATAACTGGAAAAACACAAGGCTCCGACATTTTCTTTTCGGGAAATGTTCGTGAGAATCTAATAATGTGTTCTGAAACTGTTGCGACAGCCCGCAGACCGTCAACAGAACCTATAGATCGCAACAGTCTCCCAGAGGAACGCAGCACAGCCCTCCAGATGTGGTTACGAGCGACAGGCAGCTATAGGCTGACTCGCCCGACAAAAGGGAAACCTCATATGCGATTTTGCGTTTATATCCACACCCAAAATGCACTGCCACTGAGGGTAGCCACGAGTTATTAGGCCTCCTCCGCGATGAGGCCAAGACGTCTCTAACCTTTAAGCCACATGAAAATGAACCTGAGGCCCACATAAGCTACCTTGTCCCGTTCACCAAGGCATAACCAGTTTCATAATTCCCATATTTGCATTTTACCAAACAACAATCCATAAAAATAATAAATAAACATGAATAAACCAATGGTCCGATATTAATTAGCCTAAAAGCAATAAATTATCTCGCATTAACTTCAAAGCATTTTTCAGGTCCTGCATTTTTTGCAATGGATGCCATTCGTGCATTCTAAAACCTAATGCACTGTCTCCGGCACCCGCTGCGCCAGTTAATTGGATTTTTGTACATCTCCCACGTACACAACCCTTTTACCGAAATTGCATTCCCTGCTTGCAGGTCAAGCCATATAGCCCATCAGTACTTCCTCTGTTGACACCCAAACTGTGATCCCCTAGATCAGATTAGTTCGCTAGGGACATTATGGATAACACATCTACGCCTCAGACCGATGAAACCTCCGATGTTATAGTTTCTTATGGGTAGCTGAGGGAAAGAAATTACACGACCCAATAATAATAATAATAATAATAATAATAATAATACCACGGCAGCATTGCGATAACGTATTTGCCTGAAAGGAGTCTAATTGACTCTTTCAAAGTCTGTCATTAATGAGCCGCAACAGTTCTTCCTTTTAAGCCTCTCTGCACCAAATGCAGTGAAAGAGTGCACAATTTCTCAGCAACCCTAGACTGACATGAAAAAGGAAGACTTATCTGGGCCCCTCAAATGGGCTCATACGGACAGGGACAAGTGCATGATCCGAGCACCTTACTGATCTACAGGTCTCAGGCTGGGTCAAATATGGAAAATGCCACGCTCATTAGAGCACAATATCCCACCGACACGGCAGGAGTCCGCACCCCACTGACGGGTGGAAGGCAGAAATGTGTCGGAAAGAAGCACTGCGTTATTCAGCCCACTGGTTAGAACAGGACATCAGCACAAATACGTTCAGAACGTATCTACGTTTCGCTTCAGCCCCACCTGAGCTCATTATGACAAATTGGTCGCCAGATACAACATGAACGAACTGCAGCATCGCTGGGTTCTCGTGAATATTACAGAAAACACAGCGTTTCAAGGGAGAAAGTGACCCAGAAGGTTTTTTTTTAGGAGCCTAATTGTTTCGACCGTGAACCAGCAGCCAGTACCATGACTCATTTCAGGATATCCTAGCCTGTAATTTAAATATTTATGATGAATTGCGCAAAAAATCATGTCAGAAAAGAGTCGACTATTTTCTGATTGTTGGAAACACTGATATATGCGAGGGGAAAACTGTGATAACTGTACTGCATAGGATAATAATTATAATTTAATAATAATAATAATAATAATAACCATCATCATCATTATCATTATCAAACAAGCGGTGCATCAGGTCCCTCCATAAATTATACAACTAACAGACAATACCTAAGTATAGCACTGCTGCAACAATTTCCCAGCAGCATTAATTTGTATTTTGAAAAAAATGCTGATGAAATTACATTGAATGTAGACACTTGTTAAACAAATCATAGCCGAAAAACACGGCACAAAATCCGTAGGAAACATCTACAAAACGAGAGCTGCCATTTGAATATAAATATATATATTTAAAAAATAATTATATACATGAAAAATAAATTTTGGGTCGTTGCCAAAAAAAAAGCCTCAATTGTAGTTGGATTCGTGCGAGACTTCCACTTACTTCGGGCGAAACAGAACCAACCATATTCCTTATGAAATTTGCAACAAATGGAAAATCAACAGTAGACTCTTACCATACACTTGACTGTGCAATAATCCACCAAGGAAGATGTACACTAGCAGACCCATTCTGGCATATTAAACATCCACCACTCTTGCGCACAATCCCTTCACTTCGCGAACACTTGGACCCCAAATTCAACAACTTGCAAGTTTATTTCTCTTTTGTTGCTGAAGTATTGGTATGGTTCCTAATAATCGATGACAGTAGGTCTCGAAGTCCAAGTACAGATAGGATTCATTGTAGCCTCTTCCAGAGAACACCATGTAGATACATAATTATCCACAAACTTGCCACAGCCAAAGTCACAGAGATTTCACTCCGGGAACAGTGATCCCGGCTGCTTCTCCCAGAAGTTACCTCGCATCCATTTTTTATGCATTTAAAAGAAAACTTGACTTAGCGTCCTTGGCAATCACTCTGACACAACAATCATTTTCGTGACGTTTAAGTGAAGGAAGCTACGTCCTTTGCCTTCTTGGTGGAGCCTAGACTGTTTTATATGTCCAGCACCTTGCCAATCTTTCCCGAAATCCACTTTCTCTTCTCAGTACATGGTTAAAACAGAATGAATGGTAATGAGCATGCCTCTGTCAAAGTCCAACTCAAGTCTTCGTCCACATCTACATATTTGATTTCCTGTAAAAATCAAATTTCGAGAACGGGATGTCGCTTCCTTGCGCTTGGGTGCTGCAGATACAGTCAATGCTAAGTGGATGTAACGTTAGCAGTTAAGCAGAGCTGGTCCTCTTCCCCTCCGCAGCACCAGCACCACCTCACCGCCTCGGCTTCAGCCTCAACTGAAACTCACACCACAAAATAACTGGAAAGGGGAGGAGAGAAAGAGAGGGAATGAGGGAGACGAGAACAGGGAGAAGGCGCAGCAGCAGGGTGCTGAAGTGTGCGTTGATGAGGCTTTAGGACTACTATTACCACTGCCAGAAACGCACACTCGTTGCCACCCGGAAAAATGAACACTTTTAAAAAAGGGCAGCCGTGGCGATCGTGTTTCTCAGAAGTTACCGCCGAGACTCAAGTTGGCGTGATGCAGAAGCTATACCTTTGACGAGAATGCGGTAGGGCAAGAACGAGCGTGCGCTCAGCTCATCTGAAGCCGCTTTCACACTGGACGCGAAACAAATTTTTTTCGCACGACAGTTACATTCAAAGTCAATTCAAAATTCGCGTCTTTGCATTGACTTTGAAAGTAATCTGTCGGGCAAAAAAATCGTTTAGCGTCCGGTGTGAAAGCAGCTTTAGGCTAGTGTGAACAGAATGACTGCAGAATTGTCCGTTATATATGAAGATTTCATTTTACTGTCGCATGAACAAACTACCTACGGGTTTGCCTATCAGCGAGGGAACGTGAACAAGGTGCAGGTGCTTTTAACCTTCGGTCCTCCAAACAGAAATGCATGCACATTCAGTAACGTGCTTATCTCGACAATTTCTAAAGGTGCATTTCGTTCACTAAAAAAAAAAAAAACTTTTGAGCGACTTCATGAGACAAGAATTGTCCCCCATTGTCCATTCCATAATTTCTTTTCATTAATATTTGATGGACAGTGAATGACAGCGGAGATATGATTGTGCCATAGTCATCTGTTTGCCATGACCCGCGACACAGGCATATTAAACATGCAAAGCTTTCCAGCCGGATTACGAACATTGGGTCAGATTCAGCGGAATCTGATTCAAGAAGTCATACGACTGACGGAGAAAACGATGGAACGACTCACAGAAACGAGGGAAAAAAACATTTTCTACGATGCAAATACTAGAGGGCCGACAGGTTGGGTTTTTCATAGTGTTAAAACATTTTTTTAATCACAGATACGCGACCAGGGAAAATATGCGTGTGAAAAACCAGCTCAATTAAAGTTACGATGCATATATCATAGTGCTGCCACAAGAAACATTAGGCTACTCAATGCGGGGTTTCCACGGAGAAATTTAAGCCCTGCCGAAGAAGCCAATGCAGCATGTTTACGCGTGCGGATCTCAAAGGCGCTGGGAGCCATTTGATGTCTGAGCTGGTGATTACAGCGTTAGTATGCGCTGAGAGCGTGTGGGCTCCTCATGCACTCAGAGCCTACTCTGTCTGCGGCAGTGTGGACTTTGAGCCCCCCCTACTGGCCGCTGTGACGCAAACGCAAATCCACCTTGAGAGCATAGGATTATTCTCACCACGGTTTCGTTGGTCATGGGTAAACACATAACGCAGCCCAACATAACATAAATATGGCATCACTGAGAATCTGTGCACCGAAATAACTACGTACTCACGTGGTATTGATGCCGAGTAAATTGTAAAGTCGATCCCCACACAACTGGCTATTTTCGTCGTCGAACAACGAAAATATAGACAAATAATTTCCACAAGTAGGCCTATAGGCGATTCCAATTTGGAAGATAAATTGCCCTCGAGAATTTAAATAAGTGGCAAGGCACGATGAAGAGAATCCTGCAAAATAAATAAAAACAAATTAACAAGTTCTCGAAAAAAAAATGCAGCAAATAATATGCGTGTAGGAGTACTGCTCTACAGTTGGGCAAACGAAAGCTATGAAAGTAGAATACTGTTAATAGAGACAATCTTGCACACACTGAAAAGCGCGATAGCTCTGTTGAAACAGCTTTACAACAGGTCTGTCGTTATTGCGCGCTTCCGCCCACCATTTCTTAACTGCGACACTTTCTGTAGCGGAAAATAATTTATTTAGAAGATGTTATAATAATGTCACAGCGAAGGGTTCACTTTTAACGTATAGTACTGCAGAATAATGTCACAGATGAAGTGCCGTGTTCCTGCCAATGGCCGGAGTGGTATGAAAACGCCAAAATGAAAAGAGCACGAAACAATCTGCGGGTTCGCAGAAACTGGCGACCTTTCATGCTGATGGAAAAGTGTGACTAAGATGGCCACGGGCAAGAGACTGATTGCATTTGATCGGACTTTGTAAAACTGTTGCCACACTTAACTGCCGCCTTTTCAAATCCTCTTGTTGCCTCTCTGAAAATAAACAACATATGGGCTACACGTCAAGTCCACTGAAGCGTCAGAACAGATATTTATGAAATGGACCGCACACAAATGCGGGTGCGAGGCTGGACACCTTTTACGGCGAACAATAGCAGCTAAGTGCTTTGCGAATGCAATTTCAGGCAGATAGAGTGACGCCCAGTCAACCATGTTTTCATGCTTATGTACTTATTAGTGTATTTATATATTTAGTTGTTTACTTAGAGTTGTGTATTTTATAAGAGGCCTACGTATATGACCCTACTTCCAGAAATAAAGAGTTTAAAAAATAAACACGTGAGAGCTGGCAAGCTGCACTTAACTTGTCAAAGTAGAGAAATGTGAGTCAATTGTTGCAAGGTCAAGACATAAAAGAGGATAAAAGCTGAGTTGTGACGATATCAGAAGGGTTAAGATCCACAGAAACAGAAGCTAAGCCTGCACAGGCAGCTCAACCTCAGGGACAGGCTCTATAATAGGGAAGCTCTACCTTCAGGAATGCCACACTTCAAAGAAAACACAAAACAAACACACACGTCCACTCACATTCAAGCGCAATCAGGCACACATACAGACATGCACACAGGTACACACAAGACATCAGGAGCGTTCATTTGCCGGCTTGGTTTGACTCTTAAAGGACCTTTATTCTTTGTTAGCGGAGCAGCATGTTGCAGCCTGCCTTGTGCCGCTCACTCTTGTATCCGCCACACGTTTTAAGAGTGCTCCCATCGAAGGCTGCACTGTCAGCTCGCCAGACGCACCGATTTGTCTTGATATTTTATTACCTGTTTGTGAGCCGCATGTGAAATGCTGTCCCCACTTTCAGCACACACACACACACGCACACACAGTCCAACACCATTTTATGTTCTAAACTCCCAAATAAAACAGCACTGAAAATGTCAACAAAGGCTATTTCAGTTCTAGCCACTCAGGTCAATGTCCTTGCCAATCATTTGTTAAAAATCAGGAAAACAAAAACAAGTGTTTTCAAAGACCTATTTTAGGCGTGTGAAAAATTGCCTGCTTTCGCAACCTAGCCCGTTTCATTGAAAATTGCTGTTACTGAATACTGCTCTGTGATGAGTAACCACTGTGCCAATGAGACCAAGAGGTTGAAATCCACGCCTTTGAACCCTCGTCCAACCCAGTCAAGGTCTTCACACGGTAACTCACAGCCCCTGCCACAAGAAACCGCATCACACTAAACTGTATTTATGCCTTTACTTTACAAGGTAGTATATCCTGGTAAATTCCATTTGAGGACTTCGGTGAGTACAGCAGCTTGAGCATCCATGATGAATACAGATTTGAGCTGTAAATGCACAGGTCTGCCAGACGGGTAGGTAAAATAAATGGCTTCTAGTGCTTTCCGTACAGACACACACAAACAATATATATACACCTCCCGCCTATAGAGAGCACAGCAGGATATTCCAACCTCAGCCCTGCTTTTATTTTTTTTCATCCCGCTGTTTCTCAATCTGTTCACTGTATCTCTGTATCTCTCATGTAGCATTTACCCCCCCTGAGGGATCTCAGTATTGGCTCATGGTGGATTTATTTTAATTAAAAAAGAGGGAATGTTGACTCAGGACCGACGGTGATACTTCAAAACGAGGCAGCGCCGCTAAGCCCGGGACTGATAAGTTATGAGGGGTGTTAGTGTAAACTCGCCAGCCGCCCAGCTGAAGGAATAACGGCCCGCTTTTTAATTAGGCTTTAACTCAGGAATTGTCAATGGGATGAATTGCCTCTGTTTTGCATGGAAAGGACGTGTTTTTTATTATTGTCCTTCATCCTGGAGGAACCTAAAGCCACCTCAGCTTACATAGGAACAGCTGAGGTTTGTCTCGCGGGTGAGATACAGAGGGATTCTGGGTTATTCCTGCCGAGTTACACCCACTGTGGAGATCAATACACCTTCCCAGCACCACCCTCTCTCTAACACCTCTGCATGCCCTGGCCATATCAAAGGGACTGCGGAGCTTAACAATGAAGTAGACCGCTTTCTCTGTCCCCCTTTAAACATGACACATGGGTGAGCGAGGATTCGCATAAGCTAACTCAACACAAGAGCGGTGAGCATCAGATTCTGCTAGAGTGAGATTGTTATCCATGATAATATGTAGAAACATTTTGGGAAAGACTAATGAATTAAATTGGTCATTCGTTCCTACACAGTACATGCAATAATTTAAGGGGCTGTTACTTCTGTTGAACGATGGGTGTTCAACAGGTTGACGACAGAAATGTGGGGTAATTCGTGAGACGCTCATGAGTATGTCCAACGAAATTAATGCATTTTGCGATGGAGAAGGTGGTTGTAGACCCTCGTTGTGGAATTTGAACACATTTAAAAAAATTTTTTCGGCATCATAGGTGATTGTCTATGTCAAGCCCATTTCGTAGGTCTCTCGTGCGGTGCCCTACGAGGTTGTTCGTCTGTGTTACGCTAGACCTACAAATTTCTTTTGATTTTTGGAATCATCTGAGGTCCTCACGATCTTTGGAATTTCCTACGATAGACCCACAGTCGTCCTACATTAAACCCACGACAGTCCTACAAACGTTCCACCATTGTACGTCCTTTCGGCGGCTGTCATGAGTTAACCGAATGATTACAATTCTATCCCACGTCAGTCGCACGGCTGTCTTGAAATTTTTTTTTAATGAAATATTTTCCTACGATGGAAGTACAACACAAATTGTCATGTGACTGCCACTACTGTTGAGGAATTCGTACTGGTTAGCGTTGACTTTTAAATGAAGGACCCAAAAACAGTTTAGCAGTTCAACAATTTTACTGTAATAATTCAGAAGGTAAAAACATGAGTACAATAAGGGAAATTCATGTGCACAGATACAGACAAACGAAAAATAGCCTTCAAACCATCAAATGATACAGAAACCATATACAGCCGATGATCTTTAGCAAAGAGTTGGAAAGAAGAATACTCAGATAAACAAAAGCTTCTGTGAGTACAGAATCTCTGGTCGTAGAGGACCAGAGGGCTGAGAGCAGCCCCGAGTTCTTCTAAGTCCCCATCTTTATAGTTCCTTAACTTCCTTTTTCAGTTGGAGGGGTTTACATGTCACTCATATACAATGTATCATATTAACTTGCCAGTTTCATAGTTTCCATGAGAACCAACCATTGTGCCCCTTCTCAGATCTAAAGATACTTGACCTACACCTGACATGGTATTGCTCCTTACTCATTGTCTAATTGCTGCTATAAATTTCAGCTTGCGGTTAGGCCGAGACTTCAACTATGGTTCACCTCTTGACTTTAAATTTAGTACTTCTGTGTTCTTTAGATAAGAGGAACAAAAAGTGGAAAATCCCAGATGGAGAAGACAAAGAGAGTTACAGCACAATTCACTCAGATATACATTGCTTTAGTGAATACTTGATTATTAATATACTGGACAAAGAAAATTAGGGATCACCCCAATTTTCGAATTTGAAATATTTGATAGTTCAAATTATGTTCCATATCATATTTCAATATTAAAAATCAGAGTGATCCCTAACTTTCTTTGTCCAGTATACATTGTTTCAGTTAATATCACTTAATACTTGATTATTAATGCATTTGTATATATAATGAATTAATACAACAATTTAGCAATAGATCAATACAATAATGCTTTTGTTAGTTTTAGATTGAGAACACATTTGAATATAATGGATTAATATTTTCCCACACTACACAACCTTCAAATCCTCCTCTCCCAATCGTACGGCAGTCCCTTCTGTCATGGACCCGAAAAAATTGTACGACATAAAAAAAATCATACGACGTATGTGAAAGCCCCCTTAATATGATTCAACATTTACTTAGAGAATGCAGAACACCGATAGGTGACACCTGAGAGTGTGTCTCTATGTCTTCCTGTGATTGGTGGGTCCTCATTAGTACGGTATTCCATGACCAGTCATTTAATTTGGCCTCTCCATCCCTCCCACCCCCCCTTCCAAAAATGGAGTAAATGAATAACCACGATCACCCCGACACATGTTCTGACGGGTCATTTATTTTCCTAAACACATCAGACCCCAATTACTGTCAGCTGATTGGAACAATTTCGCGAATTAAATTAGATAAGAAAGTAATAATCAACCAGACTTTCCGCTTTCTTTGTCCTCGCACCATCTGGCCATGGAAGGTAATTTCTTTGGAAGGGCTAGGGCTCACTACATTTTGGGGAGTTAGTGGGGGGAGTGTGGGTGGCTAATTTGTCCTACATTTGTTTTTTATTGCTTTCCATTTTGCTGTAATACTGCTTTCAAACATGCGAGCTTAAACTCGATGGTTTTAGTTGGCGCCGCCTCATTCCCAGAGGGGGGAGAGGATAGACAAAGGCCAAATGAAATGGGTTTAATGGGGATTTTAGGGTTACATCCTCCATTTAACCACTGTTGCCTGACTCCTATTTCCTGGGTTAAAAAAACAACAACAAGAAAAAAAAAAACATTTGGTACCATAAGCCCAACCTTAATAGCGCATGCTGTAATTATTCCAGTTAATGATTGAGGAGATTTTTATCCTGTAGCCCCAGTCTCAGTGTGTGCACCTGTTAATGAGCTGCTCTTGTGCTGCTGTTGTTTGTAATTAGCGGGAGAGGCTGCAGATCAATTGGACGCCTCCAGGTGTCTGCTGTTATCTTTCAGAAGGCAGGTATGCGGCGGAGTGTTGAGGTGGGGGGGGCGAGCGAGTCCACTGAAGCGTTTTAGCAGGAGCTGGTAGATGCAAACAGGCGAGCCCCAGGCCCCTCCTCGCAAAGAGAGGGCAAACTCTGATCGCGGGGCTCTGAAATTTTAACGCGCACCTGTACTTCTCCGCAGCATGGGAGTATGTCAGAGGAGCCAAGATTCAACTGAGGGGAAAAGATGGAAAACAGACTCTCGACTGGCATCATGTCTGTGCAGGTGGATGCATAGTCTGTCCAGAGCTGGGAGAAGTCTCCGGAAAAAAGGGTCAGAGTCAGTCAGATGGCGTTAAGGTCACTCATAGCCCAGTGGGTTAACTCCTGCCACCACACTGGCATGAACTCCAGTCAATTTGCTGTATTAGAACAAATGGGTCCTCGTGCCCTCCTGGCTCGTAGGTCGTGGAAATGTGTGAGCAGTGAGGTCCATTAGTCTCTTACGTGAAAGAAGAGTCGCAATGCTAAGGCACCTCAGAACCCACTGATCTGATACCGAGAAGTCCGTAAGTGACAGTACTGTGACGAAGGGTGGTAATTCTGACTTAGTTCACCCAATGTGAATGTAAACATACTCAAAGTTTAATTTCAGGTTGTTTGCATCTACATGGTGTGAACTGTGAAGAAATTATGAGCCCATTCTCATCCCGACCTGTCATATATCGTGGTTTAGGTAGGTGCCCTGAGCATCACCACAGGAGGAAAAAGGAGTCCTTTTGCCTCTCTTTGGGACGACGTAGGCATCCGCATAAACTTCAGTACGAAGCCGACTGCATATAACACGACAAAAGCACTAACCAGTACACCACCGACCATCGTAGCTACATGGATTAAAAAATAAACCTGAACACATCCCAATCTCAGATTATTGTAATAAATTTATAAAATTATGACTCCTTTTCCCCAATCCCATTCGGCAATAGCACTGAATAACAACACTAAAAGATTCCCATTGTGTCGTACATCATTGTTTGGGTAGATTTTCAAAACAGCCTTATTATATGACGAGTCAGGACAAGAACATACTGGCATTTCAGCCCTTTGGAAGCATGTTAAGGTCCAAATACTGACGGCCCTCACTTTATCTCAGTATAAGATCACTGCTTTCAGTCAAGTTCAAATTGGGAAGGTATTCTCTCTCCCCCGGCCCCTAAGGCTGAATCCTGATTGGAGGAGTGGTAGATTGGGGTGCGGAGGGGGAGGGGGGGGCTGTGATTAATGAACGTGTCAAGAGTGCCGTACCCACCCTCTACCCCCCACCCTGCACATCCATAATGGCACCTGGGAGCGTGGGCAGGGCCCCTACCTGTGGCCTGGTCCCCCCCCAGCGGGATATGATTCTTCCGCCGGATCCAGCAATGTCAGCAATCCTGTCGCGGGGCGCGGATCGGGGGGTTATTAATGAGCCTCGCTGTCACACACGGATATTAAGCTGTGGCTGCGACAGAACAGAGCCTCATCGCGCGGCCCCCACCTCGCATCACAAAACCTCACAGCTCCACCTCTGCGCCCTGTTTTCACCGTATCACCGCTCCACCAGACCTCCTCACCTTTTCCAACTAAACTACAAAAATAGGTATTCGATGAGTACATGCGCCTACTGCTGATTGGCAGTTCACTGCAGGCTAAGAAGTTATACGAACAGACTTACGGACTTACAGCTCGATAGCATGGTGTCTACTTGCGCGCGCACAGTAGACACAAAATCACTAAGCTGTTTTGCTTTTCTAGAATTTCCAAAATATTCTCCCAAAACGCGCGAGCTCTCGTAATTTCACGTTCCTCCTCTCTTTTCCAAATACACCTTTTCTGAGGACACTGTAATCTCACCTCCAGGTTCTGTGGATTTCCCCTAAATTTGCAGCTGTGTCACAGAAAAACTGATGTCACTTGCTCAGTCATGGCCGGCCCTGTTTTTATTCCTAAAACGGGGAAAGAGGGGTGATTTAGAAAGAAGCGCATGTACAGGAACGATAAACAGTCATTCCTGTCTCATTGGACTGGTCAGTCCTGCGTCACTTCTCGTGTCTCACGGTATTATCATCACTGTATGTCTTGCCTGCAACCACAGCGGGTGGCGTAGGTGAGAATTGTGTCACCAGCTATCGTACAGGATCAGTCACTGCGAATGGACTATCCATGTCACGCATGTCCGATTTCACTGTCTTTGTTTCAAGCTGTCCTATTCTGCTGTCTGCCTAAAAGGATGGGTCAGATTTACACTTCATTCATAATAATATAGGTATTACTACGATCTTACAACCTGCCAATAGATATGAAGACTTTGTTTCCAAAACGCAATGCATCCATTTTACTCATTGTGAGTAAATCAGCTTTTTCTATGTTGGCGTCTATTGCATTTTATAGAAAAACACAAACTTTGACCATGAAAAAATACACTTTGTTATGTTCTTGTTCTGTCGTGCCTTGTGTCTGTTTCTAGATCCTGTCCCGCACTGCCAAATGGAATCCTCCGTATGTCTGCGTTCCAGTCCACGTTTTGTTTTCTCTAGTGCATGCACTGCTTCTTTGCTATTGGCTGGCTGCGGTATTTCCATTTTCCTTCAGCGCTGTTCTGGTTTCGGGCCTTTCTAAGGACTAATGTCAATTAACTGTTTTTACAAAAGTAGTTACTAACAACTACTAACATTCACGGGAGGTGTTTTCTTAGACGGGCACTTTGCTAATATTACTAATTTAGGTAGGGTGTTAATTGTCATGATTTCATATTCATATTATTTCAAATCTTGCTTTACTTTGCTGCTCTTCCTTCGATCTGCATACTTCATTGGTACTTAGCTGAGCACGCCCATTTTCTTAATGGGCTTGTTATGTCATTAAGCCTTTGTCCAATGTCTCATGTTCATGCTTTGTTCCCTCCCTGTTCTGCCCAGTTCTTCCTCGTTCTCTCATCAGCCCTGTACCTTCTTATTCTGCGGAGGCATTCCAGTTGGCAGTCGGTCCGTTGTTTCCGTGTTGGTTCCATGCCTGTTCTCATGCCGCGTGTTTCATGCTCTTGATCATATCGTTGAGTTTATACTACCCTATTTGTTTCAGCTAATTGAGTGGAGTTTTTTGTTGGCCTTGTGCCCACCTTTTCCCTGCGTTATTTCTGTTCATTTCTGAAGTTTCTGTTGGCCCATGTGCCTTATTTGTTTGGAATCTTTTGTTCAATAAAAATCATTCTTTGGATTCGCGGCTCGCTACTGGTTCCTTACGTTCCTTCCGCAAACGTAACACACCTTATAGTATGAATTTCTTAAACTGGATTTTTTTGCACCATTTGTGAGAAGCACAGGGCTACTGCTCTATGGCATTATCTCAATATTTGTAATTTCGGCACTTATTGCGTATTGGAAACAAACTCTTCATATATCATATTTTGTTTGTCCTATAGGGCAGTACGGTACCTTGCTCTTCTGGTAATTTCTACATCTAATCCCCACTTCGTTATCTGCATCTTGTTGCACTGGCCAATTCTATTACCTTATTTTCTGCCTGACTGTATGTCGTAGAGAGTTATATTATTGGTAAGTGCTCTGGGTGAGATATAAGACAGGAAAGCCCATTGCTTCTGCCCGCGTCTTTCAGGACGGGTCAGTTCCATATCTCCAGCGAAAGAGTGGGATGCGACTGAAAGGTCAGCCAGATGGTAAAGGGGGACGTTTCCCTCTCCACAGCCCCAGTCTGAGTGCGATAAACCCGGGGAGAGATTTATCGTTTAGTGGGAATGCGGGTCTGTTGCCTCTGGAAGTCTGCTTCACACACGCCTGCACATCTGGTTTTATACTCTCCAATAAAACTCAAGAAGAGGATCCATTCCTATGCAACCCTGTTGACCACCCAGCATATACGCACATACACACATGCAGGGACACACACCCAAACATACACAGAGACAAACACATGATCACATGCACGCAGGGATGCACTAACAGACAGACACACATGCTTGTACTTATATCTTTGAGAGGACATTACATTGACTTCCATTCATTTTTTCTGTGTCTCTACAGCCTTTCCCTAATCTTAACAATAAGCAATGTATGGCTAACCATACCCCTAACCTTAACTAAGTCACAATTTGCCTTTGTAGTTGTGAGGACATTTTAAAATGTCCTCACTTCCCCGTAATGTCCCCACGTAGGAAAAGAACATTTTTTGCCTCTCATCTTGTAGCATGTACAAGAACACACACACACACACCCAGGGTTTTAAACAGGTCCAGCACACATGGATACACCCTTAAATGAACGAGGATCTGCAGCAGAACCCTGGGATAGAGAGGGGCCCACGAGACAGGCCTAAGCTGGAGATATTGGTTCTGTGTTTGACTCGACAGAGAGAGCTGCAGTATTATCTGGGCTCCTGCTCATTTAATTGGAAGTGCACTGGCCTGGATCACAAGAGAAGAACATACATCTTTCGTTCTCTCGATCTCTCCCCCTCTCTTCCTATCTGCGACTTCAATTCTGTATTTTTCGTCAGCTAGAAATGGAAGCAACATAATTATTATGGATTATGAGATGTAGAGTTAATTTATTTTTTTATGCTTCTGTTTGGCCAACACTGAATTGGGCGTTGCTATAGTCACTGAAATACTAGCGAACTGCAGACCGTTCCCTACTCTCGAATTGCTGTACTCATAAACAGACACTCTAGCCTCTTCAAAGTGCCTTTAAACAACTGGGTTTTCCCCAAACAACTGTTTACAGAAGGAGCTTCCCAGCTCTGCCACGGCGTAATGAGAAGGTAGGCTGCATACCTGCCCTGCTGTCGCTGAGCTTTGAAGCAGACACTGGCAGGTAGAGACAGGGGGGCTGAAGGGTTTTGTGGGGGGCTGGAGGACAAGGAACGCAGAATACACTGGTAACAGTACATACTAATTGAACGAAGGAGGTTAGTCCCCACTTGTAGATCAGGTACTGCTTGCATGGCATACTGCTAACTTAAAGAAAACGTGTAGCTTGCACCTGAAGGCCAGATGATGCTTATATTGCATACTGAGTCAAGGTAATAGATCAGGACGCACCTGAAGGCTGGACTCTGATAACAGTGTGGGCTACACTGTGGGAAGATGATAGATCTTGCCACCACAATAACAAAGGTACCCCAGAATTCAAGCAGGGTATTCTCAGTACACATGGCTGTCAATATATTGGACCCAAAGGGAACTCCATTACAATGCAGAGTTGTTAAAATGGGGTTTCAGGATAGGACAGGTGTGGCAGATGTGGTGTTGGCAGCTAGTCCGTCACTCGCCACCACGATTACCTTCTAGGCCTCCAAACTGCTTGGCTGTGATGTGTGATGGATGGACATTTCTGGCTCCTGACTTTCATCCCTCTGACTTACAGCCTCTCACCTAGTGCATTTCTCTATCTTTACCCTACTCCTAATTCCCTCCATCTCTTGCTCTTTTAAACCATTTTGGCTCCATATTTCCTCCTTTCCTTATCCACACTCTCGCCCTTATTTCTCTCTTTGACAAATTAAAACTCCCCTCCCATCACCACCACCGATGTTCCTAAATGCCATCCAGGGAGACGAATGGAAGACAGGGAGCCGAAGAGGTTTTCAGGATGATGCAACCAGTCTGGGAAATTCGATCTGATGTATGGTTCTCTCTCAATGTAAAATAGCTTCGAGGAAGTGGCAGCAAGCACAGGAGAGGAGGAAACTGGAAGCTGTCAAGCGCATTTTATCTGAGATGTGGCATTTCCCAGAATGCAAAGTGTTGTGGGTGAAAGTCCAAAAGAATGGCAAAGTATCTGCTCTCAGCATGCTTAAAGTACTCCCCAACGACTCATTGGATTCGAGTCTTCAATACTGAATGGATGGGCGCCCACAGTGTGCTATCCAGAAGACATTCTGGTCCTTCGAGGACCAGTAAATTGGCTCTTGCAATACACTGCAAGAGGCACCATTACACCAGGCAGACATTCTCCAGGGGATCATATATGCAATCCACTTCACTTCATGCCAGATAGTTTTGTATTCACCGTCTGGGCATTTTCTCCATCTCTCCATCTGAAAACATTTTGGTATTATATCTTCTGTTTTCCTAGCTTCTGAGGATGGATACAGTAAGTTACCCAGTAAAACTCAAGTATGCAACAGCTGTAAGTCAGGCTTGGGGGAGCTTTATGAGGACTTACTGATATAATGTAATACCGTTTGGGCTGCAAGATGCTCCTGTGTTGATGTTCTTTAATTCATGGCCTAACTCAGTGATATTTCCCTGCTAGCGGAAACATCTGTCCTCAGGTATCCAGGGATCCCATTCCAGACAGACACAGGTACACAACTCTACACATTGTTCCCTGAGCCCATGTTAAAATCCAGGCGTGGCTTCCTGAGCCAGGTGATTTTCCTCGGCAGCTGGTCAAAGCCAGGCAACCAAAAATATGACCATCTCTTTCTTCTCTTTTTTAGATAGAGATGGGCACTCCACACCCTTATCCCCCCACCTGCCTCTTCCTCATTTCAGGCCCATTCATTTAAATTTTCATCAAACTGTGTTCGGCTGTGCTGGTGTAAAATACATAGCAAAAATACTGTCACATTTAAATTTTCATGAAACTTTGTAAGGCTGTACAGATGTAAAATGCATTATGTAAATAGTGAAACAGTGTTGAATACATTGCAAACATATAGAGCAATAATGATTAAATATTAAAATGAACGAACATATTAAAATTAATAAACAGGCACACTGAATACTATCATTTTCCATATGTGTTTTCTTTTTTTTTTTGCACAACCCTCTCCTTACAGAATCCCTCTCATTTCCCTTCTCTCCCTCATACTGCTGGAGTTTACCGAGCTCATTGCGAAGGGAGTATCCTTTAGGTCCTGTTGTTAGTCTGGACTGCACTAGCTACTCATTAGCGGATTCTCTTTTCTCTCCTAAACATCTTAATCTCATTGTGTCCAAACTGCTTGGCCTGCGATTCTCTCTGCAGAGACAGGCTGAGATAAGAGGGTGAGGGGTTGTCACTATGCGGCAGGATGTGTAAACAGAGAGGGCCCAATTGAGCGATGTCCGCCCCACCGCTAATGAGCTGCAAAACGCTGACGAGATGAGAGAAGGAGGGAGAGGGGCTTTTCGTAAATGGACATCGCCCCTTTCCCCTCTTTTTTATCCGTCCCTGCGTCAGTCGTTACCATCCCTTCCTTCCTCTCTCTCTCTCTCTGAGTACCGAAGTTAAAGACATCATTAAAGCCCTTCTGTTCATGTATCTGTTCTGACGGTCTCCTGTAATTATGGCTCCAGCCCGCCCTCCTCACTCCTCCAAGAGGAGGCCAAGGACACGCCAGTGTTGGGAGCAGGAGAAAGAAAAACACACTTAATCAACACTGAAAAGCCCTTGGAATGCAGTTGGGGTGTGAGTGTGTGCGTTAGCTGGTCGCGTTCACGCTCATGTGTGTTCGCATCGGGGGGATAATGAGGAAATTGCATATGTGTGATGCAATCAAAGAAGTGTGGTTCTCGTTTGAATTCCAAGGTAATTACGGGCTTAATTGTCGACGAGTCAGAAGCTGGGAATACATTCTGGCAGCAGCCCTGCGACAGTTGTCAGACACATTCATCAGGAAAGAAGTAAGATTAGAAAGACAGATGAGACGGTTTCTCTTTCTCTTACTCTCACCTTACTCTATAGGCTTTATTTTCTCACAGACATCAGAGAACTGAGCTGTGGCTTTGTCTGCGAATGCCAACCATTGGTGGAAATAGCGGTTTTTGACAATATTATGGGGGTTACAAGTCATTTGGCTTGAAGACAGTGGGGTGTTGTGTAATTTCAGTTTGTGCACCTTAACAAGGGAAGGAAAGTGCACTCCGGAGAGCCTAATGGGAAAGTGCACGTCTAAGAGCCGCGATATTTACTGCGCTCACATGAAAAACTGCTTTTATTTTGTCTCATTGCTGCCAGAAAAGGGTGATGCTAGGGCTAACCTATAAAACAAAAACGGCCCGGTTACAATCGGCGCGTTTTTTTTGCAGCTCTCCTGTCCTCCACACCGTGACGTTTTATTGCTGCTTTTGAGACGACGGGGATCTCAACTCCCTGGCCAAGCACAAGACAAAAAGCCTGACACCTGATCCCACTATGGAGTCTCGCTCATTCATTCCACTGATCCCAGAACAGCAAGACTGAGGATTTCTGGGCTGTGTCTCCAGCAGCTCTATGGTTTTCCTATTAGCTCGATGATCAAAACACAAAGCAGACACTGTCGCATGCAAATTCCGCCCAGTCTAGCTGTTCTGGGATCACTGACATAAGATGGTCTTTGATGAGTCCAATTTTCTCATTCCACTGATCCTAGAGCAGCGAGACTCAGGATTTGTGCCTCTATGATGTGCCTCTATAACCACACTTCGAGCGTCATGATCGAGGCACCAGACAGGGACAAGGACTCCTTTCCCCCTCAATAACAGCAAAATGGCTAAACTAAATTATAATTCAGGGCATTTGAGTTCCCCCTTCTGTTTACAGCGGTGCACAGTTTTCGCCGTTTCTTAGCAATGTGGCCAGTCATATAGCGATAAAGTCGAGATTCCCTTCATTAAGCTCTCATTTCGGCGTTTGACTCTGGACTGCAGCCCAGAACTAAAGCTAATTCTGCTGGTCTCTGGCGGGTGAATGGAGTGCACCCCTGACCAGGGAAACGACATTCTGCCAATGGAACATTACACTGTCTGGTGCTTGTCCTTCACACTGAGTGCAGAGATAAACACACAGGGCAGAATTCCCCCTCCCGCCGGCTGGGCGCTTTCATCCAAAACGCATCGGCACACAAAGACTCACGCCTGGTTCCCTCCGAACACCGAGCTCAGTGTAAATCACTGCTTTTCCATGGCGAGGAACGGTGCTGGAAGGGGGGTCACAGACATTAGCGACTAGAGGCTACATTGGGAGAGCCCAATCTCCCCCCCGAGGCACCCCAACCCCATAGCCGGCCCAGTCAAAACAGCACCCCATCCCCCTTCGCAGACAGTAAACTACCTTCAGGGGGCTGCAGAAATTACTGAGAACTGTTAGACTGTGATGAACAAACATTGCTAGCTTCGAGATGGACGAAAATGAAGGGCGCCTGGGACAGTACTTTCGCTTAAGTACTTTTCAACAACTCATCACATTTCATTTATGATTTTCCTCAAAGCTAAATCAGCCAGTCAGCAAGTCATTTTGACACGAAGGGCATTTCCAGCACTCAGTGATTTATATTCAAAATTACATTTTCTGCACATTTTTGCCCTAGGATATTTCAGGAACCAGTAGATTTTCTCAATGGTATTGGCTACTCTGCACTTGCTTATTAGTTGTTTGAATTCTGCTCTTGTCGGACGCACTGAGAGTCACCCGTGGGAAAACTGCGCAGTTCCACAGGCTAACTCATGATTGCCTACTTTCAATGCAAAACTCTTGTCTATATCAACATGTTTACTGTAGCAGCCAACAACAAAAACATCAACATGCGTTATTACTCCCCTTCTGTTTCATCCCTCCTCTTCTTTGTCTTATCTGCGAAAGCGGAGCATATACTCTTTTACCCTCCATCCGTAATTCTGATTTGGTGATTCTACGACTCTGCAAGTCCGAAACTACTGTTTCAACCATGAAACAGTTCCATCTCTGTAGATTTTATCTGCAGGTGGGGGACATCACAGTGCATAAAATGCACATCCCTCTAGTTATTATTATTACCATTATTAAGTGTAGGGGGGATATTGCTGTGCGGCTTGTCCGTTCATCTGTCTGGATAATCAGGGACGAGTTTTCCCAGAAACTACTTAACCTTGATAAATTAGTTTCTGTGTGTATGCCACTGGTCATGACCTTGATTGGGTTTGAAAACAGGATTCCATGGTGCCGGGAGATATTGATGACAGTGTCTTCTTTTTAAATTAGAATTATTACACTGCAAAAAATGATAAGATAAAAATACTAGGTAAGATGAATTTACTTAGTTTAAGACTTAAAACACTTATTTCTATCACCATTTTCTTAGTAAGACAAACATTTTTTTCTTGTTTTGAGGTAATTTTTTCTAGCTTGCCAATGGGGCAAGTAAATTTCGCTTGTCAAGTCAAATAATAACTTGTTTTAAGTTTTTTTTTTTTCTTAAAACAAGTTACTGTTTGACTAGACAAGCTAGTAAAAATTACCTCAAAACAAGAAAATTTTTTTTGTCTTACTAAGAAAAATGGTGATAGAAATAAGTGTTTTAAGTCTTAAAATAAGTAAATTCATCTCACATAGTATTTTTATCTTATCATTTTTTGCAGTGTATTATTATTATTATTATTATTGGAATAACTGGAATGCTGATGATAATGGCTGATTTAGAGTAAAGGTTTCTGATTGTCCAATTTAACGTTTGTGCCGTATAGAATAAAAACCTGGCTGTCGAATGACCGGCTCTCTGAGGCCAGCGGATGGTAAGGGTTGGCTGACAGTAATTCTCCGTTCAATGCACCTCGTTTCCACTCAGTAGTTTGATGGATCCTGTTATACAGCCTTCTTATTCAATCAATACTGGAATTCTGAGTGCATTCAGGGCTGCACTGGGATGTGCTGGGATTACGACAGGACCGCGTCGAAGCCGCTTCCCTGGTGGACCCTCTGGTCCAGTCAGTTAACAGCACAAACTATCCCAGATGCTCATAATCGGAGAGTTCACACCTGCCTTTGCAGACACACTCACACGTGCATGCACACACTCACCGACTGAAATGCACGCACAAGCCTGCACTTATTCATTCACACACTAATACTGTATGTACACAGGCACGCATGCAAACAAACATGAATGCAAACAAGAGCGTACAGGCGTGTGCACACAAAACAGCACTCACCCAGCAATACACGGCGCAAGCCTGCATACATTCACGAAAGGTCATGGGCAGTGCCACGCATAAATACACAGATTTATGCACACAATTACCCTCCAGCATCTAAAAACTTGCATACAGAAATGCATAGAGTAAAATAAGTGCACTTGCAGACAAATACACACATTCCTCAGGGACGAGCACACGTTTTGTTGCCCTGAGCTCTGGGTCAAACTGCTGTAAGACCAAGATAAAGACAGGGGATTCCTACATGGTCTTGTGGGGCAGGCAGAGCTCCCTGACCACAGTTACTTCAAGCCGCTGACCTCTCCCTGTCCACTGACCGCCTCGCACAAATCACAGAGCCCCTACAGAGGACGAGTTACACAGACAGGAGGAATGGATCTCCATTGTCTGTGCGAACTCTAATGAAGCAGGTCCGGTGCGACTGACATTTACGTCCCCCTGGGTGAGAGCACGATGGCGCTCGGGACTCCACCGGCCCAGCCGGCTCTAATTGCTGCCTCGTAAGCAAGCGCCAGGGCTACAAATCCAGTTAACGACCGGTCCTTATTGATCCCCATCCTCGCCCCCCACCTCGGCTCAACACCAAGGTGGGAGCGGGTGTGGCATTTAGGGTGCGGGTGCGGGTGCGGGGGGGGCTCGAGATGGCTTTTAAAACCGGAGGGAACCCCCCCCCCTCGATCCCCAATAAAGAGCATCTGCCCGTGACAAAATAATAACCAAAAGAGGGTCAGAGTTACACAATTATGGCTCCCCAGGCCCGACCCAGCGGAGAGGGAACAATGGGTTCCGGGGCGGGGACTGGGAGGGGGTGGGGGGGTGGTCCCTCATTACGGACCCCCCAAATGGGAAACCTGTTCAATTTGTTCCATTAAAGGGAGCCGAAGAAGCTCTCTCCTCCCGTCCCCACGGAGCCATTACGGTCACAGCCATGTGCCAGAACGAGCGACCCGGCGCACGCGTTACGGGCAAACACAGGGTTTGCGCCGCGCCATACAGGGACTCAAGGAGAAAATAAATAAACCATGAGCACGCTCTGCAATTTACGCTCGAAAGCGATTTCGATCTTAATGAGAGTCGGTGTTTATTTTATGGGAGTCTGCTGTTAATCTTTTATAAAGTACTGATGATAACTGGGGGAGTCTCCATGGTTCTGCCTGCAGACAGACGATTCTCCGGCTCCTTTCATTTACTGTGTGTGATTGACATCTGCTTGTCCCATTTGTGCAAAAAAAAAAAAAGGCCGAGGATATTTCCCCCAGGAAACCCCAGAATGTTATTGAATTGAGTAGAATTGAATTGAATAGGAAGTATTACTTGTTACACGTGAAAACATACCTGTAGTTACGGCAGAGACCTGTTTGTTTGCAGTAACATACACACAAGTATGCACAAGTTGATTTGTGTGGGTGTCAGACGATATGTGCATAAGTGTCTGGGTGAGTGTGTGTGTGAGTGAGTGAGAGAGAGAGAGAGAGAGAGAGAGAGAGTGTGTACACGGGAGTACGGATGGGCAGCACAATAGTCTGTGCAGCTGGGTGTGGTTGATTTACTGTAATTGCGGGAGTGTGTCGTTCCCACTTCTGTCTTTATGTGCATAATTAAAAATTTAACACCCTCAAAGAGATGAAAACTGGATTACAACTGAAAATGAAACCACATTTATAGAACGAAATAAAGCATAAGAATTAGTCTTTCGTGCAAAGTATTTAATGAGTGTAACCATCCACTTTAATCAGATTTAACTTTCCGTCGAAATACGCCGGATGAATAATGTCCCATTGCTGTCGTAAAATAGTGAGTGAAAATTTTCACAAGCACATAACACACGGAATATTGGAATGACAGTGTTCAAGTTCCGCATAAACAATCTTCTGTTAACCTGTTTTTAAACAACAAATAACAGTAAAACCAGGTCTCATTCTCCTCTCCACACATTGTATCACCTCTTAATCCTTTCCCATAGATGCTTCTCTATCATTGATGCATCCAGTCTTCACCATCTCGAACATCACTTCCTGTGGCTTAAATATGCTGTTAATATAACCTTCCATTCATTACCTGTTTGAGCCTCTAAAACTTCTCATCCAGTGAGCATCTGTCCAAACACCTGAATACCAGTTCAAACCTTTATTTACATTTCTCTAGCTCAGATCAAAGTTAACAGAGATGATACAAAATTGTTGTCAGAAATTTCATAAAAATAAAAAAAAAAAGTAATAGAAATTAAAAAATACATATTTCTATCCAAGCTGGAAAATGCTATGAGGACTGTATGTATAGTACATGAAATGTGACACAATTAAAGGTCTCTGATTTTTACACACAATTCACTCATTATGGACAGACTAAATACCCTCAAATGGAAGCTGAAGGTTTTCTATAAGTGTTCCACAGCCCAGATACTACCAAATACCTCATTGAACCATGTCTGATGTTCCTCCACTCTGAACATATACCATTTCACCTCACTTTATAAAGCATCTGACTGTTTACCACACGAATGAATACTGACTCATCACGGTCATATGAGCAAGGTCAGAAACGATGGAGACAAAGACCCGTTATTCTGATGTCTGAAGCCATGGAGAGTGTCACCCTGCTACTGATTATGGGAAACAGTTTAAACCAAGCCGTAACTTACTCCAGTGAATATGGAAACAGGCTCTATGTGTACTCATTTTCTTACTCTGTCACAGGCTACACACCTGTTGTTAGTACAATTGTACATAATAAGTCAATACCTAAGTAAAAGACTGAAAACATAACCTATATATGTTTTAAAGGCTGAAAATCTACATGAGAGGAGCTTAAAATCGGTCTTGCAGTCTGGTGGGAATTAACATACATGACAGCACACAAACTGACAGGATATCACCAGGCCTTTTCTGTCCATATCCGAAAGACTAAAAACAAAATAGAGTGCATCTTGTGAGCCCGCCTCTAGTAAACACCATAATTCATCGGACAGGGATGCACTTTTTTTGTTTTGGTTGTATACTTAAGCTCTTGGGTTTGAAATGATACAATGGCAATGCGACTGAATCACAGGCTGTCAGCTGTAATTAGAGGCTGTTTTCATCCCCATCGGATGAACCGTTCAGAAATGAAAGTACTTTTTGCAAACAGACCTTCCCATTTTTGGGCGCATCAAAACCACTGAACAGTTTCTCATAAAATGTAGACGTTATTCCTAATATTTGGTCTCATATCCTTTAAATGCAATGACTGCTAAGTCAATTACTGGATCTGAATTCAAATGAACGTGCATTTTACATACTGAAGAGGAGTCTGAAGGCAAAAAGTCCCAGAAACAAGCAGGAACTGAAGATGGCTGCAGTTCAGGCCTGGCAGAGCATCACCAATGAAAATACCCAGCATCCGATGATGTCTGGGCGTCATGGATTTCATGGCAATAGAACCACACTAATAAAAAAAAAGTCTCACCATCCAATGCATTTTGGTGCTCACTGTATGTCAGAGGAGTTTATCTCTTGTGCCAGTTGCCCACTACCAAAAGGGTAAACACATAGAAGCAGAACAGACGCAGTCTGAACGCAAGTAAATGATATGTCCGTAAATGAAGTAACAGGCGGTGAGAAGGATAATCATGACATCGGAATCCACGGCACATCTGGAGCAATTAAAATCACACGCAAATTTAGCCGTTTCAGCCCGCTCGCCAAAGCGATTACACCTCCATCCAACCGAGCAGCAGCAGCGTAGCCCTGGCACCTCCCCAAGCTTTCGCTCAAAGCTCCTCCCCGTCTCCACCCAACATGTCCCCCATCCAGAGGAGGTTAAGCAGCTCCTTCAGTTAAATGGCGGATTCGCTGCCAGCGTGAGCAGCTACCCCGCTAATGCTAAGCACCATACCCAGCTGCAGTCATTGCCAGATTGGAAAATCTTCTCTGTGAGTTTGATTAACAGCTGCTCCAAGGACATCTCAATGCCCACCCCTCCCTCCCTCCCTCCCACCTCCTGACTCTCTCTCCTTCCCCATTCTCCTGCTGAACAGTCTGCCTTTCTCATCCCTCGCTCGCTCGTCTTTTCTTTCTGGGTTACTGGACGCATTGTTCAGCCTGTGTATAAATGGCCGAGGGAGGAAAATGGAAGGCTTGGTGACCACGTGGTGAAATAGCTCCATTGCTTTGAGTCTGTCACTGACCACGGTCTCGGTGAAGCTGCAACACCAGGGCCTTGGAGTCATGTGTTTGTTTACTATCATGTTAAAGTGCGGTACAGTGGCATAGCACTGCCAACTCACAGCAAGAAAGTCGTGGTTTCGAATCTGGACTGGGGCCTTTCTGTGTGGAGTTTGTATGTTCACCCCATGTTCGCATGGGTTTCCTCCTACAGTCCAAACTCTGAATGCATGTTAGGCTGATTGGAGACTCTAAATTTCCCATTGCTATGAATTAACTGTATGTTGACATGAGATAGCTGAAAGTGTTCTAAAAGAATCAATCTATAATGGCCGAACTATTCTAGAGGCGTACCTGCCCGTGGGATATGATCAAGGCTCCAGACAATTTCACCAAAATTTTTGCCATTTTCCCTCACAACTGCCACTTAGGGGAGCTGATTTAGACATTGGAACTTATACAATAGCTATCTGAAAGTAGGTCAAATCCATTTCAAATGCAAGAGACGAATAAGCTCTCGACCTCCCATTTTGCTCAAGGGAACAAGTGTACAACATTACAGACTTCAAGCAGCATCATTGCCCGCAATGCAGGGAGTCAACCCGAAACCACATATCAAGCTACTAGTGCAACTAAAATACTGGATAAGCCAGACATCATTGTTTTTGCAGCATGAAATGAATGCTTTAGACTTCAGCTTTAATGAGTTAATAGCATACTATAGATGTAACATGGAGCTTTCAAGGCTTTCGACATGGTTGACCACTATCTCCTCCTCGATAAGCTCCATGCCATAGGACTCTCTGAAAGCTCATTGCTCTGGTTCAACTCCTACCTTCATCACAGATACCAATGTATTTCTCTTCATGGCACACAGTCAGACTGTATGTTCATGGAAAAGGGTGTCCCCCAAGGGTCTTCCTTAGGTCCACTATTGTTCAGTATCTTTACCAATGAGTTACCACAAGCTTGTTCTGATTGTCAAATTCAGCTTTATGCAGATGATACTGTTTTTTTACACTTCTGGATCTAATATCTCTCAAATCCAGTCAATATTACAGTTAAATTTTGATTACATACAAAAATGGTTTTCATCCAACAAACTTCTACTTAATGAGAAGAAATCATACAGTATGTTATTCAATACCAGACAGAAACATTCTGATAAACTGTCCATTAATTATCCCGATGGCACTCCTCTTGAGGTAATAGATTGTTTTAAATATCTTGGTTTCTGGCTTGACTCTTAACTTACCTTTAAAGTACATATTGACTCAGTTATCAAGAAAATAAACTGCAGCTTGGGTCTTCTGTATCGCTCAATAAACTGCTTTACTCTACAGATTAGGAAAAAGATTGTCACACAGCTTATTCTTCCTATACTCGATTATGCAGATATTGTATATCAGAACACTTCAGAAACCAATTTGTCCTCTATTAAAGGCACTTACAACAACCTTTGCAGATTTATATTAAGATTATTATATTACAGAACTCATCATTGCACTATGTATCATTCTCTAAATTGGTTAACACCCGAGTCCAGAAGGCAGTTTCATTGGCTGCAGTTTATTTTCAAATGTATTTATTATAATTATCCTCCATACTTAAAACAACATTTGATCCCATATAGCTCACAGCACTATTTGCGGCATACTGACAGTTGTTTTTTCTTTGTTCCCAGAATTCAGAAGGAAATTGGTCGATTTTCCTTTAAATTTAAAGCTCCGTCAGATTGGAATATTTTACCTAATTTTCCAAAATCTATCACTTCTTTTCATCTCTTCAAGAAATCCCCTTTTATTCATTTACAAAAACCCTGTTCTTGTTTCTGACAAATTACTGATGACAATGCTGATCTGTGGTGAACTGTGGATAAATTATATCTTATTGATAATGAATGTATGTACTGTAGTTGATGATGGGTATATTACATGATGGGTATATAATACCATTCATGTGTAACTGTGAATCTAGAGGTGAATCTAGATGTACTGGGGGGACAGGGAACGGTTGGGCCAAGTATGTATTGTGTAGATATTATCGTCTTGTAATGTACTGTTTTGTCGTAATGTTCTGTCTTATTCTTGTATATCCTGTAAAGTAATGCAATACTGTTGTAATGTTTTGTCTTGTTTCTGTCTGTATACATGTTAAGGACTCCCTTGAAAACAAGATGATTCATCTTAAGGGACTATCCTTCAAACAATTAAATAAATAAAATTACTTTAAGCTAGCTGGGCGGCCTATTAGCTATTAAACTCGTAGTATTTCACAACAAACAAGGTAATAACCAGTTGGCTTGCACTTCTTATTTAAGATTGATTTCAAGCCTTACTGGTCTGTTTTCTGGTTTGGCAATCATCTGATATACAATCTGGAATGAACTGCCCGATGCCCAAAACACAAGCAACAGCAATGGCGTTTCCACAGTTTCCCCGACAACCTTTTGAGTTCAAGTGTGGTCCAATTCAAGATATGCTACTCCTTCCCTTGTACCTCCCCCTTGGTTTGAATGTCTATTCATGTATTTTTGGTTCTGTGTAACATCCTCACCAAGTGAGAGGGCCCAAGATTTCCTGGGCCGAAGCCCGAGATTTCCTGTAGCAGTAGAATTCTAGGTTGGCAGCAGAACTTCCAGTGAAATTGCTGTATTTTTTGCTGCAGACTCAGTATATATTTCATGTTGTCACTCGGATGGCAACATTAGTCAGCGGGTGTTTGTCTGAATAGATCATAAATATTCTGGGGGGTTTTTGCTGGCTATTACAGTTCCAGTCTCATTCCGCAGAGGGAAACTACGAGAAAAAAAAAATACAAGCAAAAAGGACAAAAAACTAATCACAGTGTTCCTCTCTAGAATTCTCGAGCAGAGAACCCTTGACATTTGCACGAAAACAAATGTGCGGGATGATGTTAAATACCACTGAGCACATTCAGAAGTCATACCAAACAAACAAACAGAGACGTAGAAACACAGAAACAGCTTTAATGCCAACAATCACGTCTAAAAGAGATTCGAACACGGAGCAAACGAACAGACAGCAAAGACTACTCTGTTCTTTTGTTGCTATTATCTTCTTAGAATAGAACCTTCTTATGAATAACCTACCATGTCCAAGAATCTTATTAAGATAGAAGCAAATTCCTACTTTAGTTTACTGGCTTAATACTGCATAATAAAATTTTCCAATTACAAAAGTAGATTCAGCCAAAATAATGCAACTAGGGTGCATATAAATAGCTACACAGTATAAACTGCTATTCTCAGACTGTGACAGTCCATCAAAAAGGCAAAAAGTAAAAGATTGGAGACTGCTGGAGAGTGAGGACAGACGTATGCAAACACCACATGGCATCATCAAAAGAAAATTTCTTTGGATGAACTGTGACTTGTACACAGGTGAACTGTGTGACCATCAGGGACCCCATGTAATTCTCACAAGGATTAACAGACATACAAGAAATGTTATTTTCCGTGCCAATGAAAGTAAGCAGAGGTCTGACATTGTGAAATGCTACCTTGCATTGCATCTACTCTGAACTTTAATGGAAGAAAGCATGAATGCTGTTTAAAATACTATACAGCATGATGCTCACAAGAGCATTCCTATAGACATCAAACCTCCCTATCATAGATTAGAACAATGGAAACTAAACCTGTTCCATTAGCTCTACCATTTCGTAGGTTTTTACTCCAATCATATTAAAGCGAGCGTAAATCAACAGCATGAGATCTTGTTGAGCAACTTATTAGAAGAATTAGGTATGCCAAACTGGTGAAAAGATACAGGATGGTAGATCTCCAGAAAAAGAGTCGGTTATAGTGGTGGCTCGGACAGACATTGTCAAGTATGTACTCAAACTTCTTGATTGATTGATGCGCTCAAAAACTTTGTTCTACGTCAGCTAATAAAATTCAGTCATTTTGCTTTTTCGGATCTGCAGGTGCACTTTCGTGGCCTGGTATAAAAATAATTCTTAAGGCAGAGAGCGCATTAATTCTGCAGTGTCCTTATTCTGTCTAAGCTGAGAAAGGAAGAGAAAGTACATTGCAGCAGATGCTACCAAGTGCTAACATTCGGTGAACTTTGAACTCCTGATTTTGCTTTCGATGCCTGTATGACCACTTCATTAAAAGAATCAGATATATAAAAAATTAGAGAAGGCAAGATGAGGATGGAGAGAGAAAAGCGATGGAGGCCATTTATCCTCATAAGCAGTTTCAGCACTGTTCTGTAAATTTTTCACGAGAGTGTTTCTTTTTTACGCCAAAAGAAAAAGCTCAATTTTAATAGCTCCCGCCCGCCCTTTCCCTGTCACAGACTGTGTTCCCAAGGCCACAACGCAAGAGCACAGGAGCTAAACTGAGCCATTTACTATCCCTCGCCATCTTTAGGCAGACCCCTCGTCCGGAGTGGCTGCTCCCTCCCGTTTCACCATCATCAGGCCCGGCTTTCATCTGGGGCAGAAAAATGGCAGCGGCCTCCACCCCTCCAGCTCCATATCTAAAGCAGAGGCTACATTTCTGAGGCGCTAAAAACCAGCCAAGGTGGCCCCAGTGAACCACATCCTGAATGAAATCATACACATCATAACAAAGGCATTTATTTTATTCATTTATTTGTTTATTTATTTATTTTTCTTCAAGTAATTTCTAGTCAGTGCACCGTCATCAGTTATTTCCAGTGAAAGTGAGTCAGGTCTGGGTCCAGGCAGCGGGCTGTGGATGAGTTTACTCGTGACGTAAGACTGAATGTGTTTGCAGACAGGGGCTCATAAAAATGACACAGACTAACTTCAGTAGTAATACAGTATATACAAATCACTACAGCCAAAATTAGACCACTGTCATGACCTTCGAGTGAACGCCCTCTGTGACTCCTCCCATCCAGCAGCTTGCGTGTCAATCAGAAGTCTTGTCTCTTTTGATTGGTTTGCGTCTTGCGTGCTTCCCGTTTACCAGCTGTGTCTTACCTCAGTTACCCATCCTCCTGTGTGTGTGACGTAGTTATACCCCCTCCTTTGAGCTGCAAGTTGCAGAATTGTCAGGTGGTGCACGCATTTTACACCTGTCAGTATTTGCCAGTTTAACTCTAGGGGCTCCAATTTCTTGGCGCAGCGCAGGGTGGCTCAGCCCGCGCAGTGGTAATTTTGTGCGGTGCAGCCCGCGCATTAGTAATTTTGTGCGGTGCAACACCGTGCGCAGCCACTTTGGCAATTTGGTAGACGGACGTGCACCGAGATGGGTGTGGCTGCGTAGTAGGGGGAGGTGTCACATATTCATCATGACGCAGTGACAATTTCGTGGATAAAGGCTCCGCGGAAAATGCGCAGAGAGCTTGCCAGCTCCAACCTGGTTTCCTTTCTGTGCAGTGGTAATTTGGCTGACCTGCGCACAGTGCGCACACGTCACCGAAACCTCACAGGCAGGTTTCCAGAATGTCAGGCACATTTCAATGCAATAAATAATTACAGCAACCACTATTTAATGTAACTATCTGAATTAGGACATAAATTACAGATTCTATATCGATTGTCCTGATGTCAGATCAAAGAGAGAGAGAGAGAGAGAGATGTGTGCATGTGGGCGCGTGAGTGCGTGTGTAGGCTATGTGGGTATGTGTCCTTCAGCTGATTTCACACCGGACGCAAAACAAATTTTTCGCACGACAGATTACATTCAAAGTCAATGCAAAAACGCGAATACACGCGTGTATTCGCGTTTTTGCATTGACTTTGAATGTAATCTGTCGTGCAAAAAATTTGTTTCGCGTCCAGTGTGCAAGCGGCTTAATACTACTATTATTGTCACTCAGGTTTTATCGTTTTTATTGGGGGAAAGGAATACAGCCTGATTGCTATAATCTCATGCTGATTTAAGATCACATATTGAAAATAAATGTGTAACATATCTTGCATTGTTGTCCATGCATGTTAATCCCAAAATTTTAAGCAGCAATCGGGTGTAATAATAGGAACACGCTATCCATTGTTTCTCTTCCCAATGATGCAGGCAGAAGAAATAAATGAGCAACCGTCGTATTTCATTCCAACTTCATAAGTTTGAATGATCTGACGTAGTTTCGTTTTGAAATTCCATTCAAGTTCGCTAATGGTAATAATTCGCGAATGCCCTAGCTGGCCAGCTAACTAATATTCGTAATGCTTAATATAGACGTAAGCCGTGCAGAAAACATGCCTGAGGCAGCAAAGTAAAATGCAACATTAACGCATCATGCAGATATAGGACAGAGGCTTCTTTATTCCAACAAATTAAAGGTGAGGAGAGGAGCTCATTTGATTGGTGAAGATTTGAATCGGCTGCGTTAAATCCACTCACGCCTTCTCTCCTCCCTCTTTGCCCCTTGCGCCGGCAGGAGGGACGGAGGCGGGAAAGAGGAGTACTTGCGCCGGGCACAAAATTGAAAAATACGCCTGGATACACCCCGTTGGCGTGGCACTCCCCCCATTCGCCGCGCCTGCGCCTGGTCAACGAATTTAGAGCCCTTGGTCTTTCGAAATTAATTTGTAACCTTTAATGATGTGATATACAGACGCACTTTTCCTAGTTCAGTTAAAAAGAACAAGCTCCCGAGCCTTTCTCTCCGTCTTCAGGATTGGGGCGGCATTGCTGTTAATCTACTCTCAGTTTGTTCCTCTTCCCAGTTTATTAGGAACAAGCTCCCAACCCTTCATCGGTCATGAGGATTAGGACCGCGTTCCTGCTGAACTTCTCCATCCTGCCATCTGACCGCTCAGCACCAGCGAAGTGTGCGCTGTATCTTGCAGTCATCCCAGAATGCCACTGGCTGGGCACTGGCTACAACCCCACAGCCTCGCCTGTTACATCTGAACTGTGCCAATCCCTTCTGAGCTCCATCCCACTGTCTACCATATTACTCTCAATAAACCATACAATTGGCTCGTACTAGATTGTACTATTGTTCTTTCCCTGATTCCTGGTCTGGATCATAATACACTACATCCAGAACTTACTCTAATATTTAGATTAGATATAGCAAGTCAATCTCAGAAAATTTCCACATTGCTGCCATGACATTCATAATTTTTATTAGCCTCTTATCTTTAATCTGCTTGCCTAGAAAGGAAAGCCAATCTATATTTATAAAAAAAAAACTGCAACAAAAAAAGAAACATAATGATGGTACTGCACTAGAGGCAGAGGCTCTTAAAAAAAAAAAGTTAGTCCCATTTCAATTGCATCTGGCTCCAGGCAGCGAGAGAACTAGCCACCATTTTACAGCAGGACAATTACTCACAGATAGGCCTGTGCTGTACGGAAACACTGGCTACATAGCTAGTGCAGTGTAGCCCTGTAGAGTGCACAAGCTCCCACCATAATAATCACTGAATAGGGACTGTGATTGGCCCATTGAGGGAATATATAACAATAGTGGACCCAGGAGGCAAGGTGACAGGGGCCAGTGACTGTGTGACATCCAAATAACTGAGTCAGGGTCCCTAAAGTGTGCCTGGGGCAGTGGTTTTAAAACACGGTCCTGGGGGACCACTGTGTATGCTGGTGTTTGCTAAAACCACAGTAGCAATCTCAGAGTTTTGACAAGCTGTTAATTTTTCTTTTAATTAGTGGCATTTAATTTATTGGGGGATTACTTACCTTTTTAAACCACGCAATAACAAAAAAGGCTTTTTGAAAAAGCCTTTGAAAAAGAGCAACAAAAGCCCAAGACTTGAAGACTGTGGTGTATCAATTAGCCTCTAATTGGGATTTCAAATTCCTTTTAAATCAATTCACTCTAAATTAAATTCACTCTGAATTCACTCTAAATTAAATGGCCACTATTAATACATGGTTGCAAATCTTTTGCGATCAATAACTGGCTGAAATCTGGAACCCACAGACATCAACAGAAACAGGGCTTCTTCAGTTCAGCTATCTTCATTTTCTGCAGGTTATGGGGCATTTTTACCCTCGTGGTTTTGCCTTCAACAAGTGAATTATTACCTCCGCCAAGGAGGTTATTTTTTTTGGTACCATTTGTTTATTTACCTCCACCAAGAAGGTTGTGCTTTTGCTTCCGTTTGTTTATTGTTGTTGGTTGTCGAAATCGACAACCTTGTCACTTCGCTCCGTTAGTCGTCTGTCTGTTTTTTTATCTGTTTGTTAGCAGGATATCTCAGAAATGGCCGCATAGATTTCAACCAAACTTTGCAGGATGTTACAGTAGCACAAGAGGAACAAGTAATTAAATTTAGGCGTATCTTGGCCAAAGCACAGCTGAGATTTAGGCCAAAGTACAATCCAGCTATGCTGGCAGAGATTAAGTACAGCTCAGATATAGGCCGAAGTACAAATCCAGCTATGCTGGCGGAGATTTAAAGTCTCCAGTCAGACACCAGACAATTTCGACAACGGTCCCGCTAGGCGAGAGTCATTTATTTGTTTGTCTGTCTGTTAGCAGGATATCTCAAAAACGGTGGCATAGATTTTAACCAAACTTTGCAGGTTGTTAAAATAGCACAAGAGGAACAAGTGATTAAATTTTGGCATATCTAGGCCAAAGCACAGCTGAGATATAGGCCAAAATTCAAATCCAGCTATGCTGGCGGACTCGGAGGTATGGGCTCTCGCAAGTCCAGCTCTAGTTTTGCTCAGTAGGATTCAGGTCAGGCAACTGACTTGGCCATTGCCAAATATATCTCTTCTTTGGTTACTTTGATAGTTATGGAGTGAGATTTGTTTCTTTATTACATGAGAGAAAATAAATGATCCGAGAGGGAAAAAAATGTTTGAGAGAAAAAGTTTTCACACTGATAGCAAAAAAGCATTTTATGAGAGAAAAATATATATATTTGAGAGAAAAAGTTTTCATACCGATAGCAAACAATTATATTTGAGACTAAAAATCTCATAGAACATAAAAAAACATAAATTTGAAATTTTTAAAATTATTTTTGAGAAAAAAATATCTCTCAAAAACTTTTTTTTTTACTCTCAAATATATATATATATTTTTGCTATCAGTGTGAAGACATTTTATCAAAAAAAGTGTTTCTCAAAGTATTTTTCTTCTCTCTCTCAAAACCTAAGTGTTTGCTCTCGATGCAATTTATTTGCTCTCGTGTCAGGATTTTGCTCTCGCTGCAAAAATAATGTCATGGGCGGGGCCACGTTCCTATTGGCAAGTCGGGTGAGAATCGCCTTGGGAGTCGAATTCAACTGAGTCATTACACCATTGTCGATTCACCGGCATTGATGCACTGCCTTAAGCGGAGACTCCAATGTTTGGGTAAGATAATGACATGCACAACTCGACGGGTAGCTGGCTGAGCAAGTTGGTAGTTAAAATTATTCCCATCATAGCCCTAACAGGTTAGAGAGTAACAGATCAAAGGTATTAAAGGATGTGTAACTGGTTAGTAATGTGGGGTTCAGCTCAGCTAACATCACTGAAGATACATTAAATGTACTAAATGTAAGCTAGTTTGCCATTACTGATGTGTTTGTCAGATTGTCATGGACAAACAGCACTCATATTCATGAATATGTAGCTATTATATTATTAGCATGCTAATCGCTAGTAAAGCTAATCGCTAATTAGCCATCATGCTAGGCGAACTTGCAAACTTGGTTGTTTCTCAATACCAAGAATGCTAAGAACGGACTAGCATTCTTGGGAGGAACATTCTCGCTAGTCGTTCTAGGAGGAGTGCACTTCCAAGGCTACGAGCACTCAGAACGCTGTCGACGGTTTGAGACGATGCGTCCTCGTTGGTATTACGCAATACACCAGTCAGTGAGCCGCTTATTCCTCCGCCATCATCCTTTTTTCTCCCAGTAATGTTATCTGTGGGGGAAGAGGGGTCTTTGAGCGTAAGCTAGTTAAGGTGCTTAGCTTAGCTACGTTCCGCCGGCTGTTGCGGAGTTTCTCTACTCTGAAAACATTGGAGCATATTCGACATAATATGTATTTAGCCAAGAAATAGCGAACGAATATTGCAACAACAAAAGACTTAAGCCGCTTCCACACTGGACGCGAAACGAATTTCTTGCACGACAGATTTACATTCAAAGTCAATGCAAAGACGCAAATACTGAAATAATACCGATTCAAGCGAATTTTTAAGAACAGATTTACATTCAAAGTCGATGCAGCGTCTTTGCAATGACTTTGAATGTCAATCTGTCGTGCGAAAAATTCGTTTCGCGAATTATTTTGAAAAATATTTTGAAAGAAACACTTTTTTGATAAAATCTTTTCACACTGATAGCAAAAAGTATATATATTTGAGAGTAAAAAAAAAGGTTTTGAGAGATTTTTTTTTCCTCAAAAATAATGTTAAAAATTTCAAAAAAAATTTTTTTTATGTTCTATGAGATTTTTAGTCTCAAATACAATTGTTTGCTATTGGTATGAAAACTTTTTCTCTCAAAATATATATTTTTTTCTCTCATAAAATGCTTTTTTGCTATCAGAGTGAAAGCTTTTTCTCTCAAACATTTTTTTCCCTCTCGGATCATTTATTTTCTCTCATGTAATAAAGAAACAAATCTCACTCCATAGATAGCAAGCTTTGGGTCATTATCTAATGGCACTGTGAAGCCCTATCCAATGGGTTTTGAAGCATTTGCTTGAATTTGTCTTTTTCCTCTGATTGATTACTGAGAAAAATAGCATTTTGAGATTGACAAGGTGACGGAAACCTCAAATTAGTCACCACTGAAAGGATACATTCAACGTGCTGGTGGTGAAATAAACATGAAGTTTCATCTTCAGGTGTAGGTCATGGTCGGTAACAGTCCACCTGAACACAATGACTTTGCTCACCTGATTGCAGGGCTCATTCATCACGATAACAAGTCATAGCCTGATCAGCTGACCAACACAACAGCCCGTATTGATAAGCTGATGCAAACATTCTCAAATGCAGTCAGCAGTCACAAGAAGAAAAAAAATGCACCGTAAAACAGACTGTGAATGTCAACAAAATGGATGATTTGCTCACAGAACTGAATGTTCGCATGTGCTCAGGGCGAGTTCGTCCTTTAAGGAACGAGCACATTATAAACTGTGAATAGTTGAGATGGGGTTATGGATGAGAAATGAAGACCACAATTGAAAATTGATCAGAGTCACAATTTCACGTTGTGGAGAAATTATTAATTAAAAATTCAAAACGATCTTAGAAATAAAGCACTGAAAAAATATGCAAAAAATATAAAATATTATTATATATTTAATATTATTATATATTATTATAAATATTATAATAATATAAAAAATATACAAAAATGCAAAATTTGGACTTTGTTTTTCCTTGGTGGTCTTCAAATGTATATCATGTGGCGATTAAAGAGCAAGGGATTACACAATAACACATTTTTACTGTATGCAGTACAGCAATGCACACTGCATTATGATGCAGTATAATGCCGTGAGATAATGCTCTCAATAATAATATAAGCAAAACACTTTGCTACATTGTAATGGATTAATGCCATGCCGTCAACTCGAAAACACGCTCTACACTGCAGGAACACCAAGGCAACAAAGCCTTTCACAAGAGCGCAGCGCGAGCCAGACAGAAATAAAGACCGATCATTGGCCATAACAGCGCTGATTATTGAGGAGTGCATTTGTTTCTGCGAAAGCGAATTGACCACAGTAGCAGTCGTACCTCCGCAGTCTGTACTAATTGCGTTAGCCTGGAATGATGTGCAATTGATGCGGTGATTATTGAAGGGAGAATTTGTTTCCATAGCACGAGATTACTCCCTGTAGCTTAGAGCCAGTGGAAGTACAGCAGGCTCCCACACATCACCGTCTGAAGGCCGACCCCCCACCCACACTGTGATGAAGGTGCTGTGACAATGAGAAATACTGAGAGGCAGAAATACTGTCAGTCATTTGCTGTGGTCATGCCCATTACCAAAGAACTTTAACAAACACAGAACACAGCACACCCACAGCACACCCTGTAACCATGCACAAAGACGTACAGAGCGCATTTACCCAAAAGCACACACGTACTCAGTGAAACACACAAACACGAGCACCGACATGAGCACAAATGTACGAGCATGGTCACACCTACAAACAGACAAATTTACTGATGTACATACACGCATGCTGCAGGCACACATTTACATAAATGCACAAAAGACACGATCAGAGACATCCTCTTATATGTGTCCAGAGCAAGGACAGAAGAAAATACATTCATACTGCTCCCTCAGAGAAACTCTCATACTGCTCCCTCAGAAACACACTCATACTGCTCCCTCAGAAACACACTCATGCTGCTCCCTCAGAGAGACACTCATACTGCTCCCTCAGACAAACTCTCGTACTGCTCCCTCAGATAAACTCTCATACTGCTCCCTCAGAGAGACACTCATACTGCTCCCTCAGAGACACACTCATACTGCTCCCTCAGAAACACACTCATACTGCTCCCTCAGAGACACACTCATACTGCTCCCTCAGACAAACTCTCATACTGCTCCCTCAGATAAACTCTCATACTGCTCCCTCAGAGAGACACTCATACTGCTCCCTCAGAGACACACTCATACTGCTCCCTCAGAGACACACTCATACTGCTCCCTCAGAAACACACTCATACTGCTCCCTCAGAGACACACTCATACTGCTCCCTCAGAGACACACTCATACTGCTCCCTCAGACAAACTCTCATACTGCTCCCTCAGATAAACTCTCATACTGCTCCCTCAGAGACACACTCATACTGCTCCCTCAGAGACACACTCATACTGCTCCCTCAGAGACACACTCATACTGCTCCCTCAGAGACACACTCATACTGCTCCCTCAGAAACACTGCTCATACTGCTCCCCCAGAGACACTCTCATACTGCTCCCTCAGAGACACACTCATACTCATCAGACAAACTGCTCCCTCAGAGAAACACTGCTCCCTCAGAGAGACACTCATACTGCCCCTCAGAGAGACACTCATACTGCTCCCTCAGAGACACACTCATACTGCTCCCTCAGACAAACTCTCATACTCAGAGCTGACTCCCCCAGAGAAACACTCATACTGCTCCCTCAGAGAGACACACTCATGCTGCTCCCTCAGAGAAACACTCATACTGCTCCCTCAGACAAACTCTCATACTGCTCAGACAAACCTCATACTGACAGACACTCATACTGCTCCCTCAGAGAGACACTCATACTGCTCCCTCAGAGAACACTCATACTGCTCCCTCATACTGCTCCCTCAGAAACACACTCATACTGCTCCCTCAGAAACACACTCATACTGCTCCCTCAGAGACACACTCATACTGCTCCCTCAGAAACACACTCATACTGCTCCCTCAGAAACACACTCATGCTGCTCCCTCAGAGAGACACTCATACTGCTCCCTCAGACAAACTCTCATACTGCTCCCTCAGAAACACACTCATACTGCTCCCTCAGAGAGACACTCATACTGCTCCCTCAGAGAGACACTCATACTGCTCCCTCAGAGACACTCTCATACTGCTCCCTCAGAGAGACACTCATACTGCTCCCTCAGACAAACTCTCATACTGCTCCCTCAGAGACACTCATACTGCTCCCTCAGAGACACTCATACTGCTCCCTCAGAGACACACTCATACTGCTCCCTCAGACAAACTCTCATACTGCTCCCTCAGAGACACTCATACTGCTCCCTCAGAGAGACACTCATACTGCTCCCTCAGACAAACTCTCATACTGCTCCCTCAGAAACACACTCATACTGCTCCCTCAGAGACACACTCATACTGCTCCCTCAGAGACACTCATACTGCTCCCTCAGAAACACACTCATACTGCTCCCTCAGAAACACACTCATGCTGCTCCCTCAGAGAGACACTCATACTGCTCCCTCAGACAAACTCTCATGCTGCTCCCTCAGAAACACACTCATACTGCTCCCTCAGAAACACACTCATACTGCTCCCTCAGAAACACACTCATGCTGCTCCCTCAGAGAGACACTCATACTGCTCCCTCAGACAAACTCTCATACTGCTCCCTCAGATAAACTCTCATACTGCTCCCTCAGAGAAACTCTCATACTGCTCCCTCAGAGACACTCTCATACTGCTCCCTCGGAGACACACTCATACTGCTCCCTCAGACAAACTCTCATACTGCTCCCTCAGAGAGACACTCATACTGCTTCCTCAGAGACACACTCATACTGCTACCTCAGAGAGACACTCAGTGCTCCCTCAGAGACACTCTCATACTGCTCCCTCAGAAACACACTCATACTACTCCCTCAGTATCACACTCATACTTCTCCCTCAGTATCACACTCATACTGCTCCCTCCCACACATCACTGCTCTCTCTGAGCAGGGGAAGAATGACAGCACTGAGTATGCGCAGCTGAACAGAAGTATAGCAGAGCCAAGCATAAAGTCTTACAATGGCAATAAATGAGAGGCAAGACAATGCACAGGCAGTGAACTCCATGTACAGAATGGGCACTCTGAGACTGCAAAAGGACATTTAGGGAGGTAAAGCAGGGCTTGGCACAGGTGACTCAGTCCTATTAGAATTAGATATCAGCCAGGTACAAAGTGAATTAGACAAGAAGTACACGTTTCAGAAAATGCTCTCTGAAGACACAGAGACGCAACCAGTCATTCTGACTCATCATGGCCGCAGATCACACGGCTAATTGCACGCACTTGAAAAGAAACTGCAGTACCGCTGGAAAAAAAACCAAACACCTGCTTAAGAGTGTGAAGAATGAAGAGGGGAAAGAGGGAGTGAATAAGAGGGAGGATCGAATTCAAGGTGACCCTTGTTTTTCATCCTCCCGCCTATCAATTCTGTCAACTATTTCTACAGTGTTCTGGCACATTCTACAGCTATAGCCAATTCTGAAAGAGAAATCAATACAGCTGAAATATTGTTGGGTGGCTACTATCAGCTAGAGGCCTCTGCACGGTTAGCCATGTGTTTGGCTATTTTGATCTGACCATCCAAGCAAAATAGGAAAAATAAAACCATTCAGAGAGAGAGAGAGAGAGAGAGAGGGAGAGAGAGAAGGGGGGAAGAGCAAAAGACAAAGAGGGAAAATCCTTCAGAAGAAAGAGAAGTAGGAGGTGGTGAGAGAGGGACTGAGAGACAAATTTACAGAAGAGGGAGAGAAGGGAAAGAGGGAACGAGGAAGAGAAATGTAGAGATGAAAAGAGAGGGAGGAGAGAGGGAGTGAGGCACTGACTGTATATTACAGTGCTTATGAGCCACATTTCTAAGGATGGCAATTTGATCAGTACCGCACAGTAGGAAGGCCAAAGTAACACTGCTAATATTTCTTCTCACCAAGCAGTACACGAATATTAATCTTTTCAAAGCATTTTAACCTGCAATAGCTTTTCTGACTTGCTGTTCTGGGTTGTATCAGTCATGGATTCATACCATCCACCAAACCACCAGAGGATGGCTTTATATCGTAGAGTCATTTATTTTCTGATTGCAAAGTTGAAAACAACAACAACAAGGGCAGCCTTTTAAAATATTCTGTAACAGTTTAATGTTACAACTGTGTAGTGTCCATGCTAACATTAAACTGCACATGAACCAAAAAGTAGCAATTAAAGTCGTTAACGACTCTTCCGATCTAACAGCATAACCACTCTTACAAGTAGCTATATTCGCGCAATGCTTTGTTTTTGTTGATGTACATGTCATTAAAAAAAGCCTGTATTCAGCAATTAACCCCGAACAAAGCAATTAAGTTAACAGAACTACTGAAATCTGACGGTATTCACATGAATGCACACTTGATTACAGAACATTTTTATTAATTTTTTCTATAACCAAAGGAGACTGTGGGACCTCAGCATGCGATGTGAGCAGGTCTTAAAGGTAGCCGATGTCGTGATGTCACTTTGATATAGCTTAATGCCCACGTGGCTGCAGTAATTGATTTATCATTCATTTTTAATGGTGTTTAATTGGCTAAACAGACGGTCCAATACTCATTTGCAATAAATTATTTATCAGGCTCCCGTTTCTTGTGTCAGCACTACTCGGGTCTCCTGATGGTTGTAACTGCTGAAGCCTGAAGGTGCCAATGTGTTTTTTTTTTTCCTTTTTTATCTTCTCTGTCTAAACATAAACGAGAAACCACAGGTTTTAAAGGTCTCAGCACCACGCGCGCAAGCGTTTTTAAAACAGTGAAATCGTTGAATAGAGGGACGCAACACAAATTAAGTGAAGAATAAAAGAGAGAGACTATGCGTAGCTGGTGGAGAGGCTTCTGGGACGGTCTTTCCTCCTCCATTTGATAGCTGTGTAAATCAGAGCAGGGCCACAGCTAACCCCGCCCCCTAAGGGCACGACCCTGTGACCTACAGGTCACGAGTCCAGGGCTCTTCAACCCCACTCAGCGCTGCGGTCCCAGCGAATTACTGCCATGGAAAATGAGAGAAACAGAGAGATGAAGAGAGTGAGAGAGAGAGGGAGAGTGTGTGCGAGAAAGGGCGAGAGAAAGAGCAGGGTTTGAAAGGGAAAGATGCATTATGTTCTTTGTATTTTTGTCATACAGGTACTTATGTTGACTTAACATTTTTTGTCATATTTTGTTTTTTACTGTTTTATTATATTTTATTTTTCTATATTCCCAGTCATTATCATTCGTACGGTACATGCACATCTTGATTTCTGATACTTTGGAAAAATGAAAAAATTCTGAAGTACAACCGATAATGCACTCTAAATTTGAATGACAGAGAAAAAAAGGACGTGAGAGGGAAAGAGCAGTAAAGAGTGAGAGCAGAAAGGGAGAGAGTGAAGGAGAGAGAGAGGAGGAGAGAAAGGGAAAGAAGGATAGACGAGGGAGATATTTGTTCCTTTTCTATAACTGTGGCACAAAGTAATAAGGACTCAATTATATCCAATCTGCATTTGTGTGTTTTAATATACAGGTATTTTTAGCAGTTAAAGTGAAAACTAAGTGCAAAAGTGGCTGTCATGACCGAGGTTCTGATAGGAGCTGTAATCCTTGTACGGTGTGAGGCGGGTTACTGGGACCACTAGCACAAAGCCAACCAGCGAGCCTCAAAACGCAAAAACGGACTGGGAGGATTTAAGTAGCTTTGTTGCATTGTAGCAAAAGTTTTAATTTGTATGCAATAATAAAAATGCAAAAAATATCTTTTTAATTGAAGTAAAAACCTGGAGAGCCCAGTCTCATCCCAACTCGTCATACTGCGACAACATCTGACCAATCGTCAATATGCGACAAAAACGGAGGCTTTTGGCATCATTATTTGATGCCAGGTTAAAAAGAACCCTACCCCCTAACCTCTAACGCTTGACCTGAACCGTAACCCTCAACATCAAATAAGGACACCAAAAGCCTCCTTTTTCATTGTATATTGACACTGGATCAGGTATCGTCACTTTATGACGAGCCGGGATGAGAATATTTTGACCTGGAGAGACAAGATCTTCCCACGCATCTCAGTACCTTCCAAAGCAGCTGAACCCTAACTTACTGACCCCTTACGAATGCTTTTTGACTGAACCTGAACCGTGGAGGTCTACATATAAAGTATATGGCGGTATTGACTCTTTGTTGCATGACTCTGTTCCTTTTTGCCAATTAAAGGGGAACTCCGGTGTGAAATTGAATTGGGGTGTATTGAAACATGATAACGAGTACTAACTTTTGTCGAAGTTAGCGTTGCCATGCAAAGAAATCGCTATTTGTACTTCATTAACAAGGCTCAAGGTAGCTCCACACTTCATTGGTAGAATTGTGAGGGCCCTGACATTTGAAACGAGGCACTGAGAACTTTGAAAATGCACAGGTAGTTTATTAAAAAAGACTGTTTATGCAGACAGTACCTTGAGGTAGTTTCCCGTCGCCGCCATCTTGAAAGTTACGATAAGTCGATTGACAAGGATAGAACACGAATGAATAGGTAATGAATAGGTCTTTTTTTAATAAACTACCTGTGCATTTTCAAAGTTCTCAGTGCCTCGTTTTAAATGTCAGGGCCCTCACAATTCTACCAATGAAGTGTGGAGCTACTTTGAGCCTTGTTCAAAACGCTGCCGCCCGCTTTCTGACTAGAACACGCAAGTGAGAGCACATCACTCCTGTACTTGCGTCTCTTCATTGGCTCCCTGTTCGCTTTAGGATAAATTTTAAAATTCTGTTATTTGTTTTCAAATCTCTGAAAGGACTGGCTCCGCCCTATATATCAGATCTCCTACATCCTTACACATCCTTGAGGGCACTGAGGTCTACTGACCAACTACTTTTAACCATCCCACCCTCAAGGTTAAAGAGCAGGGGGGATCGTGCCTTTGCAGTTATTGGTCCAAAGCTGTGGAATGAACTCCCTTTGCATGTAAGGCTTGCCCCTTCAGTGCCTATTTTCAAATCCCTCCTGAAAACACATTTCTTTTCCCTGGCTTTTGACTCTGTATAAGTGTGTCTCTGTGTAATGTGTGTTCTTGCCTGTGTCCCTGATTTGTTTTCTTTTTATGCTTAACTTTTATACTATTTATTTGGTTTTGTACAGCACTTTGGTCAACTGTTGTTGTTTTAAAGGGCTCCATAATAATAAACCTATATGTAAAACCTATATATAATGATGTAAAAATAGCGATTTCTTTGCATGGCAATGCTATGCCCCATTCACTACCATTGTAAGCCTGTTGGGAGCTTCGGCTAAAAAGCCCTGTATTTTGAAATGTTGGTTGCGTATGAAGGTGGGGTATTCGACAAAAGTTAGTACTCGTTATCATGTTTCAATACACCCCAAGTCAATTTCACACCGGAGTTCCCCTTTAAAGGTGATTGGCGGGTTGCATTACTTTAGTAACCACTATGCAAGAAAAGATTAAAGGGGTGTAATTTCCATGAAGCCAACCTCAATATAAATGTAAGTGCACTCAAACTGAGGGGGACTTTGAGCATAAAAATGGAGTGAAACATGTTAGAGCGACAGCCTTTTAAAACTGTGAGACTGTCCGAATACATACGGACCTCACGCCAGTCAGGCTCATTCATGTCAGTCACTGAAGCAGTAATGCCAGTGCGGAGATGGGGCAGGGGGTGGGGGAGAGCCCTGGCAGTGTGGAGGGGGGGGCCTGCGCTACCACAGAGCATCTCAATCGCTTTCCCGTTTTCCCCGAGGATAGCTTAGCGGAATAACCTCTGGTCACAGTGCCAGAAAGAAGTATGAGGGCTTTGAAATCACTGGCTGTGCAACATTCATTAATGCTTTCAATTTGCCTTAATGGTTTTCTCAATCCGGTGCCTCACTGCAATCCGTCCCTCTCCAAAGCCACAATCCTGCTGCTCTCACGGCCTGTAATTAATCCATTCATCTCTGATACATCTCATCAGGGCTCCTGGGAGTGAGGACTGCAGTGAGAGAGGAGAAACCTGAGAGGTACTGTCTCTGCACACACACACACACACACACACACACACGCATGCACACACACCCACGCACACGCGCGTGCGCACACACACAGACACACGCGCACACACACACACACATACGCACACTAACGTGCACACGCAGGCGCTCACACTTATCTACATGTACTCTCCCAGATACTCACAGACTCAGACACCTACACATTCCCACACAAGTGCACACACACATCTTTACATTCTCTCTCACACTCACACACGCACACACACTTACATACACACACTCACTCTCTCACATGTGCTCAAACACACAGAAACACGCACAAACACACGCGGGCACATGCGCAAAGACACACACACACACACAGAAACAGTCTCTCTCACACACACGTATACACACACATCATCACGCACTCGCTCTCACACACTCACACACTTACACTCACAGAAGCACGCACAAAAGCAAGCAGGCACACACACGGACGTATATATGAACACACACACGCACACACTTACAGAGACATACAAACATGTACGCACATGCAAACACTTGCTATATTCAGGCACTGAGACATGCACAAACAATGCACAGTTCAAAAAGCAACACATATTCTTTGAAATACAAACGGGAAATCTGGAATCACACACACACAAAAACACACCCAGTGAAAACATAATGAATACTTATCAGCTTGAAGGACACTTTTGGCTGACAAAGAGCAGTGCACTGACACACTCAAGTACATCGCACAACACAAACCCACCAACATTACACAAAACACATAAGACAAAGATACCATCACAAAAGAAATGAAGGAGGTTGACATGCCAACATATTGTACCACTCACACACACAGACACACGACAGACCAAAAATTATTCAAATATTGAGCGAGGAGTTATGTTCCAGCCATGTCAGGAATTTAAACATACACACATGCGTTCACACAATCAAAAACATCTCTGAATGCCCAAGGTCTCTGTGTTTCGCATGTGTAGTTTCTAAAAAAAAAATCTATTACATTTAATAACTTTCCATTTGAGAATGATTTTGATTTTGACGCGTGCCACATTACTCCTGACACTCAAGTGCCGCGTACAGTATATGAAAAATCCATTTCCAATTTTTTACCCCTTCCCAATTTCCAGGAGAGGAGTCCGAGGTGCCTTGTGTGCGGCGTGAGGAAGGGGCTGCTCTTCTAGAGCCTCCCAAACTGCGCCCCTCGCCAGCCGCGTCCGGCACGCGCGACACCATGATTATCTGAGAGGGCTGCCTTATTAAAATCACATTTGTCCAGGTAATTGATTCACATGGGGTGATATTAGGTGAGGCTTGCATTTCCCGCCGGTGTACTGCGCTAACGCACCGCCGCCACACCCTCCCGCCATGACCCGGCCACTAAATCCACTCTCCGCGCGGCGATCCGGGATCAATAAGTAATTTTTTGGAGCTGATTAGTTTGCGGCAGGAAAAGGGGTGGCTGTCCGCTCGGGCCTGAGGATATAATCAAGCAGTAAAGCAGCGTTATTGCTCTCGTAATGGGGCTGGGGGGGGACGCTATGATGCGATACACGCCGGGGGGGTGGACGATATTCAGGAGCTGCAAGGCAAAAAAAAAAAAACCCTTAAAAATCTGTAGGAGACACTTAAAGGCGAAGAATCCACCCCTACTGTAGACCTACAAACACACGAGGATCACCACCAGCCCTTCTGAATAACCCGCTTAATCCCAAATTTTTCCTTGCAATGTAAGTGCATGCATTTTACCTCTTAGACCTGCCTAACACATAAACTGTACGTATTTTTTGATTTCATGATGGCTAAGTTCAAAGTTGCATTTCTTGCCCAAAGCCAACAACAACACTTTTAGAGCCTCTAGATGTACAAAAAAAAATCGGTCACAACTGTGACCAGTGGGATTAAACGGTTTTAAGCGTAAATAACGCTTTGTAAATTGGTTATGCATCCCAGTATGAAAATCGAACACATGCACACAGATAGCCACTGAAAACCAGTTGCGGTTGTATACAAGCAGACAAAATAAAGATAGTGAGAGAAGAAGAGAGAGCAGGAAGTAAAAGGCAGGTTATAGAAAGCTGAAGGAGCGCTGCAGAGGAGTCATTTAGGAGTAGTTAGGCTTCGGCGAGAGGCGCAGTAAATTCCGCCGTCTTTGCTCCTGCAAGACTAATGGCTCCTGTGCAGATATGACGGCAGGAGGCATTAAGTGAATATATGGCTCTCTTTAAACACGGTCCTGTTTCCATGGCAACGGCGGCGAACGGAACACCGGGCCGAAAAAAAATAAATAAAACGGTCGCGCGCCGTACAGTAAAGCGTACGGGGGGGAAAAAAAAAACGCCCATGCATCGCCGACACCACCCCCATCGACCGCTTTAAATGATGGGTGTAGACAAGTCGCTTTTTCATTTGTGCATCCTGTGATGGATGCTGGAGAGGGTGTGTGACAGAGAGAGCGATAGAACCTGCCTCACACATGTCTACACACACAGTATATAATCATTACACTCTCTCTCACACTCACACACATCTACACAAACAGCATATAATCATTACAATCTCTCTCACACACACACATCTACACACACAGCATATAATCATTACACTCTCTCTCACACTCACACACATCTACACAAACAGCACATAATCATTACAATCTCTCTCACACACACACATCTACACACAGAGTATATAATCATTACGCTCTCTCACACACACATCTATACACAAACAGTACATAGTCATTACACTCTCTCATTCGCACAAATCTACACATAAACAGCATATAATCATTGCACTCTCTCTCACGCACACACATGCACATACAACTCAAATTCCAAAAACGTTTGCAAGTTATGGAAAATGCAAATAAAATCAAAAAGGAGTAATGCAACCTTGTTAAACAGGTGAGCTAATCATGTTATAGTATAATAAGAGTCACCAAAAAAGGCCCAAGTCCCTCAAGAGCAAAGATGAGTCTATGCTATTTTCTAATGGATGCATGATCTCATAATCAATCACTTTGAGAACAACGTTCCTACAGAGAAATCCTTAGGATTTTAAGAAATTCTCCCTCACAGCGGAGGGAGATATAATATAATTATAAGATGGAAGAAAACTTGTGAAATCACAGCGCATTCAAGGAAAGGCCAAAATCACACCTGAATGCAAAAGAAATCCAATCCCTCAGATGTCAGTTTTAAGATGCGTAAAGCAACTGTATTGAGTATCACAACATGGGCACAGAAGTCCTTCAGTGAACCTAAACCTCTAAATGAATGCTATTTACCACTTCAACCACAGATGCAAGTTAAATCTTTATACAAAGCCATATATACACCCTGTGCAGAAGCACCACCAACTTCTCTGTCCTCAGTATCATCTGAGATGGATAGTAGCATGGCAGAATCATGTTTTTTGAGCGCTGACTCGTACTAACTTATTATATAGTGACACTACCTGACCAAGCGTCGATATACAACAAAAAAGGAGGCTTTTAGCATCCTCATTTGACACCACTGTTAAAACAAACCCTACCCCCTAACCCAACCAAAACCCTAACCCAAAACGTCAAATAAGGACGCCAAAAGCGTCCATTTTCTCGCCATATATTGATGCTTGGTCCGGTAGTGTCACTGTATGACAAGTTACGATGAGACTGTGTTGGTTTTTTAGTCTGATAAGTCCAGCAGATTTTGGAAAAGATGACAAAAGCATCCCAAGCAGCTATCAACGTCAGGTCAAAAAGCCAGCATCAATCATATTATGGGGCTGTGTTATGCATATGAAGTTTGTTTACAAAATGCAATAAGTGCCAAAATTACAAAAAATGATAACATAGAGCAATAGACCTGTGCTTCTTATACATGGTTTGAAATTCCTTTTTTAAGAAATTTGTACTATAAGGTGTATTTTTTCATGGTCAAAGTTTGTGTTTTTTTGTAAAATGCAGTTGGCGCCAACACAGAAAAAGCTGATTTACTCAAAATGAGTAAAATGGATGTATTGCATTTTGGAAACATACTCTTCACGTCATGGATGACTTGCACATATGCAATGGCACCACTAATGCGAAAGATATGCACGAATTCTAGAGCAACATATGCTGCCATCTAGATGACTGTTCCAGGGACATATTTCCATTTTCCAGCGAGACCATACCAATTCCACGCAAACTACACACAATGTGCATGGCTGTGTAACCAGAGAGTACGGGTGCTAGATTGGCCAGCCTGCATTCCTACAAGTCTCTGAGTGAGATTGTATGGTGCATTCTGAAGCAAAATATATGGCAAAAAGGCCCCACACAATTACGCAGCTGAGGACTTGTAGAATGGAGGACTGTAGAAAATTCTGCTCGCTACACTTCATAAACTGTCCACAGGTCCAAATGCTCCGCCTTATCCACGACACTAGCTCAACAGACTATATATTCACTGGTCGATTTAGCACTTGTATAGCTGTGCTGTGTTTGAACTTGAGTGTACTGGCGCAAGGATTTTCAGTCATTAACCGGCTTTGAAAACAATAGTTGAAAATTAGTGGTTAATTGTAGCGAAAATACAAAAAACAAACCATTTAAGTGATTATACTGTTGAGGTCTTCCGGGGCATAGCATAATGACGAGAGGACTATCAGATAGACAATAGCAAGCGCAGATTTACCCACAAACAGCTTTTATGACAAAATATCAAAGGTAAGAAAAATTTTTGCTCATCTGTGTAGCATTTAAAGTGTATGCCTGCTGTTCTTTGAGTGTGGTGTCAATTTAAAATAACAAGGTTTATATCGTTGGAATCTGTGGACTGTCCTTTTTCATTTGAGGTATCATTTGTATGCATAGCACAAATTCAGTAGAAATACTTGCGGTAGAGCACTGATCTTATTTTATTTAATGTTTTGCTAGATGCTTATTTACTTGCTTAGTACTTGAATTGTGTTCACTTTAGGTAAAAACGGTCACCACAAACTTTTCGCCGAGTTTCTTCGCTTTAAGAGGATATGTCGTGTTACGAGGTTGCTATTAGGAAACATGCTGTATTTATTATGCAAATTCATTGCCCCCGTTGCGGGGGCGTTCAGGCTTAAGGTTAATATTTGTATTGAATATGTATTTTCCACTAATTTCTTTAAATCTTCACTTTAAAACCAGTTTTCATTGCAACAAAACCGTTGACTTACTTGTGAACTTCTGGTACGTGAAGCAGCTTTTCTCGAAGTGCTCTGAGCAAAGAACTGAATGTTTTGTTGGTTTGTAAGGCTTTCCACGGTCAATTCTTCTTAATTTAACAAGCCACTCTTTCAAAAGGGCTTTGTTATTTTGTGGAAATTGATGAAAACTTATTTTGCCATATTTTCCAGACGACTGAACGGCATTATTATTGATGCAAGCAACAGCAGCGCAAGATTTCCCCATTTTCGATATGCTGCGATCAACGTTTGTGTACATTTTGCTTCAGGGATCACGTGACCACCTACGTAACTTGCAACGACCTCATTGTGCCAACTTTTTGCAGTAATTTGTCACAGTCATCAATAATAAAAATCAATATTTTCAATAAGCAATTAAACTCACATGTTAAAACATCATATTATAATGGCACTCAGCAGAACGCTTACATCTGCCTACATCATGGTTTTTGACCTTTTCTGCAATGTTCACCTAGTTCTTTGACTTTCACAATTTTATCAAAATCGGTCCAGAACTTTTTCCACAATCCTGCTTCCATATGGACAAACAAACAAACAGGGCTGGAAGCATAACCTCCTTCCAACTTTTGTTGTACTGTATTCAGTATAATAGAGGGTGAATTGACTTTTCAAATCAGTTCTTTTTTTATGATGTGCCACCTTTTTCACAATTCCATCACTGTACATTCTCTCACTCTCTGTCACACACACACTAGCTGAAATATGCACACAAAGGCAGCACAACTTTTTGCATTTTTTTGTCATCTCTCCGCGCGCTGCTATTCTGGAATGTTCCCTGGTCAGCAGAGCTGTCCTGCAGATACTGAGAGCTGGACGGTGCTGAGGAGCATCGCACTCTGTGTGAACCGCAGCATATGCGGCTAATAGAAGGTGTGCCACTCACTGGAGCCGCCTGCTACGAGGGCAGCAACAGTTCAAGGGACTGAGTGACAGCTCCTCTCAAAATGGCCGCCGTGAGAACACAGGACCCAGCCACAGAGATGGGATTTTCACTTCTCTCCCATGCCAGCCTCAGGGCTGGTTAAAAGAAACAAAAATATCTTACAGGTGTCACAGGGGGAGCAGTGGAGGGGGTGGAGGTCCTTATTAGAGAGTCAACCCTGAGAGTTTTCGGCATTAATGTGGACGCTTTCTCACCGCCCACCTCTGAACACCCTCCTCTCCCTGCTTAAGGATGAATCTTTTCTCTTGACCCTTTTTGCACTTTTAATTTGGCACTATGTAATGAAATGACACCATTTTGGACACCTTGTCGTAGCTATTTTTTGTCCGCAAGATACAGTTCCTTCCATTTTTGATGATTTGATGATCTTGAGAACACAGTCTCATCCTGACCCGTCATATAGTGCCACTGCCGGACCAAACGTCTATACTATATGACAAAAATGGAGGCCTTTGGCGCCCTTATTTGACGCCAGATTAAAACAAACCCTACCCCCTAACCCCTAACCCTAACACAAACCATAAATGTCTGATAAGGACACTAAAAGACTTCTTTTTGATCGTAAATTGACACTTGGTCAAGTAGCGTCACTATATGGCAATTCGGGATAAGACTGTGTTGGATCTTGAATATGATCCTGCATAGACCTGTCTTTCATCTGACTGCCATTATTATCTCTGTCCAACATCAGCCAATCAAAAAAAAAACACCTCCCTTGCACATGAAATTCACACACAGATCCACCCAATCACCCCGCATCACATCAGATGTACTTTCCAGTCACTCACACATTCTCTGAATTATTTTACAATAGACAGGCAGAATTTTAAGCTGAAATCTAATGCCATGGAAATTCCATGAGAAAGTAATAAAAGGATACAAACCCACAAACCCAGTAATGATTCAGGCTGCTGAAAGGCAGGGTTAGTGATGGTAATTTACCATGGCAGGAAGGCGCTAAGTTAGCACATCACCGCCAATTCATATGCAGTCTGTCTTCCTGTATGGTCCAATTATCTGATTCAGTTCAAATTCACACACAGGTTAATGCATTAGGTGCACACACACACACACACACACACACACACACAAATTATCCACCGAGTCGCCCAGCGCTTACGATTAAATTAAGGCTGCAGTTGTGCTCTTCACCTGACTGTAAATGACCTTTCACATTTGGCTAAAGTTTCTGTCAATCAACAGGTAAGGAAGACACCTAGCACATCGATTTTTGAAGTCTCGCGAACAATTATAGCACCAAAGAATTTAAATTCACCACTCCATGCAACAAAATTAAACGTTTTCACATGAGAGGCCGTCCTTTGCATATTAAATGTGTTATCGCTCGGCGTTAACCTTTGAGGAATTAAGATCGGAGGGATTCATCACACTGAAGCCGTGGCTTTTATCTCTTCATGAATAGACATAGATTGGTCCAGAAAACTGAGGGCAGGCGGGCTCAGGTCAACCATCGGATGTCATCATTACACTCTCACTCCCTCCCGACCAGAACGACATTGCGATGATGGAAAATCACAGCGTAATCCTGCGACATCAGCAGACACCGAAGGAAAGCAGAAAAATAACCCCTGTACATAACTCCTCTGCTTAACACGTAATCACTGGGTCATAAAACTAGAGGAGAAAAGCTCTGGTGCTGCTATATAATGTGCTGCTATGCTATGCGACGACAGCTCTTATAAAAACGTTTTCTATGTCATCGCCATAGGCGGTGCAGATGTTCCCACTGAGATTACTCACTTCTAAAACCATTCGGTACGGAAAAGATGCTTCCAAAAATAAGCACTGTTAATTGCTGAAAACTTAATAAAATCAATGTTTGAAAATGCCCACCCATTGCCTGAAAAATTAGGTACACTGCCCCATAGTTTTACAGTTTCACAAGACATTTGGGAGTTTTGTCACTCCAACCATGTTGGGGAACATGCAACTGCTGTTATTCAAATGAGTGGATTCACATGCTTCTGTGTTTCCATGAAATCCCAAATGATCTTGTTGATATTGAGATCTGTCGAGGCTACCTCATTTGTGCCAACTTTCTTCCATGAAATGCAAACATTGTTTTGTAAAATTACTTTTTAAATTATCATTTAGTATCTCAAATGCACCTTTTAATTACAGACACACTAATGTGGAAAACAAAAAATAAACATCTAAGACGAGATTTAAATTGAAAAATTTTGTGACAAGACTTGTGAACAGTGCAGTTTATGCCCACTTCTCAATGCACCTTTTGCTGAACTATCGGAGTTAAAACAGTTGTGTATGTAGACTGTGTCTAGCAGGCTTTGCTGCATTCAGGTGGATGATGACTAGCTAGATGTGTGTTTACAGTCAGGGCATTGGCTGCAGGAATGTGGTGTATGGTTTACCTATGCTCTCTCCCGTGTTAACGCTTCTGCCCGTCACTTTTTCTGACGTGTTCATTATGCATAGATCTACGCCAGCAAATGTGCTCTTGTAACAGCGTGAACATGAACACAGCAAATCAGTTGTGTTCAACAAACCAGTCCATCATTATATCATTCCACACATACAGCACAAGGAGAATTATGCACGGATGTGTGGAGTAGGGCATCTGAAAAAATAAAATCATAAATTAATAAATAAAAGCAGTTTCAAGTTTAACAACTGAAGTGAAAGTATTCTCCTTATATCTTTTTGAGATTTTGTTTGCCTTTTTGTATAATTGTAATTCCTCATTGTAAAATTCCTCGTTGTTAAATTGTAAATAAGCATGCGTTCATAAACTCTGCGAGGAACGTCTCGCTCAGACAACTGCAGAACTGCGCCCTCTACTGGGGACATTCCAGTAATGCCTTATATTGCAATTCATCCATTTTAAACACCCCAGTATCTGGCATTTTGCATATAATCATCTTGCTGTTACGTTATGTGTATAAATTCCGCCCTATTGCTGTATAATAGGATTGTTTGGGGCTGTAGGAAGTCTTTGGGAATTTAGGAATAGGGATGTTCAATTCCCCGAGATTGACCTCCAATAATCTCTCTGACACAATTTCACTTCCCTTCCTCAATTCCAAAAATAACAACAGTTAGGAAATAAAAATTCATAAAATGTGAGCTGAACTTTAGATAATCAATTATTGTGAGAAGTGGGAAGGGCTGGCAGAGGGGAGATGAATCTATCATGTCAGAGGGCCATTTTACTCCTGGTAAATATTTCATAATGTAATCCCTCATGTTTTCAAATCCATTCTTCTTCAGGGGTAATGAAGCAAAATGGTGGATTTTTTTAGCGATGGAGTGATGGGCTCCCAGAATTGAGATAAATGAAGAGGATCTGAAATTGTCAGCAGATCAGTCAGATAGTCTCGCAGAAATGAAGGGCACATTAAAATAACGTGACCAGAGGCAACGAAACAAAGCTCTAATGCACTAACATGTCAGTCATACCCAAACAAGCAAATGGAGCCTTCCAGACTCTTCTGCAATTCAGATTTAATCGAGTGTCTGTCTCGTGCTTGCAAACACCCCATTTCTTTCTCTCTCTCTCTCTCGTCATACAATACTACTCATGACCCAGTTAAATGCAAACTGGGAGAAGATGGTTAAAGTGGATGATAGTGTACGTATTCATGTCTGCATACATGCGTGAGGGCATACAGTGGAACTGTGCGCATGTATGTAAGTGTGCCTGTGCATGGGTCAATATGTGTTTTTGTGTGGATGAGGTCTTTGCTGTGCGTCCGCATATTTGTTTTTGATGTTTGTCGATGCGTGTTTTTGTATTTGTTTGAGCGGGCATTTGTAGCCGTGTATATGAGCCCCTTAGAACACGAATGGTCCAACTCATTCTTTTTCATTTTTCATTTTGGACCACTATAGTACCGAACACTTTATGCGTTCTTGGAATGTGGAACACATGACCCACCTATTGTATAGTACTGAAACTATCCTGAGCTAATCCAATATTGCATTAAATATATTGACCACTTAGGAATCATGCTTAGAATAAAACTTTAAAAAAAGACAAATATGGAGTTAGACCACTTTTGTTCTCAGGGGCTCATATGTTTGTGCATGTTTGTGTGTGTGTGTGTGTGTGTGTGTGTGTGCATGTGATATTATTATTGTCGATACATATTTTTGCATTTGTTTGAGCCGGCATTTGTAGCTGTATATATGTTTGTGCATGTTTGTGTGTGTGTGTGTGTGTGTGTGTGTGATACATGTTTTTGTGTTTGTTTGAGCGGGCATTTGTAGCTGTATATATGTTTGTGCATGTTTGTGTGTGTGTGTGCGTGTGCGTGTGATATTATCACAGGAATACTTCATACTGGTCTAGAGGAAACATAGGAGAACTACAACTTTACTGTGGTTCTAAACATCCAGAACTTCAACACTGTACACAAGACAGACATGGATCTAAAGGTCTGTTTGACTGCTTCATTTCTTTGTCTATCTGGCTCAGAGAGATTTTTCAAAACACACTGCACCACCTCGCTCGCGGGCTACCAGCCTGTCATAAATGACTTGCAGTGAGAACACCGAAGACAGCTATCAATTTTGTACACCCTAAGATTTTTTTCAAATGAGCCTGGTCCCCGCCATAACTAGGAAAAAAAAAACTGATGCCACAACACACGTGAATAGCGCCTAAAGTAAAGCAATCCACTCTTCCGACGTATGAACATGTCCCATTTATGTTAGTCTTCACGCTCATGATTGTAATGAATTCTACACATTGATAGCAGTGGTGTTGATCGTAAGGGTGCGTGTCGCAGTCAGAGTTGCAGACTCCTCTTGTCCCGCCTCTTCAGGTGCCTGCAGGGGGCGTCATCACCACTAGGAGTCACTATTGCGCTCGATAACACTAATTAGTTCTGATACAAAAACATAGCTGGACTGTAGCAGGGGCAGCAGCAACTACTATATGAGGAGCTACTGTCGAATACGGGCCTAAGTCTGTGGTCGTAAAGAGCCAGAGAGTTCGCTCATAGTGACTAATACTGAGTGCTTCTCCGCATACATAAACCAAGGATTTTCCTGATTCTCTGCTAATGAATCTATTCATTAAAAACTAAACCAGAAAACCGTCTCATCTTAAGTTGCAGATACATGGCCACACATCAGTTGAAGTTGTGGCTATTGCATCAGTAGTAGTATGCACTACTAGTAAAGGGTACTGGTCGTAATGGTAGCAATATCAGTAGCTGGCACTAACAGTAGGCTACAGGCACAGAAGCAGGAGCACTGGTGGTTGTAATTGGACTAGTTACCGTACATTAGCCGCAGTGATAAATTAAAGAGAGGCGAGTGTTCTTTCATACAGCAGTGACTGTGGAGCTAAGAAAGCTGAGCAGGAAAAGGTTTGGAGGAGATGAGCTGTGGTTTTACTGGGCCGCATCAAATAGACGCAATTAAGCAGTAATCCACTCGGTAAACCCGGGATGAAAGGGACTGTTGAGGGAGAAATGCGCGCGGGACACAGTAAAATGGCTGTAGTTTTATAAGGAAGTGTAAAGCCGTGTTTAAAGGAAGAGGAAGAACTGCTGCAGGGTTTCTCCGGGGGAGTTCACTACGACCGTTCACCTGCCTTACAATCGAATTTCCCCAGTCACAAACACTTTCCAAAACGGGGAAAAGGGATTCCCAAATCCCTCTTCCTGTGCTATTATGGGGATTCAGTACACAGGCCGGAAGAAAACAAAAACTATTTTAATTCCTGTATGGTGCTGAATAAGGCAACATAATCTCATTCAGACTCGTCATATAGTGACACTACCAGACTAAACATCGATATACGATGAAAAAGGAGCCTCTTAGCGTCCTTATTTGATGCTTAGGGTTAGGGGTTAGGGGTTAGGGGGTTAGGGGTCAGGGTTGGTTTTAAACTGGCATCAAATAAAGACGGCAAAAGCCTCCTTATTCGCCGTATGTTGACGCTTGGTCAGGTAGTGCAACTATATGATGAGTTGGGATGAGACTGGGCTCAATAAGGGGCAGAGCACACAGGAGACGCGCTCGTGTTTGAAAGACGCAAGACAAGACAATTCATTCATGTCTTTTAGAGGTGAGGAGAGAAGGAGACGTGTTGAAATGTTGTTATGACAACAAGTGGCAGCGCCGCTAATATTGTGACATTTCACAATAACCGCTTACAAAAGCGGACCAACAGAAATACTAGTCCCGCCCATTCTCTTTTGCGATTGGTCGCTTGCTGTGAAACTGTCACTGACGGGTCGCACATCTCCTCAAAAGCTGAACAGATTATAACTTTTGGCAACACCTTAAAAATGCGAGCGCTGGCGTTTAAACATGGTGGACGAGATGCAAGACGTACTCCTGACGCAAGTTGCTATTGCTAAATAATTAAAAAATGAGGCATTGAAAAACAGGCTCGTCTCCTGTGTGCACAGCCCCTAAGGGCCAATCTGAGCATTACATAACTGATGCTGCTGTGCGAGAGGTATGAACACAACACGTCGTGCAGGAGGAAATGGACTGGGCCGGCCGGGAACCTGCGACACTCTAATTCTGCACAATGACACAGTGCGAGAGGAGGGCGGGGTCAGGACAGGAAGGCCACCTGTACAGCTCCTTTGAGAGAGCTCTAATTACAGAGGACATCCCGTCCGTTTTGAAGGGCAGCTGTAATTCAGGCCTGCACCATAAGTGCTGGTCAGCAGCTTTCAGTGGCCGCGGCCCGTTTCCCGTCCCGAGAATGACAGAGCAAACACAGGCATCTTCCTGCAAACAGGCCCCCCTCTGCCGGTACAGAGATGCAGCTATACAGTACTGTATAAATGGCAAAGCACACCCGTCTGCAGTCACACACAAGGAGAGCTGATCGTTTTTTAGACCTGGATAAGCGGAGCTTAGGAAGGAGTGTTGTGATGAGACTGGAGTGTCCCTCACTAATCAATCAATCAATCAATTTGCCATTAGTACAACCATGGGTGGTAAGATAAATATGATCTTGGTACGGATGATTGGCCCCTAATTCACAAACAGCTTATCCAGGAGTTAACAAGAGTGTCACTGTGGTTTTTTCTTTTTTCCAGGGAAAAATAAACAGCAAGCAAACCGAAGCAAGGTGGTCGTCCAAAAAATCCTGCCCGTCCGCTGTCACGAGTTCTTATTGTGCAAAACTTATTGTTGAGGCGTCTCCTTTCTTAAATGGTGGTTTCGCATTTCCAGCTATCTGTCGGCTCATGGGTGCGATAACGGCCACAGGAGACAGACTGGCTGTCCAATCCCCTGTCCCATTCAGGACCAAGTCTGTGGGCCTTATCTCGAAGGAAACACATTTTAGCGACCAACGCGAAGCTAACCAGTGCTGACGGAGGATTCTGCGAGCTTGAACCTGGGCTTAGCTCTCGTCCCCGGCCCACGGGGGTCCAGCGAATCAGGGCGATCCGGACAGCCTAACTCCCAGGCAGGCGACCGCAGCACAAAAGGGGTATTTACTGCACCGGTGTTGGGACTTATTAAACTTTAATCCTGCTAAGGAGAGCATATTCCAGCCATGAATTATAGATGACAGGGGTTACAATGCTCACAGTCCCAGACTCAGCCATACAGAAGCAGGTTTTTTAATAAAGAGCATTATCAACCGTCTGCCCAACTGTCACTGCTGAGATGGAATTTCAAATAACAGAATAAAAAAGCTGAGCCCTGGAAAGGGAGAGAAATATAATCCCTAAAATTGCCGCTGACGCTGGTCAGGTACTGAGCCAAGTGTGCAGGAGTATCTGTGTGTCGGTCTGCGCGGACATGTCTGTAAGTGTCGGTGTGTGCGCCTGCTTGTGTGAGTCCTGCATGTTAGCATGAGTGCATTTATGTGTTTGTATGTGCAAGAAAGTATGAGCATGTGTCTGTTTGCGTGTGTTTTCATCAGTGTGAGCATGTGGCAGTGCGAGTATGAGTGCGTGCAACTGCATAAACATGTAAATTTGTGTGTTTGCATCTTTGCTAGAGACAGTGCATGTGTGTCTGTGTGAGTATGTGTGTATGAGTACGAGTGTGTGTGTGTGTGTGTGCAGGTAAATGTGCGAGTGTGTGTGCCTCAGTATGTGCATGTGTGTATGAGTAAGAGTGTGTGATTGCGTGCAGGTGCATGTGCGAGTGTGTGTGCTCGGTATGTGTATGTGTGCATGAGTAGGAGTGTGTGTTTGTGTGTACATGCGAGTGTGTGTGCCTGGTATGAAGAGAGGTGATAGTGGCTGAACACAGGCACAGTCTGTCCTCACTGAAGAAAGGACAGACGGCGAACAGAAGGACAGGATGATGGATAGGAGCAGCATCAGGACAGTGGCTGTGCGGGAGGGAAGCCGAGCCGAGCCGAGCTTCTCTCTGTCCACTCAAACACCCACAGGACTGCAGGTACGACAGCCTCACTGAACCCCTCTGTGTCACCGAGTCTCATTTCCCTCCCAATACGAAAACCCCCTCTACTTTGGCTCAAAGTCTCGTCCCTGGGGATGCGACCGAATCTTTAACTTAACATCCGATCACAAAGTATTACCTCTGAATTTCCAGCCACTGTAATCACGCTCACGAAGACATCTGTCATGCTCCAGTCCCTTCATTCATTTCATTTTATTCAGTTTTATCATCCTTTCACGAGAACAGAAGAATCGCATTTCGCCGATATGGAAGGTGCAGCTCAACAGGCACGGTTTTTTTTTTCGTCTTTTTTCCCTCCGATTCGTCCCATTTGGCAGAAAAAGGGTCACAGCGACACTAACACAACAGGGGATAATTTAGTCTACAGCCAGCACCAAGCCCTGCGCTGTGAAATACCCTGGGGCGAGTCTGCTCCGTTACTGAGCGCCTGAAGAATTCCAGCACGACCGCGCAGAGCAGGGATCTAGTCCACTGCATCATGGGAAATATCCCAACAGATTAAATGAAGCAGAGCCTCCAGACTCTCACTTCTGCCCCAGTGGAATTTGTTCCAGGTCCCTCCCATCTTTAGGTAGAGTATTGGCTCATTTTATACGCATTAGCTCGGTATCATTAGCCCTCATGGATATCCGAAATAACAATAAGACATGCTAACGATGTGCTCTAAATGGCTGCTAACGTTATTAGATAGATTAGACAGGTATTGCCTCCAGTGCCTGTTTACGTCCTCTTACACCATAAAAACAAATGACAAAAGCCCATATCCTCGTTGTTTCAAAAGAGATGAAAAAGAGAAATGTTCCTCAGCTCCGCAGTGCGCTGGAGCGACTGTATAAGTCACAGCGCTCTCAGAAAGAAAAGGAGCTGTGATTCCAGAGAAGAATCCTCAGTGGTTCTTTGTCTGATAAAATGGCTGTTTGTGTGGGAGTTTTCGCACTGCACATCTACGACCGAGAGGCTTATAAGGAAGTGAAGTTTTCTCTGCGGAGACAAGCCAGAGAATGCTGTTTCCTGAGTGTGTCGATGAAGACAAGGCCAAACACAGCGCCTGGTACTATTTGCACGCCAATGGAAATGTGGCCAGTGAGTACTATAAGCATTACCGTGTCCCCTCCTTCCTCAAACATCCCCCAGGACAGGCTCCAGCTCTGAACACACACACACACACACACACACACACACACAGGGTCTCTCCTTCCTCTAATGAGTTATTCTCTTTAATCGCTGGCTGGAGAGGGTGACTCCCTAGTTCCTGCTTTAACGGCACTGAGGGTCATCATTATCAAGTCCAGCACAGCCACATCAGCCAAACTTTTACTGCTTCCAAACAGCAGGCCGCCAGCAACCGCATTCCTCTCCCCTCGGCCCATCCGCCTCGCTCTTCCGATAGCGGTAATCCAGGCCTTTCCCAGCAACAGCCACAACTTAAGGACATAAACATTGCTGCAGCTGAAGCCTCTTCCCAACATCGACTTCCGCAGCGAGACGGAAAACAGGACTCCCTGGGGGTTCGACAGCTGAAAAAAATAAAACTCCCCTACCGCATGCACTCCGGTCCCCAAATACCCCTCCGCTCGGGGTCCGCAAAGTGCTAAGAGGGATAAAGCTCAAATTTGCGACCCACGCCGAGCGCATTGAATAAACACAAAAGGGACAGTGGAGAGATATTTTTCTGAAGGAGGGTTTCGGCGGCAGGGAACGGAACAATAGGCAGCCTGTAAGTGCCCGGCGCCCACAGCGACCACTTAAACGGACACAAAGCGGGAACAGACACGACAATGCGAGCGCGAAGCGATTCCTGCCGGAGAGCAGGTGTGTGTTTGCGGCAGGAGAGAGGCGTCGGCGCTTGCAGGAGACGGCTGAGGTATTGTTCCGGCGCTTTCTCTGTGGCGCCACAAGCTGCGCTGGGACTCACGCCGGCTCCGGGATTAGCTGCTTCCTTTCGTTTTCGTCGGGCCGGCTGTAGTAATGCGGAGAAATAGCGGCAGACTCTGCTGATTATCCGCAGTGCTCTTAAATATGATGCAAAACTCAACTGTGCTGAAGAGGGAACCAGACTCGCAGAATGCATCTCTCCTAGAGTATTACCTTATTTCTTCCCAATTAGTTCAGTATTATTAGCCTTCAAGTATATCTGAAATAACAGCAAGACATGCTAATGATGGATTCTAAAATGGCTGCTGGAATCACTATTAGATAGATAAGATATATACTGCATCCATGTCCTATTTAGATTCTTGTGTTTCAAAGCATTTTAAAGCATCAGATTTTATTTTCTTTTTAAGAAGTACAGAAAGGAGAATTAGCAGCTTTAGCATTTACAAAATCAAACAGAATTATTGCTGTTACTAATAATTTAACAGTTTCTCTCCAAGGCTTGAGCAGGTATATTTCTGTTAATCTGAATTACGTGTCAGATAATGTGTGCGTGTGCCTGTTGGACCCCAGCAGAACCGCTTGTTGAAGACTTACGAGCATCAGTCAGCCACAGCAGTGTTAGTAAGGTGACTCCAGGTTGTGGACACAGTGACCTCAGTCACCTGACAGGAAAGAGTGGAAATATAAAGGAGGCTGGTCTTCACAACCCTGACTGTGTTCTTTGAACTCCTGTATGACCCGGGCGGTGTGTAGCTCTGTGTTACCCCCTGGATGCAGCCCGGGCGTGTAAAGGCCAGGGCGCGATGGGGTGCCGTAATTGGCTCTGATCTAAACCCCCAGAGGCATTGTGGGAGCGCGATCCCTCACATCGGCACGACCTTTTCTCCCGCAGTGCTCCAACCCTTTCATCTTGGTCCCTGAACAATTCATTACGAGGTTTCGCTACCTCTGTAACCGTGACCCCTCTGTTCCAGCCATCAGTCCAGGCCCCCAGTGCCCATTTCCTGTGAGCGCTTCTAGGTCGCGCCGCGACTCGCCGTCACAGCAAGGAGCCCTCGGAGAAGTGAGCGCATCCAGCCAATCACACGGCTACGTGGGCAGGGACATGCAGGCGAGGCCAATCAAGCGCCTTCAGGGACCAATTTGAGGCCCGGTTCGACCCTGACGCACCTGACTCGCACCCCCCAGTGCCACTGAGGCTGCCTGACTGCCATCGAGCCTGTCAATGCTGTGCCAAAGAGAACAAATTGCAGTGCCCAACCAACCAATAAATTAATTTCACGTAACATTAGGAGACTGAGAGATGACATTCATCAAAAAAATGAGAGGACAGGATAAAGCGGGAGATACACTGGCTACATGAAGTCATTCTCGCACTTTGAATGAAACAAGCAACAACAAAGAAAGGGACGCAGAACCTTAAGAGAAAAATAGTTGCTCGCATGTCATACAGTTCATCAGTGACAGTCCCGCAAATGAATTTTTTTGTTCCAGGTATGTGAACCGCGGGGTTGTCCTCACGGCGCAGGCCGTGACTCGGAACAGTGTGCGTCTACGCGCCGCCGGAAATGAGGACCTCGCACCCGCCACTCAGATTTATTAGCGCTCTTCCTCGTACGCGCGGCGTAATTGATGCCTTCAATTCGCAAAGAGTCACAAAGGAATTTACAAGGTAGAGAATACTAATGGGATAAAGAAGCTTCCAGATTCATGAAGCTGCCACTCTCTTACAAATTTAATAACTATTAAACCTGAAAACAAGCAGGGCGCTTTCTGCTGCTGTCAGCACAAGAGGGGTAATACAGAAATAAAGAAAGAGAGAGGGATGAGGAGATGGGAGTGCGGACTGAGAGAAAAGGAGGGATGGGGTGGGGCGGGGGGGGGGGATCTTGGCCACCAGGCCATATTGTTAAATTAAAGAGATTTATTTAGCAGCTGAGGAATAGGATTTATTATTTATCTCATAAATAATTCCTGGGTGTTGGATGCGGGGGTCCTGGCAGCGCGTGGGCCGAGCGAGGCCCCAGTCAATAATGCTTTATCAGGGAGTAATAAGACTGGCTCCTGGAGGTCCGGGCCCCGACCACAGGCCCCATATTAAACCTGCGGGGGCTTTAATCAAAGCGTCATGGCCGCTGCCGCCGTCAGGCAAGTGAACGCACGCCACGACCCGTCGCGCATCGCTTACCCACATTAGCCGTCGCCGCACTCGGCCCAAATTTCATTACCGCCCCATTACGAGCCTCGTCCGGCGAGAGAAGGGGGGGGGGAGAGGCCGGGGGGCTACCGACCACGGACCAGAATCACAAACCGCCAATTTATCAGAAGATTTATCAGCAGATTAGCGCGCCCAATATTGGACCGGGGGGTCGGGCGAAGCGAGCGGCTAAATTTGACCCCCCAGGGACGGACACATAACGGCCTGATTACATGAATTAGGGGCCGATATGATGGATTTGCTCACAGACAGGCCTTCGACCCTTTTGTTTGTCATATCTGATCACTTGGCAGGCAGGTCTCAGGGGAGTTCAGCTTTTATTACATTCCACAAATGTGACCTATCAATGTATTGGATCATTTAGAAAACTGCAACCAGCCACGCACACAGGATACAAGACAAGATGTGAGGGTGTATTTCTAGACACACTGGGTATGGAAATATAACAATATTCACTCACCTGTACCAGACAGCCAATCCAATGAAGCAGAAGGATGAGAGAGAGAGAAAAGTGATGGTTAATGTTGGTATGTGTTACTATGCGGTTAGCAGTACAAGTGCCCAACGCTTTAACACTAAATTAATTACATTACTTGTGCGATCATTACAGTGAAAATTAAATGAGAAAAGATCTGACTAGACATTAGCCATTAGGCGTCTGACTAGACACAGAATTAAAATCACAGAAAGGTAATACATTTCAAGCCTGGCAAAGCAATTGAACAAAACCCTATCATAGGGACCTATTCTCATAATAGGTTTAGACAGATAAGCACGCAATCTGATAATCTGGTAAGTGATAAATGTTGTACCTCCTTTAAGTTTTGAATTTGCAATTATAACATTTACATTGCATTCAGCAGACAGTGCAACAGCACCGAGCAAACCTCCACAGTTTGCCAGTCCTGCCATGAAATGTTCTGCCATAGTCTTGGTTTGTGATCACTCTTGTTCACCCACTAACTCACGCATGCAGGCATAGAGCAGCAACCGTGTATATGTCAAATAATTTTAACAGAAATAATTTTAACCAGTATTCATTTTCCAAATTCAAGACCACCTCATAATATAGGGAGGTAGTACAGAGGAAAACCATGTTTCATACTGAAAACATTTGCCAGCCAAGAGACCCTCCACGCATTGTTCAGGAACCCTTGGCAACTTACTCCCACTCATCGCAAGGTATTTCACTGTGTAGTAACACTGCACACATCCGTATGCCATAACCATAAATACATTCTGGAAGTATATAGCCAAAATTAAAGCATGCCCTTGTAATGTTATCCTTCTGCTAGGTCAGAGAAGTAGCAAAAACGTTTGCTATGGCTAAATTAATTATTTGGCACATTCTTAAAGAATCCACTGGTGAGCTAAGGAACACCAAAAGGCCCAGAAGACCATGGCTAATGCCTGTGGGTGACAGAAGAATTATTTCCCCAGTGAAGAAAAACCCCTTCAAATGTTTGCCTGAAAACATCACTCTCCAGGAACAAAGCTTATTTGAGTAAATGTATAAATTCAGTAAAGACTTCACCAGAGTGAGATGTTATCCACAGGAAAGTCTTAAAATCTGTATGTTTGCCACAAAAGAAGCCTGTACAGTTCTGAAATAACATCCTTGAACAGATGATACAAACATCAACTTGCACCAGAAAAACAGAAAGAGAAGAGCTGGAAAAGAGAAGTAACTGCTTGTGATCTAAAGTATACCACTTCATTGGGAATGAGTGGTCATGTGTGGGCATGTATGGCAGTGAATAGAACCGATTTTGTATTTATTGGTGATATTGGATTATTTACAACAACATCAGGGTGAATTCTGAATCGTATGGGGCTACATTATCTGCCCTGATCCCACCAATTACTTTGAAAGTCATTGGATGACGTTTCACAGAACAGTTGGACAATACACTCAAGCATACTGAAAAAGCAATTCAAGACTCTTTTCACTACAACTTTGTGGAATGTTCTACAACAGCTAAATTAATCACCTGACCTGAATCAGGTGGAGCTTGCATACATATCACTTTCTGGAGTCAAACCTGGGGGCAAAATACCGCAAGGACAAAAGACACTCAAAAGACACTGCAGCTGTAGGAGAAGTCTAGTTGGGCATCATCATTGATTAAACCTAGCTTCTGGTGAGGGCGGGGGGATACAAGTAAAAACGGTTGTATTTCTTACGCGATTCATACAATATTCTTGGCAAAATCCTTAAATTAAAGCTGAAAATCTGTCCGTCAAGAACGTGATTGATTCATCTCAACTCCACAGTGATAATATACTGAGCCAAAATTGTGTTACTGTCCAAAAACTAATGGACCTGACTGTATACACCTTTACTGATCAACCAAACCATTCAGGGGCTGAAAAAAAACAGGTTTACAGCAGCTGGAAAAAGCCAGTGGCCTGTCCAGTACTCCAATTTTATGAGCATTTCCTCTCGCAAACTGATGTTTAGGAGAACATTTGCGAACAAGAATACATTTAGTCCGCTTCTAAATTTTTGGCTTGGGAAAAAATTGAAAAACAAAAAAGAAATACTTTCTGAATAAAGTCCCGAGAAAAACCAGCAGCATGTTCAAACTGAAGAGAGCACTTTAAATTATCGTGAAAGCTAAGTATGGGAAATGGACGTCGAGAACATCGACGTTGACACGCGGGCCGATCGCATTTCCATTTTTATCATCAGCAGAAGCAGCCTGTTTAAGAGATGCTGCCACTGCTAATGAGATGCGGTTTGATTTAGGGCTGGCAGAGTCCGAGGCAGGCCCGCCCCTAACAGCGGTGTCCCCGTCCGCCCCGCCGCCAATAGCAATCAATGGCGTCAATGCAGTTATTAATACACCTCCCTGCCAAACAACACAGCGGAGAGGCGTTAAAACAGGATTGATCCAAAGGGAAATGGAGCTTCAGAGGGCTGACAATGTCGCCATTATGCCTCAAACAATAGTGCTTTTCACCGAGAGAGCTAAAAACGCATTTCATTTACTCCCCTGAACAATGTCAACACCGATCCGTGAATGAGCAGCTCACACAAAACGTGTGACTCAGAGGGTGACCGCAATTATGCCCGACAGAAAAACAGGGGCGGAAAAAAAATAAAGCGCTAACGACATGTCCAATACTGCCGCGCATCACGACAACGGAACTGCGGAACAAACAGCGGATGACACGCGGGCCCTGGAGATCCACGTAGCAACAGAGAGTGATTGACGCGAATACCGTAAAAGGCCACTTGGAACAGGGAAAATGAGCCGAGGCTGACAGGCTGACCGGTACATGACAAGGGAGAGGGGACAGATGGCAAGGTGAGGCGTCAGCAAAATAGCAAAATCTCACAACATCAACACACTAAGTGAACAGTTACGAGCTTCATATAACAGATAAAAGAGAACTGCAGCCTTATCTAACCCGACAGCACCCTTAAACACTAAATGAACAGAGCATATTTTATGCCGTGTCTCCAGTCATTACAAAATGGAGTCCAATGCATTTATATGAATCCATAGGCTGACAAAGGAATAAAAGTATGCATTTCTGTTTGCTTTGTGTGTGTCAGTGTGTGGAGGTGTGCATGTAACTGTGAGTGTATGCACGCATGAGTGTTAGGAAGTGTTTCCATGAGCATCTGCTCGGATGTGAGCTTGTACATGTATGTGCCTAAAGAATGTTCTGCATACAAGTGCATTATCAACAAGTTTCAGAATAGACAGCCAGATTCAACAGTGCCGTGTGGCACTAAGTAGGTTGCCCTATCCCTGGTAACCCACGGCAATACGGGGCCAACAGGCAACTGGGCCCCAGGTGTCCATCACAGATACACATTCATCAGCAGCCAAATTAACGCTGTTCTCACAGGATCAGCCGCTGTAAGTGAAGCAACATAACAATGAGTGAGTCAATAAGCGCACATGTGTATACATGTATGTTTTATTTTTATTTTTTAAAATGTATTTATCCTTTATTTGACCTGGGAATTCCCGCTGAGATTGAAGCCTCTTTTTCAAGGGAGCCCTGGGGCTTCAGCTGGAGAGGGAGAGGACAAATTGCATATATGTGTTAACCCTTTCAGCACCGTGATGTAAGATGTCAAAGTCAGATGCTGTTGAAAACCTATCATGTGGCAACTTAGTTAAAAGAGCTCCCTCCTGAGCTCTGAGGTTTTCAACAGCTCAGGATAACTACATTTTTGATTCCTTGAAAATGTTTTCGGCGCGCAAAGGGTTAATAATGAATGAATGAATGGCGCAAAAATCCAAAGCCGTTTCAACAGATTTCTCCAAAAATCATCTCTTAATTTTACTTCATTTCATCGTGTTCATTCACTCTGATTTTTAGTATGTTTGCCCACTTCATCTGTCGACCGCCAGGCCTTTACCTCACGTGAAACAGATAGAGGTGCTCAGTGCTTTATGAGTGGCCAGAGCTCGCCTTATGAAGCCTCCACACTGGGAGGTCACACAGCGGAATGCGAGGGGCGGCTCACGTGCACTTGATTGGACTTTCCGGAAGCTTCCGACACCAGCAGCTGCTCCAAAGGCTCTGCAGCTGGTCCGGCTCGCCCCTCCGATTCGTAACGCAAGACGCCACCTGCCCTCAGCGCACCTGAGGCTCCCCACGGGGCCGCGGCTAAAGCGCGAGAAGTAATTAGCATCTGCGCCACCAGAGCACGCAGGGCATCATGGGAATGTTCCCATCTCAAACTCTGAGTGCACGGGCGTTACAGCGGCATTTTGGGAGGAGAGTGCATCAAGCCTCAGACTCCCGCTAAGAGGGGTCATCTCAGTGTAGAGCACTCCACAGGGCGGCCCACTGTCAGCCCGAATAAAAATCCCTTTGTCTGCCCAGAGTTTGACTGCCCGGCCTGGCACTTTCTGTACTGCGAGTCCATCTGTGCTGCTCAGCCGCTCCGCGTTCCGCCTGTCTGAGTACAAGTGGAAAATAAAACACACGTTACAAGAGGAAACTGTCAGCTCTCCCTTTTTAAAGAAAAGACGGCATATTCTCAGCCTATTCAAAAAGTATGTACACAGGTCTATAACAACTTGGACGGGCGACAAAATGTTTTAGGGCTGTCGTTCACATACATGTTATCCAACACGATAGTAAATTCCCGCAACATAAAGGCGGTCAGCTTTGATTCTGGATGTTTAACCCTTTGAGCGCTGAAAACATTTTCAAGGAAATTAAAAGTGTAGTTATCCTGAGCTGTTGAAAACCTATCATATGGCAACTTGTTTAAAAGAGCTCCCCTGCGGGAGCTCTTTTAAAAAGTTGCCACATGATAGGTTTTCAACAGCGTCTGATTTTGATATCTTACATCACGGCGCTGAACGGGTTAAATAAGTATTGAGTGTAACAAGGGGAATTACAGAGGAAGAAGGAGAAAATAAGGAATAGGAGAAGAAGATGAGGAACAAAAGAAGAAGAAGAAGACTAAAAAACATCACAGGCTGATCACCTGCCGGAGCCGCCACACCGCTCACTCCTGTGTTTGTTTGGGCTTGTTTACTGCTGCTCTAACCCACTTCAAAAGCCATTAGGAGTGATTCATTGGGCTCTGAGGCTCAGGCCGGGCACACAAGGGTGTGGTCAGCCCCAGTCCCACCGCCTGTCTGCGGCGAGTCATTACTGCCGAGGCCATTTCGCGCCTCTAATTGAGACCTCATCAGGAAGCGAGTATAATGATACATGGCTAAACAAATGAACTATTAGGAGAGAGCCGCAGTCATTAGGCAGCGAGATATCGCAGACGAGGCTCTGGCAGAGATGAGAATGGGACCGCGGGCGATGCGATCGCCGCCAAATCTATCCCTGTGCCACTCAGAGCCAGCACTGTTAGAGGAGCGGTGGGCCATTTGACAGTGGAGTCAGTCTCTCAGACTGCAGCTCTGTAGCTCTGTCCAGGAGGGTGAGGCCGTAGCATGGAAATAAGCTATCAAACAGTGATAGAGAACTTCAAATTCAAACATACGGTAGCTGTAATGTAATAGCATGTCATAAAAGTGGCAGTCATAGAGTAATTAAGTGGGTGCAAAACATGAAATACTATTACTGTATTATATTGGGCTCATTGATGGCTTATAACTGGCTTATTACAAAATTATTACTGACATTGTGTGTAACATAACTATTACTGATATGTGAAGCAGAGTCCTGTCCTGGATGTTTCGTTAAACCAATTCCTACCTGAATCCACATTTCTCACCTTTCGTGCTTGCTCCTGCTAAAACTATGACCACACCCAGCTGTACCACTGCATTATATTGAAATGATTCCTGTTTGCATCTAACAAATGAATGAGTTAATGAATGGACATGTTTTTGAGAAATACAATATTTGCATTTTCAGTATAAAATATTCACGAGACCAATGCAAATTGGAAGGAACAGTCATTGCATAATTAAAGTAGAACAAGGGAGCCAGCTGTTTTTCTTTTTTGATAAATAAAAGAAACAAGGTTCTGCTCAAAATGTGCTGCCCTTTAAAATCATTTTAATGTTATGTAATGTTTACATTTTGATGTGGTGCTTGCAACATGACACTTTATACAGGAAAGACTGCTTCATGCAAGAGCTGAATTTCGAACAGGCCAGTATGATATAGCCAAACAGAGTCCTGAAACAACCTTGCATAGCAGTCAGTGGTCGGAAATGAAACTAACCGGGTTTTTAATGAGATTTAATAATAAACCCCATTCACAAGCTAGATGGCTAAATCTCTGCCTGCGTTGAAAGGCAACAAGTGCATTTATACTGTTTATTGCAATACATTAAATGCCATTCATCATCCCTAAAATTTGATTCAGACCAGCCGGACCCATTGGCTACAATTGTGCTGGATCCCAGGGGACTTCAATCCCTGTGCCGGGCTGCAAAATGCTAATCTCACTTAATACTGGTCCCATAATTCCACAGAAGCCCAGCAAGTGGGCAGAGATTTCGATGAAAAGAAAATGCACACAGACATCTTCCTCTCTCATTTTAATCACTCAACTATTTGGAGGACTGTGGAGCCTCGCTAATAATTCTTTAATTAACTTGTTGACTGGGGACACGAGAGGGCATAAATCTACCCCCCCACACACACACACACACACACACACACTCCAGCCCTCCCCCCGTATGCTGGTAAACACACGGGACCGGCTGGTCCAAGACTGTGGACTTTAATTAAAGTGGATGCAGCTGTTTAATGTTTAATGCAAGGAGGATTGAATGATGACAGGGAACTGCTAACGGGTTGTGTGTTTGTTTGCATCTGTGTGTCTGCGTGTGTGTGTGTGTGTGCGTATACCAGCACATGTGCGCAAATCTTTTGTAACGCAACATATTATAACATAGCGTAATATAACATGACTGGAAAGAACAGGCCTTTACAGCCCGACTAGGCTCGCCATTTTCCGATCACTGAAGTAAGCCTAACGCTTAGGAAACTGAAGAATTGCACAGTATCTAGCACTGAATCAAGGCTGGCCTTGAAACATCCCTAAGTTAATGCCTCTCCAGCCTCATCAGGCAAGCTATTTCCTTGCCTATATCATGATATCTCCCACAACGCACAAATCCCCAGCAAGATTTCTACCACCTTCCAAACCAATGGGCAGTGTTACACTAAAAGCACTTGACATCACAGAAACATGATACATTCATTCAATATTTTTATGAAGTTTACTGTGCGGTGAATCCACGAAAGATAATGCGCGCTCGTGTGAGAGGGCGTTTGTATGTCTGTGGAATTTCTCACTTTGTCGTGCGCGTGTGTGCATTGGAGGAATGCGACTTTAAGCACGAGAATGAGATTTTGAAACCGTGGGCGCACGTGCCCTGGTCTGAGTGTGTGCGTCTAAGTATGCGCGCATGTGCTTGAAAGTGTGCATGTCTGGGTGTAAAGTATAAACGTGAGTGTATGTGCTTGTAATCGTGTGTGTGTACATGTGCATGCGTTTGTGTGTGTGCAGCTGCAGAGATACTAAGACGGTGGGAGTTATCGCTGGTGCTCAGCTGTGCTCCGAGTACAACATATGGCAAACTGCAGCCACTCTCTGCTCATCGAAGGCGAGGGATTTTTCGCTTTCCGAGAGAATTTCCATGTCACCCAGGCCGTGTGAGACCAGCACTAAGCACCGAGAGGCTAACCCATGGAAAACGCAAGGCAGCAGTTCACTTCAATCTCATAACGTTTTTCTCAGTGGACAAGAACCCAGCCCAGCTGGAGAACTGAGATAAAGTACGGTTCCCCTGGACCCTCTCCACCACCCCCACCTCCTCTGCCCAAACACCTGCCTGAACCGGCAGCACTGCCTACAGAGCCCTCCAGCACCCAGAAAACACATGCAGACAGAGACAAAACAAAGGGGAAGAGGCAAAAACAAACACCTATAAAACAGCTCATAAATAACACCATCCCCACTCTCCTAATGCAGAGGAAACCTACTTTGCATTTCATTAGATCCCCCCCCCCATGTGTACTCAGGCCTCGAAATACAGCCTGACCTGCCAAATATTTTTAAGGCATAAACCATGACTGGCTGCCCGTTCTGCGGAAATATATTCAAGCCTCAGGTGGTAACTGTTCTACTCTCCGAGTCCGTTTGCAAATTTGATTTGGAATCTTTTTAACAATTTTGGAGAAAGTTCTGGCAGAAAAGTAGCCCTCGTAGTAGTAAGCCGCCGGTATATTCAGGGCATATTACTCCTCAGGTGTCTAATTCCTGTGCAAAATACATGACATGCCGTCGATGTGTAGTTATCAGCCAGATATGAGAAAACCATACGCAATGTTTTCTGAAGTCTATAATTAAACGCTGATACTCTCCCATCCTGTTTTTCTTTAATGTAACTAGCATCTGCTGTTGAGGGAAACAAAGTTGGCGGCTAACACTGTGGTCTCTGAACGTCCTCTTCAAGGACCATCCCTCCCTTTTGTCCTTTTTTCTTTTCCTCCCTTCTCAAAAGCCTAATTAAAGATGCCTCATTAACATTACCGGTTATTAGCACAGTGTCACCAAGGGAGATGAGTGAAATATTACACAAACACTTAGAATAATTGCAGCTCCGCCAATGGTTATTATTGTAATAAAGCTCAACCAAGAGCTCCGCGGTTCACAAAGAGAACACAGCTCTGGTCAATTTATTAGCATTTATGGGTGTTGCGCACATGCGTGGGGTGTTGACATGACATACAATGTATTTTTATGACATTTTAATCATTTGAAAATATCAGAATATTTTTCACACACATTTCAGGGGCTGCAAGACTATACAAAATGCTTATCCTGAAGGTGTGATTTTATGAAGCCGTCAGAATGCAGACAGCTGAACAACAACCCCCCACCACCTGAATAAACAGTGCTGTATTCATATAATTCTGCCTGAGGGACCGTACAGTGACATTCAAAATGTCTGCCCAAACAAACATCCCCCCGCCTACCCAAAACTCCCCTTCAGCAAACACACAGGCACAGACTCAATGTGACGTCATCTCCATCGGCTGCAGTAATTAACACGGACCTGTGCCTGGTAATGACTGTACCCCCCAGGGAGGCGACGAACGCACGGACCCAGACAAACACTCAGACGCCAGCTTAAGTGTGCACTGCGCTATCAAACCCAGCCTAGCATCGTGAAACAAAATGACCGCTAATGCTTAGCCATAAAAAAGTGTTGCAGCCGTTAAATTGAAGTCTTTACTTTTGGATTTGGTAACTTAGTTTTACAATGGAAATGAATTGTTTACTCTGCTTATTATGGCCTATGATATTGCTAAGATTGTTTATATTATTGGTTTTTTTTTTTTTTTTGTTTTTCATGTTTCCGGGGGGCATGTTGTGTGTAACAAAAGGATATATGGGTCAGGTGACTGCGCGGTGGAGCACTGGAAAACTCTAAATGTTTGGTTAAGAGGCGGTGGTTGAAAACAGTTTTTGACCACGTTATTTAAGTTTTTCGTTGCCATAAAAGACCTTTTCGTTATCTTGTGGACGTTCTAATAATTTAGCAAACAGTTTGGAATAGATTTAAGTTGAATAAATAAAAGTTATGATTTTTTAAAGCGTGGCGACCGAAAGTTTATTGAACGTGAGAAAAGCGGACCACCTCTTCAACGCCACGGCTTTTAATAAGAAAAGCCGACACAAAGAGTCCGCTTCATGCTTTATGACAACGATGCATTGCGGAAAATGTGGCACTGGAATGTGGCACTCTCTCACTGACCCGTCTCCTCTCCTCTACCCTCGCAGTGTTCCTTATTTACTGGCCACATCCATATATTGACTTTGAACTGCTCTCCATTTACCATACACCCCTGGTTCTCAAATCACAGTCCTCGAGGGCCGAGAACTGCTGATTCCCCACCCTCCCTTTACCTGGGACTCAGGTGTTAAGCCAGTCTGTCGAATGAGAGTCACAAAGTGTTAATTTACATGCCTGGGATAACAGAAAACCTGGGCTAGATTTGGATTCGAGATCCAGATTAGAGGATCCCTGCATGAAGTTAGGTATTTTTAAAACAATTCTCAATGTTGACCACATATGTCATATTTTACCATTTATGTCTGTCCATCTCGGTGCACGTGTATCCATTCCCCTTAAAGACCTAGCTGACACAGGGGCTACAGTCAGTCCCTTGATGGTGAATTTCATAGGCCTGCTGATAAAACCTTGTATCTTCAAAATGATAAACTTTACAGGAGAGCATAAAAAATGTTTAATTTTGCATGTAAGAATGCAGTTGAGCTGTGTCGGGGTAGGATGACTATTTTTCTTCCAAGAATGTATTTTGTATTTTGCAATGTTTATGTTATTATTGTGGACATACGAGTTTTTGTTTCTAATCAAATTTGGAGATATGAAGTTTTATCAGCAGGCCGACGATTTGTTGATCACGATGACGAGCACAGCCCCTCTTTTGTCTTTGTTTAATCATGTAGGGAACATCACATTTTTAATGAAGTACGTTGTAAAAAAAAAGAAGCAGTGATCAAACAATGATTTTGGGTCTGTGTACTTCACAGAGCACTTTGCTGCCAGTGAGAAGCTGTGATGCACCTTTGATGAGAAAATGAGTAACAACTTCCTGTCAGATATAAAAGCAGCTCTCCTGCTGACTTCATTTTTCCAGTCAACTGTTTCATAGTTATCTGCAGGGGAGTTATTTTAACTCTTGCTGTAGTGTACACAACGCAGTACTCTCCTGTTGCACTACACTCCCGCGTGTCACTCCATAAGAGATTGCCATGCCTTGTCAGGCTAAAGCACACCATGTACAGGCCTCAGTGTTGAAGATTACAGATGCCCTCCAAGCCAAGGCATCACAAACTATAAAACTGATAAGGTGGACAATAACAGGAGAAATAGCAGCCTCCCTGACCCACACAATGATCCAGCCCCCCTACTTTCTCTTACCATTTGTATTAATGATTTGGAAGCCAAGTGGGGACCTGGACGACCCTCTTGCTGGATAATTAATTATCTATTTATAACCATGTAGTTATTTTGGGACAACTGAAAAGGTTTATCTGTACCTAAACACACACACAGTGTGCAATATTCCAAACATATACAACAAAAAAAAAAACATTTCCGAACATATACTGTTATTTCAACGTCCGTTGCCCTTTTATGGTAATGGTCACTTCACTTCATGTATAATTCAATTAAGATTCATCGTTCATTGATTTGATCATTAACACAAATCCCAATGCAACATCCCGGGGGCAATATTTCATACTCTCACTTATACGCCACAAATTGAGTAGCGGTAATTAACCAAATGACCAATTTTTTAATCTTATACTTTATTTCTAAATATACTGTCGTCAGAATTATATATTTGTTTGTAGGTGTGAATACATGTTTATATGGATGCATTTGTGTGAATGTTAATTTATGTGTATGTATATGTGTGTATGTACAGTATATGACTTTGTATGGGTGTATATATGTATGTGTATATGTACTGTATATGTATATCTATGCATGTTGTATATGCATTGTACAAACCTTACTGCTCGCGTTGAATGCATGTTTTATATGCTTGTTGCTGTTTCCTGATTTGGGCAGGAGACTCCAATGAAAACAATTTCCCCTCAGGGATAAATAAAGGCATTTGAATTGGACTGAATACCGTCCAGCGCAGGTGGCTAATGTCAAATGATAGCATGCGACATTGCGCTCTGGTGAAACCCCACAGCAACGGACCTGGGAATTACACAATGGAATCAGAATCGGAGGGGTTGCAGGAGATTGGCAATATCAGAACAGGCTTACATCAGAGTCACAGGAACATAAAACAGCGCGGTGTAGCTCACTACATCAACTCACAGAATCATTCCATTCAGGAGGATTACAGCGGTGAAGACGGCGCTTTGCTTTCATTTATTTTTACACTTGTTTCTACCCCCCGCCCACCTCCAAAAATTCCTCCAGTCTTCAGGCAGCCGATTATCTGTGCGGGAACGGGTTCAGCTCGAAGCTTTAGCTGCCTGAATTTTTGGAACATATAGTCTGTTTGAGGACTGATTCGGCAGGCAATGCAATAGGGATTTCATTACAGTCTCAGCACCACCTTCAGCATGAAGCTATCTGCACAGTACCACAGATGAGGGAGAGGGGGGTCGGAGAGAGAGAGGGAGAGATAAAGTGAGAGAGAAAGAGAAAGAGGGAGAGAGGGAGGGATAGAGTGAGAAAGAGAGAGAAAGAGATAGAGTGAGCAAGAAAGACTCCCCAGAGCGCAGCAGGCAGACTCAATCTGAGCACAGGAGCTGATGGGATTTGCAGCCCGGCAGAAGGAGGTGAGCACAGGCATATCTAACAAAAATCCCCAAAAATCTAGCAGGGACTCTTTCCAGTTAGCAGAAAAACAACAGGTTCAAATGGCCTATTAAATGGCCTGATCTCAATCTCATGCAGTCTTATAATTATATTTTCTTAAAACAAATGCCCCTGCACTCCATCTGCGCAAAGGAGGCAAAAACACGCTGCCGAGGCGAATGAAAACAGTTACTTTTTCTGTCGCGAAAAGGTGACTTTAGCGTTGATGATGATGTGGGTCGTTTAGCCGTTTTGGCACAGGCTCGCCTCACACTTCCATCAAACATCTGCGCACTAAACGGGCCCAAATGCCCTCGATTCATTTACCCCCACCCAGCAGGCCATTTCAGCCTCGCTGCCCAGCAAAGGTCATCACACAGCTCCTGCGGCCATTTTGTATTTAAAACCAGAGGCGCAGTTTGAGTAATTAACCTTGGCCGAGGTCGGGCGGGCGTTCCGGCTGCTCGCTGGTCAGATGTTGGGCGGTTGACGGAGCAGAGCGCGGAGGAGCGTTTTGATTGGTCGGAGGGGCGAACACTGGGACAGAAGGCTAATTGAGCAGCTGCTGGTGAGCAGACAGGTCGTTGGAGGAATCTGTGCCCAAACCTGGAAACGGCCCCAGCCCTGCCCCTCACACTGAGCCTGGCAGGGGGGCATCGGGGGCATCGAGGGCAGGGTTCAATACGGCAGGTCAGGGGCAGAACATCTGGTGAAGGGGTAAAACTAATTTTCATCCACAGTCCCATCCACTATTACCCTGAAAACGAGGGTAATATCATCTAATATGTGTAAAACAGTGTTTCTCAAACCTCTCCTGGAGGACCACCTGTCCTGCATGTTTTAGATCTCTCCCTGCTCCAGCACAGGTGATTCAAGTGATCAGGACGTTATCAATTGGCTTTAGGGGGTTAATAACAAGCTGATCATTTAAAATCACCTGTGCTGGAGCAGGGAGAGATATAAAACAAGCAGGACAGGTGGTCCTCCAGGAGAGGTTTGGGAAACACAGGTGTAAAATCAGATAAATAGCAGTTGAAACACCCAATCATACTCAGCCGTATTCAATGCAACAGATTAGGGCAGCGCTACCCTGTTCCTGGAGACCCATCATCCTGAGGATTTAATTTCAGCATAAAATGAAAAAATCTACTTATTAAAAGTGCAATAACATCTGTTGAATTAAGCGTGCTTTGTTAGGGTTCGGCTGAAGACCTGTAGGACTGCAGATCTTTAGGAACAGGGCTGGGCAGCTCTGGGCTGTATCCACACATATCTGTCCCGCACACATCCGTAATACCGAGCAGAAGGCTAAAGGGTTGGCTGTTTCAGAAGCAGCAGATATACAGGCCCCTCTGAACCCCTCCGTACAAAAAGGCTGAATTCACCTCATGCAGTGATTACAGCAGGGTCGTGCTGCATGCGTTCTACAACCATGGCTCATTCTGTGCTTGTGTGCTCTGCATTACTGGTGTTTTCTTCGTCTCTCTGGTACTAAAAACCCCGGGAAGAAAACTGCAAAGGTCCAGTTTATCCGCATAAGTGAGCAAAAAACAAAAAAACAACACTTTTCTAACAGAGGTCCTCTACAAGCAAAGTTCACTCAGGTGAACTCACGCATTTGGTATAAATATTAATTGGCACGAAAATGTATTGACATGAACTTTGGCGGAAGGTTCTGCTCCAGGGGTCCTCCAGGGCCACAGCGAACACATCACTAACAACAAAAATTAGGCCGAGAGCAGAACTTCTGAATCCCCCTCACAATGTCAGCCCAAGCAGGTCTGAAGGCGGAAGCCATGAGGAGGTATCAAATTGAGAAGCAGAGGTGAGTGAGCGTGACTATCCTTAAATGGACTGCCATCTTACTGTACGTCGTTGTCGCTCCCTGATTGGTCTGTTCCGGCTCCTTCTGAGCCAATTGCAGACTCAGCTGCTGTAGACACTGACTTGAGTTTCTTGCAAGAATTAGTTTAACTTATTTTTGGCCAAGAACAGCCACTTTTCACACGTTTGTTGGAGAAGTGGTCACTAAACACAGGCGCTGTATTGTTGCTACATCACACCCACTGTAAACATAACAAACGCCCATGACCATGTTACACAACAAGCATGTAACCGCACAGACCCGAGGTGTGAATGCGCGTGCATCCCACTAAACGTCCAACTTCTCCAGCAGGCCTTCATGGGCTACAATCCCAGTATTAAAATATGCATCCACTACATACGTCCAGATGCTCCTCTACATAGAATGGCATTGTATGTCACTGCATATAGAGCAGCGGCTATGACACATGCCACGGGCAGCCGCTCCAGAAGCAGTCAGTACATTGGCTTTACCTTGCTGCGTGCAGCATAGAAACTAATTTCACGCAGCCCTTGCGTCAACCACTGCTCCCAACTGGAGGCAGAAGGATGTAGCACATGGTGGCATTGCTAAATGCTAAGAGTAAGACAAGGGCTTTTAAAATCTTTTATAAAGCAATTTTTATCGATTGTAACCGTCAAAAATAATGGCCGTTCCTTGAGCCAATATAAAACATTCAACTGCAAAAATACCCCCATCATAACTATTAAAGTCACTGGATTGTTAAGCCTATTTCACTTTCATTGTCAATGTCATGGTCCCTTCTTCTATAAGTACAGTCTTTTATATAACACCGAAATCAATTTTGATGAGGCGGTTTTATGTTTGAAATAGCACACACACAAGCGGTGCGGCCTGTCCGGCCTAATTAAAATCGCCAAAACCCCGTGTTCGCGGATACCCAAATGGATTAGCCTGGTCCCTCCGTCACGCCAGCTGTTTGACAACACAGAGCGCTAATTACCGGGGATCAGTGTTTGTTCTGTCACCACATCGACTTGAACAGTCCCGCTGAATTAATAACAATGAGAGAATCACCTGGAGACAATGCTGGAATAACAGACAAAGAGGTCTATTGTCTTAGCATGAAGATACAACACCAAGGGCAGTGTCACAGCGCACTGAACGAGTCTTAGCAATTCCAGTTACATCCAGAAGATTAAATTTTTTGGATTACATGCTTTTTTTCTTCTTTTCAAAAATTCTGAGACAGCATTACAGAACTCCAGTGCTTCCAATTATCAGCAGTGATTGTAACGTCAGCTTAAAAATATCCAGTTAAAAACATGCTACTTACATATGTGAACGCATAAAGAAAAAAATGGACATTTCAGGACACTGACTCTTTTGACTTTTTGCTATAGTTTATTGCATGTACCTATAAAGTATTTGACGTCAAAAAAATAGTGATTCACCAATTAGTTTCCATGGAATCATGCAAGAAGTAAAGTGCTATCGCAGATCAAGTAAAGAGTGCCCATTTTTAACGGCCTTTTTCTCAAAATCACAAAGTGTCGTGAAATGCCAATTTTTACTTGATGCGCTCGCACATGCTGTATTTATATGTTCTTAAACCTTAAAGGTGCAACACTAGTCAGATTTTGATCAGAAGGTAAGTACTGCAGTGCCAAGCCTGAGTGAGAAACAGGGTTTAAAAGAGCATCAGCTGCCTGAGGTTGGACGTATTGAAATGAGCAACAAATTGAACCCACAGCGAAACCGAGTGAGATTTGGGGAGGACGTGGGGCGGGTTCATTTCGTTTGTTTAGCCCGAGCTGCAGTTCGGGCGCCGGGCGATGTTATCAAGCACGACCTTCTCTGCAGACTAATGGACGCTTTTGCTTTGCACATTTTAACTGGAGGGTAAATACAGCTTCCACATCAGCGCCTGCTCAATCTCACCTGTGCCCCATTATTGTGAAAAAAAAGCTCCCGGCGAAAAATAAATAGGTGCAAATTTTTTGATAAAGCAAGCGAGCTTTTGTTCTGGTTGTCAGTCGAGGAAGGTGAAGGGGGTTTGTTAAATCCCAGTTGGTCTGAGAGAGGCTTCTGCTCCTAAACACAGCATCATAATGAGCCCATGATTATTTTTCTGTGCTCCCATCATGCCTACTGGCACTTCTGTGAGTGTCCACACTGCAAAACTTCGCTGACATCATCCCCCCCCCCCCTTAATGTTCAGTAGACAGGAGGGACGGGACGAGTGGACGGAGCTCGTAACAAGGCAGTAGATCCAATGACATGCTGAGGGACAGATGTCCTGCACTGGCCAGCCACAGGAGGAGGTGGGGGGGTGGGGGGTGGTGGTGAGGGGTGTAGCAAACACCTGTCCAAACAGGCCAGGGCCAGAATACATGGATTTAATATCCTCGCTCCGTGTCCAGCCATTGTCTTACAGCTTACAGGGGGCATCGCTCCCGCGCGCACTGGGGGCTGCAGAAATTGAGTTTTCCCAGAGAGGACTCAATCGCGGACAGCAGGCATATTAGATCTCGGGCGCCGCCGATCGGGATGGGCCGTCCTGTTCCCCACTGGGAGGGACTTGCCGGGCCTAATGCAATCAATCCTGAGCAAACAGCGGCCAACATGGGCCGGACACAAAGAGCTTTCCTCACACCCTGGTATGTGTGCGTGCAGTGTGTGTGTGTGTGTGTGAGGGGAAGGGGGCTGAGAAGATAATAATCGGAATCTGATTTCGCCGTGCTGTGTGTCAGAGCCGCAATTTCCTTTATGAAAGCAGGAATAGGAATGCAGTGTGTGTCCTCACTGAGGCTCGGAGAGAGAGGGAAAGAGCGAGAGAGAGAGAGAGAGAGGGAGAGAGAGAGGGCCGGGAGGGCGGAGCGCTCGTCGGCGAGGTGCTAAATGATAGTTTACACAGCGAGGATAAGAACAGACAGGAAGTCACCTAAGACACACAAACACCCGACACTCAACGGCTGAAAAGTGTGTGTATCCGTGTGCGTGTACCTGAGCCTGACCGTAAACAGTATACTCAGTATGTGAGTGTACTCAGCTTTTCTCTATGTGGATGTGCAAGTGTGTGTATGTGCATATGATGCCGTGCCTTTGTGAACTTGTTTTTCCGCACATGTGGGGACTAAAAAATATCATTAGGGGGCTCAAAGACCCCATGAGGACGGTAAAGTCTGAAAAATAGCACCAAGGGGAAAAATCTTTGGGTTCCCGCGAGATAAAGACTTAATACTGGGCCAAACACTCAGTGTGGGTCAAGGGTTAAAATTTGGCTCATAGTTAGGACTTGGTCCAGTTCTAAGTTTAGGTATTAGAATTACGTGCAAGGCTAAAGTTAGGTGTTAGTTTAAGGATCAAACTCGAATTCTTTTGAGGGGGGTTGTAGGTTAGGAACAAGATTAGGGTTTGGGAATGGGTATAGATTTTGGGTATCAAAATAGAACTTTGGAGCTAAAATAACTTTTTGGTCCCCATGAGTATGGTTAAACCAAAGCTCTGTGTGTGTACATGAGTGAGAGTGTGTATGCAAGTATATATATGCATCCATAAATGCACACACATTGTGTTGCCTCAGTCTTGCACAGTATTGTATTAAGTAAAGCAGTCTCTTGCTGTGAAGGCTGATTTAATGCAGAGAGACGGTCTCCTGTCTGTACTCTGGACGCCCTTCCTTTATCCTCATCCTCATCGACGTGAACAGCTCTCATCAATAATGTGAGTAAATACGGCAGTCGAAGAGGGAAGGGAACACCACAGGCAGCCTAAGAAATAACGATTCAGCACTGCCACTGGACAACGAAATTGACCTTTGTCCTCTATCGCATCACATGACCCATATTTTTGCGGCGGGCGGTTGCCTTTACTATCCACTCCAGAACAGAAATTAGCAGAATGAGGTGGTGCAATCAGCTCTCAGGAAATGGCAGATCCAGTCGGCTCCCTAGAGCTCCACTCAGCACAGCAGCCTCCTTCATTACCATCCGATCCACCTGCACACTTATGGGAATCTTGCACACTTGTCAGCATCGGAAGCCATCAAACTCAGCTACTTGTTCAGCTATATTTTTTCTGTGTCCTCGTTTCTGAGGATGGAAACCACCATTGGGCTGGAGGTTTGTCAGGCATGGCCACAAAGGATGTGTTTGTTGGTCCTTTGGGGACAAATCATCATCTTCAACAACCTCTAGTTTATTGTACGCTTATGTTTTTACAGACAGTGCAGAGGGGTGTTGTTCACTGTGTATCATCCGAAGGAAATGAGTCTTTAAAACTGGCGAAGGTCCCCTTCAGAAGCCAGACAGCCTTTGGATTCCATCACGGTATTCATATCTGTCATGAGCTAAACGCCACAGTACGTGAGCGAATTGCCACAGAATCTTGGATACGCTGACAGACAGCTGGCCGGTGCAACTATGAAACGGAAATTTCCGTCACTGGATGTGGTCTTCATGCTCCGTATAATTAATGAGCCTAGGTTTGCTCCAGCGTAAGCAGCCAGAAAGATGGAATGCTGAGGACATGGAAAGTTCTGGACCATCGATAACTGAAAAAAAAAGTATCAGTACCTTTTCATTGGAGAGTAAATCTCACAGAGAGACAAAGTGACATACAAACATACAGCGATAGTTAGATCTTAAATTACTCTGCCAGGTCCACCTTAGAACTGTCTGGGAAAACACTCTAATCAGATGCAAAAGCTCAACAATAGCAAAAACCTGATACGACATCAAAAATATCTGTCGCTAAGCACACAGAAATAAAGGTATGGTATGTGTCCATTAGAGAACAGATTTCACTCTGGATGTGCAATAATGCAGTATATGTTCACAAAATGAACATTTTTTTCCAAGCAAAAAAAGTCACAATTTAATGGTGCATGAACTGCATACATTGACGTTTCAATCAATAGTCTGCAATTTTATGCGTCCATAGCGTATCACGCCGTTGGCAAGTGTTCGCAATTTTAAGCCATTTTTCACCCATTCTAAACATGAGAGCATCGATCAGTGATCATATGCCTGAATCACAGCTGTAACAACACAAAACACTGTCAACGTAACTCCGCCCCCAGAACTATGGAGTGAACTCGATCAAAAACAATGATTACGCCTCCCAACCAAAAAAAACCTCACCTCTCAGCACTAAAGCTGTCTCTTTACACCAGCACAGAGAGGGCAGGATTACGCATTCGGACAAATAGTCCATCTGTAGTGGTGAATTATTAACACACCATTAAAGTTTCATTTGCACTAAATATCTAAATTACTACACTCTCGGTTTTATCTCTTACCGTCGTTTGTGTCACGTTTTTGGCTGTCCATTGCCTACACACATTTCCCTTTTCCCTTGTTACTAATGAGTCTATCTTTCACATTACTTGCAGGAGCAAAAATCTCGGAACATATTTTGCTTGCAGAAGAAAATAAAAGGATGTGTAGGCTGGTACAGATCGCATCAGCCTGCGTACTGGCCATTTTAAAGGTAAAGCATTCAGCATCTGGCGGAGACTTGTCATTTATGTCACACACACACACACACACACACAGAGCACAGGCACCCAAGTACACAAACACAAAAAACTTAAAAAAGGCATTTTACAGAAAACTTTCTTTGGAATTAGCAGGTAGCCACACACAGCAGAAGCAGCTGTTAAGTCTGACTGTTGGAGCATCGAACCAAACATTTTCCCCCAACTTTCATTCAGAAAACACCTGTTCTCCGGGGTTCAGCAATTACCCAGCAACCATTGCAGCACACCTGAAAACAATACCTTAGCCTCCAGCAGAAGAGGGGAACCAACAATGAGGAACACTGAAGCACAAACAAATGATAAGAGTGCAATCAGGAAGGAGAAGGACATTCTCATCAGAGCAGAATCACACAGCGCATCACACAAAGAGACCGACTCCTACACCCTGATTGGATAAACGTTCTGAGCGCAGGAGCCAACACTTATGAGCAATCTTTACTGCCTTTTCGCCTCTTCTTCTGATAGCTACTTATGAATAAAGCAAAAAAAAAAAAAAAAAAAAAAACGGCAACCAGGTGCAGAAGAGGCTGAATTTTTCTAGAGGGAAAAAAAGCTACCCTTACATTATATATAATACACACAGAATCAACAAAGCATGGTGGCAGGAAACTGCTGTGGGTTATCTGCAGCAGTGCTGCCACCTAGTGGTCTGACTGGAAAGCTCTGCTGTGAAGCCACCCAACCAGCAGCTCGTGTAAGAGAGAGGCGCCAGGCATGAGCATCACAGGAGGAGCTCGCTCACGTTACAGAGGAGAGAAGATCAGGGGCCTGTCCCTTTCTGGATCACACACAATCCTGCGCCAGTACAGACACTGGTCCAGCAGCGGTATTTCACGGTAGGATTCAGCAGGGTCACTAAGAATTAGAACTCTATAAAAAATTGGCAACAAACACCACCACCATCCCTTCACTACCTGCCATCAATCAAAAGGGACGCTTTTTGGGTGTGGAGATAATGGAATTACTCGCCATGCCAACTAGGGAGAAAGACTCCGAGGCGACGGCATTAGCGAGACGTCTTTATCTGCCCGAGTGACACAGGCCACACCCCCTTCCCCACGCTCCCTATCGTCAAACCGCTGACCAATTAGAGCGAGCCACGCCATTTCGCACTCCTCATAGGAGAAAATCACGCCATTTCACGCCGGTTGTAACAGAAAACAGCTCCAAAGCGTGAGAGGAGGGGGTGGGGTGGGGGGGTGGTTTGAATGAGAAAGACACAGCTTTGAAGGAAAGTTCCAGAGTTCAAGGTAAGTTTATGAATAAATTCATCAGCGAGAAAGATGAGCTGATTCCCACGCGGACGTTGCCTTGGGAAACGAGGATGAGATTGCACTCAGGCTATCGCTTGCTCTCATGGGCTTGTTTCTCAAGTGCGAGGACATCCATTTGTTTTGTTCTGGATGAGCAAAAAAACATTATTAAAAGCAGGAAGAGAGAGAAGAAAAACACTTTCGGTCCCTTTTTTGAGTGCCAAATAGCGAATAATAGATTCCTCCCAAGCATGTAAACACTACATTTCCATAGAAATAGGCGTCTACCCTGCGTCTGTGGGGAGAGCTGGCCTGGGAGGAGGATGAGGAAGACCTTAATCCTGTTAGCATCCCGATACCGTTCTGCACCACAGGCTACCTCAGAGCCGCTACTGCCCCAGCGGAGTGTACCATAACAACACTGCCAGGGTGGTGGTGGGGGGCGTCTGGCCCGGGGAAAAGAGGACTTAAAATCTTTCACTCTCTGCTTTCACGCATATATTTCCCCCTGCTTTTAAAAAGCAGTCAGACCAAAGACAGCGAAAGAGAGAGAGAGAGGCGCACAGCAACTGTTTATCTACAAATAGAAAGTAGAGCCCAGTTTCAACTCGACACGTCCTAAATTGACATTACCTGACCAGGTGTCGACATACGACGCCTTATTTTGGCGGCCTTATTTCACGCCAGTTTAAAACAAACCCTACCCCCTAACCCCTAATCCTAAACCCAAAACCTAATCCAAAGCGTCAAATAAAGACACCAAAAGCCTCATTTTGCATCGTATATCGACGCTTGGTCAGGTAGTGTCACTATATGACCAGTCGGAATGTGAATGTGTTGGAAAGTACAATGTCTAACCTATTCAGCTGCATAATATTGTATTACGATAATGGTTAATTGGTAAATGCTATCAACAGTGTTTTCCTCCAGTTTTTAGGTTTTTTTTGGGTTATGCTATGAAAATATTAACTGTTTGTATTTCATGCCAATGTGGTAAACTGAGCTAAATCGAGACATAGAGCGAGAGGGAGAGAGAAAGAGGGGTGAATAACTCAAAGAGGCTGTGAAATTTTAATTACAGGAGGCCATATTGGACAGAGGAGAGCATGTTCAGGGAGAAACAGCAGAGGGAAAGAGGAAGTGATTCAAATTTATGTTGTTCATTTATCCAGCTTTTTTCTCGAATTCATTTTAAATACTCCCACACAGCATGTTGTAAGAGCATAAAAAATATGGAAGCAATAAAAGGAAGCTGAGGGCTGCTTTAGCCTACTATAATGAGTGTGCTTTACATCTCGCTGGAGTTTCGTATAAACAGCAGGGGAGGGGACGGACGCACAGACTGCTGGGAGAAATTGATCAGGGTTTGCGGGCACCGATGGGGGCAGGTGTGTGTAGTGCTGATCCACACGTGTTGAGGATCAGACTCGAGCCACTCAGCTCTGGAGTGGCGTGTGTCACTCAGAGACATCGAGGGAGACAATCAATTGTACTGCATGCAGAATCGGACTGCTGTCAAATTAACACGCTTCCCTTTTTCTGAAGTAGCTAAGCAGGCGACAGACTTGCTTTTGCAATGGCTGATACATCGATCTCAGAATAATATCCATCACAGAACATTTAACTAGTGTGAATGTTTATGAATATGGCTTTCTGAGCATACAGGTGTGTTGGTGTGTGCATCAGTAAGTGTACACGTGTTTTAGCGCACCTGGGTGCGCGTATTTACAGCCAGGTCCATAATTATTTGGACAACGACACAATTTTCATCATATTGGCTCTGTGCACCACCGCAACAAATTTGAAATGAGTCAATCAATACCAGCTTCATACAATTCAAATGCATCCTGTTGCTTTTGTCAGCAGTAAAATCATTGATCAATGCAAGGAAGTCAGTTCCATCGGCAGCTGTACATCCCCGCACATGAGCAGGCTTCACAGACGAGATATGCTTTGAATAATGAGCAGCTGCATCCATTCGCCATATTAATCTCCTCCTTTCATTCGAGTACGAGTCAATCTACGTCTCATCTGTCTGTGCACTGTTTTTGATGCTTACCAATGGTTTACATCTTGAGACAAATCCTTCGTATTTTCTCAGGTAAAGTCTTCACTTGATTGTTGACAATGACAAAACACGCCTAACATCAGTAGAGTGTTCTATATCCGGCCAACTGTTGTGAAGGAGTTTTATTCAACTGGAAAAAATTCTCCAGTTATCCACCGCAGTTGTTATCTGTAAGCCAGGTCTTTTGGTGTTCCTGAACTCACTAGAACATTCCTTCATGTTCAGAATGTATCAAATAGTTGATTTGGCCTCACCTAATACTTTTGCCTTTTCACCAGTGAGTTTCTCTTGATTTTTCAGCCTAATGATGACATGCTTCGCTCGCAGTGACAGCTGTTTGTATTTTTTCCTGGAGTCCTCCATCTCTGTGGATTTCATATTGAGATTTAAGAGGAACAGACTCCAAATGCAAATGCCACACTTGAAACCAACTGGAGACCTTGCGTTCTTGTTTATGAAATAATGAGGTAATCGCCCACAACTGGCCACGGAACAGCTGTGCAGACAAATGTCTAATTACATTTGGTCCCTTAGAAGTGTTCAGGGCCGACATGCTTGTGTTCATTATTTCAGTTCATCTCCAACATGCTGTGGAAGGCAAATAAAAATCGGACAGTGTCCAAGTATTTTTGGACCTGAGTGTGTATAAGCAGGTGTGTGTGTGTGTGTGTGTGTGTGTGTTAGTGTGTGGTTTCTGTGTTTGTGCATAGGTGTGTGTGTGTGCGTGTGTGTGATTTGTGTGTATGCGTGTTAGTGTGTGGTTTGTATGTTTGTGCATAGGTGTGTGTATGTGGTTTGTGTGTATGCGTGATAGTGTGTGGTTTGTGTGTTTGTGCACAGGCGTGTGTGTGGTTTGTGTGTATGTGCATAGATGTGTGTTAGTGTGTGGTTTGTGTGTATGTGCATTGGTGTGTGTGTGTGTGTGTGTGTGTGTGTGTGTGTGTGTGTGTATATCAGTGCAGATGGCACCGGCAGCACAGTGATATAAATGCACAGTGCTCATTAACCTGTCAGAGCCCCTCTCTCTGGGTGATGTGAATCTGCCACTACAGCGGCAGACGGCCGATGACATCCAGTGAAGCTGTGGCTCCTGACAGGCCTCGTACCTCCCTCCTCTGCCTCCCTCCTCTGCCTGACTCCTGCCGTCTGACTCCAGCTCTGAATCACGAAACGGCTTCCAGTTACCTCCCCTGCACCCCTGTCCTCTCCTCCATCTGTGTGTGTGATCATGAGCGGAGAGGGACCCAGGCGTGTCACCATCAAACAGGAGACAGCTCGCTCTGCTAAACGGCTGATAAACTGTTTGCGAATGCATCTGTGTCGGTGCATACATGTGTGTGTGTGTCTATGTGTGCTTGTGCACGTGTATATGTATGTGAGTGTGTGTGTATGTGTGTATGTGTGTGTATGTGATTGGGTGTGTGCACATGTGTGTGTGTGCATATGTGCATGAGTGCATGTGTAGGTGTCTGCGCGTTCGTCTCTGTGTTAGAGTGTGGGTGTGTATGTGTGTGTTTTTGTGTGTGAGTGTGTGTGTGAGACAGTGAATGAATGAGTAGGTGTTTGTCTGTGTGAATGCATGCATTTGCGTGCCTCTGTGTGTGTATGTTTGTGTGAGTATGAGTGCTTGTGAGTGTAGGTGTGTGTTTTTGTGAACACGTGCATTTATGTGTCTCTGTGCATGTGTGTATGCACCTGCGTGCTTGAGTATGTGTGAAGGTGTTAATCCGTCTCAATGTGTGCATCTTTGTGTTTTGATATGTTTGTGCCTACGTATGTATGTTTGAGAGAGCATATGTAGGTGTGTGTGTGCGTGTGTGTGACGATGTGTCATTGTGTGTTTGAATGTAATCATCAGCAGGGGAATACAAACATACCACATTTGGCTCTCTGGGCTGAAAAATTAAAATTAATGTGCCTATGTGTGTTTGTGTGTGTGTGCGCGCATACACATGCCTGCAGGCATCTATTCAGGGATCTGTGTGTAGAACAGTACAGGCGTGTCAGTGTACCGTCTGTAACACGGGTGCCCGTGTCTGAGCTTGTACATGAGCATAAAGCTACACTTGTGCGTATATAGTGATGCAGGAGGGTGTGTGTGCGCACAGCATGAGTGTAAATACATGAGCCAGCGTTCCTGCAGCCCGGCACTACTGCAGCCTGAGGGGCAGTCAGGCCACCGACGCGGATCCCACGGAGCCCAGAGTGCCGTAATCTGAGGCAGGTGAAGGAGAAATCAGTGAGACGGCGACGGGCTGAGAGGCAGTTTGTGTGACACGCATGATTTATACGCTGCTTTCCTTCCTCTCAGTCGAAGCCCACGGACGCCGACCCCTGCGCTCTCTGCGGCGGCCTGGCTGGATCTCACGTTTTCTGCTGTGTGCTGCTGCCCCCTACAGGTCATATTAATATTCTCCCAGCCATATTATTTCTGTAATACTGCCTGCCTGTGCCTTTTCAGTACAATCATCATTTATTCGCTTGAGCAGCTGTAATTTAATTTTCCCTATCTCGAATGCATTGTTGGTGTAATTCATAATTTTTTATGCATTTGTACACTGATGGACAGGAAAACCAAAGCCATTTGGCTGTAATATATGTTGTTTTTTGCAGGCAAGTCCGCTCTAAATGGCACTACAATGATGAGTTTGCAAATCAGGAGACTGTTGAGTGGTGTTCGCATTGGTGTGTGTGTGTGTGTGTGTGTGTCTGCGTGTGTGTGTGTGTGTGTGTGTGTGGATATGTGGGTCGCGTGCTGACTGGCACGTCCCTCTCCGGAGGGAATTAGGGTGTTAATATCAGGCTCGTGTCGGTATTATGGGGGCTTATGTCTCATTGAAAAACCTGGCTCAGGATTAAGGAGCTCGGCGAGCTGCGTGATTGATCTGTTATCAAAGCACATTGTTTACATTAGCGCCCCAATCAGTCAGCTCCGATTCCACCCCAGGGCATACTGAAGCACCCACGCGCCGGCTAATGTAATAACTGTGCAAACAGAAACATAATATATACAGCGTGTTCCCAAATAAATCGAGCCAATGCCACTCTCTGACACGCATTTCCAAAGGCAGCCATAATTTATATTCCGGCACGTTTGCCCGTCCCCTTTGGCCCGCAGCAGGAGCCAGAGTGGTGGAGGACACAAAGAAAACCTTAAGGCTCATGCGCACGCTCAAACAGACACGCACAAAAACATGCACACATACACACAACCATACACAAGACCGACACTGCTCTCTAGTGCTGAGGACAGAGTCTTTACTCGTGAGAACAGATACCTTCCATCTGAGTACAATCTTTACAACTGAGTACAGATTCCCTCTTGCTGAATAGTCTTCTACTGAGCACAAACTCCCCCCAGCTGAGCAGAGGGTCTTTACAGCTGAGTCTTTACAACTGAGCGCAGACTTCCTCCAGCTGAGCACAGAGTCTTTACTCCTGAGCAGACTTCCTGTTGCTGAGTACAGTCTTCACTACTCAGCACAAACTCCCTCGAGTACAGTGCACTACAGGCTTTATTACCAAGAACAAACACCCTTCAGCTGAGCACAGTCTTTATTACTGAGATCAGACTCCTTCTAGCTGAGCACAGAATCTTCACTACTGAGTACATACTTCCTCCTGTTGATCACAAAGTCTTTACTACTGAGCACATACTTCCTCCTGTTGAGCACAAAGTCTTTACTACTGAGCACATACTCCCTCCTGTTGAGCACAAAGTCTTTACTATTGAGCGCAGACTTCCTCCTTTTCAGCACAGTCTTAATAACTCTGCAATGACTCCCTCCAGCAAAGTACAGTCTTCATTCCCAAGTACAGACGCCCTCCGGCTGAGTACAGAGTCTTTACTTCAGTGCTGACTTTCCCCTGCTGAACACAGTCCTGGTCCTTGTTGGAGCTAGCTCATCTACTATTCCACACGTAAACTGAGTATACTGGAGGCAAAAGTCATTGAAATATAGTTCACTTAAAATCTCTGCATCAAATACACAATTCTTAAGTTTTCCTAAGTGTGGCAATCCCTAAAACAGTGGTTCATACTGTACGCTGAGAACAGAGTAGTCAGGAAGCCATTTTAGACACAGCCCTGCTCCTCTGGTCTACTACCCCACCCTGTGTACTGGCATACGCCTGCTCCCATCTCCCTCTCACTCCTCCTGAAATACAAGGAGAAAGACGAAAATATAAAGAGGTGTTTACATTTACTCCACCATTATATGAGACAGAAAAATAAGAGGAAGGATAGAGGAAAGAGAGATCATGAGAGGGGAAGAAAGGGAGAGAGTGAGGGGGCAGAGAGAGAGAGAAACCTGTATGTATTCGCTCCTTCCTTCCTTCCCCCACCTCTTGATTTATTGAAGCGAGCGGGATAAATATTTCAGCGTAATGCACAGCGGCTAATGCGCGTCCCCCGGCCCTGTGTGTTAAGGGGCCGCGTGACCACATCCAGCGCGTTACGCCCAGCGCTAATCAATCAGGGCGCGCGGAGGGAGTGTCTCCTCGGAGGGCCGCTACACTCTCATTATCGAGTGTAAGAACACCTCGCACGTCATTAATAACACAAAAATAACCCGCGTCTCGCCTACGTCTGCTAAACCCCACGAAGCATGCTCGCCCCGCCAAAAGAACTTCGAAACCCATTTCTGCTCGACAGCATTATGCAGAATTCATAGCACATAAAACCGCTCTAGCGGAATATAGAAGCGCGGCACCTCGTCGAGTGTTACGTAAAAGCGACAGGAAAATGGGAACGCGACTGAATTTGCATTCACCCCTGAACTCCGTGTGGCGGCTAACACAAATATCTCCATAACTGATAATGCACTGTGTCGTGAATAAAATTTTATTTCTCGTCCTCCAAACGAGCCTTTTTCCCCCGCTGCTCGTGGAATCAGAACTGACAGATGAACGTTTTTCGGCGGCTTCGTTTTCTGCGGCGGGAGAATGACACCGCTGTTCCGTAACTGCCTGCGAAAGCCCATCTCAACATCACTCCCTCGTTCAGTTAAGGAGCTTATGGGAGTTATATTTAGTCGTCGCTAGGAAAAATGATAACTGGGATTGGCTGTTCTCCATCACATGATCATGTTATCTCGAGGCCTACACAATCATTCCCCTCCCTTCTTCCAGACTCCGAGAGAAAAACTTCCCCGTATTTGCAGGAGCGGTATAACAGTTTGGCATGGCTCAATATGGCTGAAGCTGATATATCTAATGTATAACTGGGCTGATTAAGCTTTTCCCGAAGTGGGCTGGATGCGAGGTTAAGCCCAATGTGGCAACCAGACGGTCTCTCAGCACAGCCTCTGATCGGGGTAAATGCAGGGGGGAGTTGGCAGAGATTTTAGGCGAGCTTGAGCTGTTGCCAGCCCCCCTGAGGGGGCAGATCATGGCTAATCCCCTCAGCTACGCTCCACAGGGGGTCCGACCGCCTCCCGCCATCCCCAGGCCCAAGGCACAGTGCACCATTCAACAACAACGACAGCCTAACACCACCCAACCATGGTGAAACCAACCCGAGCACCACTAACCTTGAGTATGACCTTCCACTCTCAAACGCAATTACTCCTCCAGGGAGACAGGGGGCAACCAAACTCAATGGTGTCTGCACGCATTACCTCAGATGACACCCGAGACTGAAGGCCATTGCAGAGGGAACTTTTTCAACAGGAAAATTCTGCAATGGCCGAGCGGCTCTGCTCAATACACTCGGGCGACCCGCCCCAAACAGACGAAAAGTGCAGCGAGGCCGAAATGTTTGCATGACAAAATGCGGAGGTAGCTACTGCTCCACTCAATCAGCCAGAGAGGGAGTGAGATCAAACCGCAAGTGAAAGCGAGAAATTTGTCAGGCCTGTCGCACAGGATGATGTTAATAAGCAAAAGCTAAGCCTTTAAAGGGCTTAAGCAGCTTATAAAGTGGAGGGGAATATAAACTTGATTCCACTGCAGTTCGGAGGACTTCTAAATCCCAGAGAGCTTCACGCACATCCCACTGCATTCTTATCATTAAATACTTGGACTTGGACAGCAACTCTCATTACAAATTTCATGTGTGGGAAAATGATTGCTTTTAATTAAAAAATGCTGATATGGACAGGCAGCTGAAATATTAATCGTAACATCTAACATGATTACAAGCATGTCTAACTTGATTGTTAATATTTATCCAAAAATATCCCACGGTTACAAGATCATTAATGCGGGGCGATAAGTGGATTTGGATGTGAGTCGATCTCGAGTTGATTAGCCTGACAGATAATCAGTTTCCGGTTCTAATCCAGTTGAGCGGTTGGAGGTGAATATTTTCTTTGATTTGGAGTGAGAAGAGACTGAAAATAAATGGTCTGATACAAAAGAGGGAGTGGCAAGTAGCATCTCTTCTTCTCTATTTTCTGTCCGTCGGTTGATGGAGAGCGCGGAGCAGAATCTCGATTGATCCGTTTGCAGGGGGGCAGAAGCTTTTCAGACTCAGAGGAGCGAAGTGTAAGGGAACAACAGTCTCTGATCAATGCGCCACTCGCTACACTGCCAAAAAGAGCCGTTCTCGCTCCATGTTAAAATTCCTCCAGTACAGTACATTACACCCCCCTCTCAGCCGAGCCACCCATCACGCGTTCAACAATACCCCTCAGGGTGAACTCCAAACCTCTCTAAAAACACAAGTATTCAGCCGTATGGTTTTGACACAGCTGTGAAAAGAGGTTCAAATCGCACGCTGTTCACTGCATTGAATACCTGAAATCAAATCAACAGGACTGGACAACTGTTGATAGACGGAGCACGCGCTCCTGTTGTGAAATCAATACCTGTCATCCCTTTGTCTCTCTGCTTTTTTTTTTTTCAAAATCACTCGCTGGATCATTTTTTTTCCTGTTCACTGACCATCACCAGTGACCCCTACCATGCCCTTGTCAGAACAGGGGGGTCCTCCGATGGAGGGTCGTTTGATACCCCCTACTCACCCCCACCAGCAGCAATCGTTCAAATTGCTCACGACCCAACCCCAGGCCTTAAGCGTTTCATTTACCCTCACTTTCACCACATTTGCCCTGTACTGATAAAACCCACAACGAGACCAATAATCCCAGCATGCCTTGCAGCTGCTGGATTACAGCCTGGAGAAGGTGGGGGGGGGGGGTTATGGCAGGGAGAGGCCAGTTTCCACTCGGGCAGCAAGAGGGAGGAGCAGGCAGCAGAGACAGGGGCAGGAGCCGCGGATAAAATCCCAACAGGCCCGCCGTCAGCTGACGGAGCAGCCGAGCATGCAGAGGGGAGCGGTGCATGCTGGGTAAGGGGCAGGCCGGCGGGTCAGAGGCGAGTCTGACGGGCGGGTAGACGCCGGAGTTGACAGGAGCGAGAGGGTGGAGGGTTTGGAGTAGATTTGGTGGGTGGTGGTGGTGGTGGTGTGGTGGTGTGATGAGAGCTATGAATGACAGTAGTATAGGAGGCCTGATTAATTCCAGCTCTGGAAAAATCCTCAGTGAGCGTCAGAGAGACAGTGGGGGTGGGAAGCATTAGCATAGTACACAAACACTTGAGATTCACAAACTACACTCTGCACTCACACTCGAAGAAATTTATCCAACCCTCCCTGCCCCGCCCTACCCTCCACACTGAATCACTGCCGCTTTGAAGGCTGACTGAGATCGCTGGCAAAGTGACAGACAGTAATCAATTCTCCAATTAAAACGGACAATAGTAACCAATCACGGACCAATGATCCTGCCGAGCCAACGTTGCTAAGATATACCAGATAAGTGACAAATCTGTTCACAGAAACCAATTTCTTTCTCTCGCTTAAGTCCAAGGGCAGCACAAGCTCCTACTAGGGCCCACGCAGACACGTGTGGTGCACAGGAAGCGAATTCAAGGCGAAGCACTGCTGTGTGTTAGCGAAACCATTGTCTGGGGACTGACACGTGCAAAAGCCCTCCAGTCGAAAATAGTCTTGTCACTACTCGTCATTTTGTGACACTACCCGACTAAACGTCGATATAGGACAAAAAAAGGAGACTTTTGGCCTACGCCCTACCCCCGGAGAACCCTACCCCTGAACTCTTAACTTTAACCCGCACCCTAAGCCTTATCATCTACAAACAGGACACCAAAAGCCTATTTTTTCGTCCTATATCAACATGTGGTCAGGTAGCGTCACTATATGACAAGTCGGGATGAGACTATGTTGTCCAATCTGACAAATGTCATGTTTTTTTCCGCCTCTCGAAGCCGTTGATCATGCTGAAGAAGAAACAAGGCCCATTGCAGACTGGCATAATGGGAATTCAAGTGAAGACGAAAACAAAATCCCAGCCAAACTTCACCGCATCCACCAGACCGTGAACTCAAGCAAAATAAATAAATGAAAGGCAAAAAATGCAGACCAGGCTGAAAAAGCCAGTCTGCCACATAGTCAGTGATCGGTGGACAGACAGGGTCAGACATGTCTCAAATTTGTCTTCCTCTGACAGTAAATCTCCACAAACCATCGCCCCCGCATCCCAAAGCATCTCCGTAACAGCCTGTCAGGTACACATCGGTAGAAAACAGCTGCAAGTACTCCGCCAATCCAAAAGTGAGTCTTCCTTCTGTAACACTCCGTTCCGACAGCTTCCTGTGACACCCCGCAAAAAATAAATATTTTATTTCATTTTCACCAGTCAGATGTGCTCCAACCGCAAACACAGACAGATGACCACCAGCACCAGCTGTCAATCAAATTTGCAGTGGGAAGGGCACTGAATCATTGGTACAAGCCTGGCAGCGGTACCCAAAAAGGCAAACGGGAAGGTAGCTTAACAGCACCTCTCCACACCTTTGAACTGAAAGTCCTGACAGCAGCCACATAAAATACCTTAAGCCAGGAGGAGAAGCATGTATAACAGCAAAGGGGCAAGATCATCACCCAAAAAAGTTGAAGAACTACACCACCCTGATGGCTGCAATGAGGAGGAAGTTGGGTGGGTAACACAGTAGATTGGTACTTGGGGATTTTCCCAGAGACCCCACATTGCGCGTTTGCTCTCGTACAGCCGACGCTGAAGAGATGTCACGTCTCCGCTAATGAGGACAGTGTGTGCAGACGAGGGGGAGATAATTACTCGGAGAGCCTGTGGTGGCGCAGGTTTAGAGTTCAGGAGTAGAGTCCGCCCCGCATACAAAGAGAGGCAGAAAAGATGAAAAGTAAATGAGATGGGAAGAGAAATGACACGCAGGAGAGACAGGAGGCGAGCGAGATGGAGATAAAGAGGGAAGAGAAAAAAGAATGAGAGGAGCGAGCGAGACATAAATAGGGAAATTAGAGAAGAGATAAAGATGGAGAGAGATAAAGTGGGAGCAGAGAGAGTGAAAAAGCCAATGAGAAAGAGGAAGACATGACAGAGGAGAGAGATTGAGGACAGAGAGAGAAAAGAATTGAGAGATTTAAAAGCAGAATTAGAAAGAGGAAAAGAGTGAGACATGAGCAGGAAGAGAGATGGAAAGAAATAAAGGGATGACAGAAAATGAAAAAGAGATAGTGATAAAGAGAGAGTAAGCATGATACAGAGAGGGAGAGAGAGGGAAGGGCCAGACCCCGTGGACACAGGTAATATATTGCCCCCCTGACCCTCCTCTCGTCCATCCCAAAGGCCATCAGCTTAATGTCCAAAGCCTGCAAGTGACTGTCGCAGAGTCGCTGGCTATAGCAGGTGGCCAACAAAACCTTGGAGGGTCGAATCTACTGCAGTCGCTTTCAATGAAACCACAGGATCCTCGCCATTACAGCGATGGTCAGGGGTTCCAGTAGGGTTGCCATGGTAATGTCAAGGCTTGGTAGTCCTATTTTCCAGTCGGATGCATGGCTCCCACATTAGAGAGGGGATGTAAAGAAGCGTTTAGAGCGAGGGAAGCAACTGGTGTGGCATCTGGCGGCGGCGTTCACGTGCGAGGGGATGAGATTAATAGCCCAGATTAGCATTTTTATGCGAGATCCCTGGAAGTTTGCATTCTAATTACTCGGGAAAAGGAGGAATTTGAGAGCAAACAGCTCTGGCGCTGTCCGCCACAGGCGAGTGATGGCAGGGACGTGTTCAACAGCACAAATATCCCAGTAAAGCCACAGTCTTGTCTGGGTTTTTACAATGGTTTCCAAAAGACGGCGCGGAGCTCGGTCGCTGATAGGCAATAACACGGTGCTTACGCCGGCGTCAGCACGAGCGGGCCGAGCTCCGTGACGAGATGGCTTTATTTTAAAGAGTGCGCACATAAAGAGGGAGGTAATGGAGGTGTGCTCGCCTGCTCTCAACAGAGGTAAAAAACCGCAAACTATACCGACAAAATGAGAGAGTTTGAACAGGGGAGGGGAAGAGGGGAACAAAGGAGAAGAAAGAGCAATGGAAGTGAAGGAAAATACAGAGAGAAACAGAATGAAGAGAAAATGAGAAAAGAGAGAGAGACTGATAAAACGAAAGGCTGAGATTGAAGAAAATTGAGACGGGGTGAGGGAGAGAGAGTGACCGCTATTGAATGTCAAGGTAATTTTACTCCTGACAAGTGTCCAGGGCTGATATTGAGAAAGATGATAATCAGGTAACGCTAAGACATTAACGCGGTGAAATAGCCACTCAGATTAATACTACCTTCAATGAGAAACAACCAGGTCAGCCAGTTTTATTACTTTTTGCAGAACAATATTGAGGCAAAAACCATAAATACGGAAAATAAATAAATGTGGTCGGCCTTGCGAGTCTTGATAATGGAATGTGATGGAGAAGTACTATTGAGTGCATTTTGCAGTATCCGTCAATATTACTTATAAAGCTGACGTTGTAGTTGCTTGACACATTCTCGGAGATAAGACTGGATTACACGCTGCCATTTTATAAACATGAGTTATTGGCACATAAATACAAGCTGCACATGATATAGTCAGTCTTAAAAGGAAATCGAGCGCACTTCTAAGTGCTACGCTAAGAGATGAAACTAAAAGATGGAGGTCTCCATGAACATCTCGCGCTGCGGTCAATTCTGATTGGATTTATATAAAACTGCAAGCACCACGCAACCTCCATGAAAAAAATAATCCCAATCAACAGTGAGAATTCCTTCAGGAAACGTGATGAAAATTTCTTGCAGAGGGATGAGTTCCTGGTGATGTGAACAACATTAGAGCCAGTAGAGGAACCCAGACAACACGACAGGACATAACCAGGAGACACAGCTGGTCATCATACCATCAAAGAAGGGTGGGCTTTTCATTCTGTAGAGTCCATCTAACCACAGAAGAGTGATTGTAGTGCTCAGTCGGGGTACTACAGGGCGAAAAAGAGGCGGAGCATGCCACATTAGTCATCCGCGCTCTCCCAAGTGTATGGAGGATGCAGTAGCTGTAGCCTCGTTCAAAGATGGCTGCCGCTTGGCCTAGCAGAGGGGTTTAAATAAATTAAACTTACAGAAAAAGCACACACGAAAACCGCAGCTCCAACGCCAGAAAACATGACCCCGAGTACAAAACGGCCCCCTGCCTCCCTCGCAAGCTGCTTTTAAACCATTCGTTTTAATTCCCTGCTTGTGTGCAATTTGTTTCATTAGTCATAGCCTCTGACCGATGATTAATGCTGAAGTGACTAATGCAAAATATTGAAGCGAAATAAACTAAAAACTTGTTGTTGCCCAAAGATACACAAACACATTGCAATTATTCAAAATGAAAAGTGAAGCGGAGGCCTTTTCTGGCATGAAATGATATTTTTTACATTCCGAACTTGGATGAAAGACAAAAGTTGAGGATAAGAAATTGATTCATTACCGTAGATGAGCTGGATGTTGGACAGCGAGAAAACGCATTAACACAAAAATCTAATCCATAGTGGTAGCAAAGAGCAAATTAAAATGTGTAAAGCAATCATAGCCCTCGCAAGTGATTTTTTTTTTCAACAAAGATATATTAGCTACTAGAGAACATATCTCCAGTACAGAAAACTTTGGAGCCGTTCCAGAAAGCTAAGTAACCAGGCCCTGTCAACCAAACTTGTTTAACCACTTAAGTCCTGAGCCTTTGGCTTGAAATGACATTCCCAAAATGAAATGACTATATCTCTGCAACGAATTAGTCGATTTGAACAATCTTGGTATCACAATAAAGGCAACACCTTGGGGATTTTTGTCATGGTGCAAAAATCAGTGAATATGGCACTGAGTCCGAGTAGATGAAGATGGAACACTGCATAAATGAAACATCTTTTTTTTGCACCAAACAAAGTTTTACTTTTATCTGTCTTAAAATTATTCAGTTGCAGTCAAGAACCCCTAAAAAATTACAGCACAGAATCTCACCATTATCTGTGCCAAAATTAGAGAGGTTTTAGTCTGGGAATGTCTAGGTGGCTTCTCCAAGCTGACACTGTGTGCTGTTTCAAATTTTCAGTTACCAAACTGTAAAAATCATTTAATTTCACTTATATGTCACTACAGGCATACATTCCTTCCAAATACAACCACTTTTTAATTTTTTTGGTATTATTATTTCTGCCAGTCCGGTAGCCTATACAATTTCCATTCAAAGATAATACATACAAAGAAAATTAAGTTTGACTCCGCTGGAGCAGATTTATTTAAAAAAGCAAATAAATAAAATTATAAATAAAAAGGTAAGCCAAAAAAATGGAAAAAATAAAGTAAAAAGAATAAAAACCCCAGCAATTATTCATTCAAGTAAAATTCATAGTATGCCTAAGATAGCACTTGACAATACTGGGAATTGAACCCTGGCCACCTGAGATGCAGCACATCATCCTAACCACAAGGCTACATCAGCTGACTATTCCTGTGAAGTCAAATTCCCAATATAAAGAATGAGACATAAAAACACGTCACTCACCCCGCTTGTACTGTTGTGCTTTTAGTATTCATGTGGAATTGCACAGAGATTCTGTCAGAAAACGACTTTGAAAAGAACTGTTGAATATTTTGCGGATAATTATACCGAAAATACCACAAACAAACCTGTTAAGCGTTTATATTGTCACGCTACTTAAGTACATTCGAATGGCCCATGGACTCAGTTTGACGCACTGGGAACGCAAGGCTCTAGCTCAGGCTAGGTTTGTGCGATAAAAGTGGTTTAGGGTTTGTTGGAAACGTCAGAGCCCATGGAATCAAATGGCTACCAGCAAAGTTTTACTGACAGCATCACACGCCGATCACAGAAAGGAAAATACATTGCAAGCAAGCTGAATGCTGAGGAGCTGAGATCTTTGAAGCAATGCTCGAGAAGAAAAACGTGCTTAGAGACTGGAAGATCTAGTTTCGTTATAACATGGACACATTGGGCTAACAATAGCAAGTGCAGATTTACCCTCGAACAGTTTTTATTACAAAATATGAAAGGTAAGAAAATTTTTTTGCTCATCTCTGTAAACTGTAAAGTGTATGCCTGCTGTTCTTTGAGTGTGGTGTCGGTTTAAAATGACAGGGCATACATAGTTGGATTCTGTTGACTTTCCTGTTTCATTTGAGGTAGCGCTTGTATGCATGGCACAAATTCCGTAGAAATGATAGTGACTCAGCACTGCTATGATTTTATCCCATGTTTTGCTACATGGTTATTTACTTGCTTGGTGCTTGAATTGTGTTCGTTTGAGGTAAAAATGGTCAACATGAGCTTTTTGCCGAGTTTCGTCGCGTAAAGTGGATAAGCCACATGACAATGTTGCGAATAGGAAACATACTGTATTTATTATGCATAAAAACCGCCCCCGGTACCAGGGCGTTCAGGTTTAAGGGGTTAAGCCAATTTCATTCATTGTAATTATATTACATTAACCACACTGAATTGTGGCCATGAAAATAAACCACACATCAGAACTTAAAGATGTGGATGCACAGAACATTCCTTTACAACAATTATTAGTCCTGACTCGTTCTCAATCATTTTTCTTAATTAACAATACAGTCACTCCAAAAACACTCCACACTATCAGGTGTTAGTAATTCTCCTCACTGGGCAAGATGACAACCATTCACTTGTGTTTCAATCACCCTTATTCAAAATTGTTTAAAGGTGTTTCAAATCTTGTGTTTGGTTTTATTTGAACAATTCAAACAATCATAAAAAATGGGGAAGTCCCAGGGCAGTTTACCTTTCATAAAGCAAATGCCTACTTATGAGTAAATTATTTTTCTGAACCAAATTTAGCTAATTATTGAGTTGCGCTTAGATCGCATCAGGAAAGACGCTGTCTTTAATTGCCAATGGATTATTCTTAAAATTGTAAAATGTGTTAATAAAGGGAAATGATTGAGAACAAGTCAGGACTAATAATTGCTGTAAAGGGATGTTCTGTGCATGCAAATTTTTAAGTTCTGGCTACGCCATTGCCACATATGAATGAGCAACACTTGGATGGTAAGGTGATGGTGGTTCTGTGAACAAATGTAAAAGTGTAAATTCATTCACAGAACCGTGAGTAAAGGTGGAAAACAAGTCTGGTGTAAGGGCAATGGAACACGGCTCATAAACCATCCTTTATGAAAATATCCTATAGTTATTTCGTAGTAATACTGTGGTATTTATTGCAGAACTATAGTATTTCAATAGTTTGCATTGTACATCTAGAGTGGTACTATAGCCATCACATTATAACTATTGTATTACCACAGTCAACAGTACCATGATATGACTATAGTCCACACACCTGTATTGCTGTAGTTTAAATAACTATAGTATCACTATAGTTATACTACACAATGATGGTGAAAATACCATTCATTAGGTATTATATATTCATATAGGATACCTATAGCTTGGAACTATAGTAATTTTTGATAAGGGATTGGTTGCAATTTATACAGCAACACTGAACACAGGTGTGGAACTTTGTTGCAAAGTGCTCAACCTGAACACCTTCTCTACAGTACACAGAGCTGCACAAAGAGATACACAGACATGAGATAGATCAGGCTCCAGTTTTACACTGCCATTTTCAGCAGTGGGGCAATGAGACATCGCAAAACGAGAATAACATGGAGTCGAAGGTGATTTTTCATATGAAGTATCTGTGCTTTGTAGCGTAGAAGCACATGCCCACGATTGGCTTCATACTGTAGGTTCCATTTATACAGCTCAATATATAAAGAGATAAAAAGGGAAAGTTGTGTTAGTTACAATAGCGAAGCGTGTCTGCTAAATGCCTGTAATATAATGTAATGGAAAAGGGTGACGCGGAGCACCGTGAAATAAGAGCTCTCTTTGCTCAGTAGGGTACCCAGTGCCCAAAGACAGAGCGCGCTCAGTAATCTGCAGATCATAGTGGGTCGCGTTTTATAAGGTACCCCCTCAATTCAGCCAAGTAGAAGAAATCGCTAATGGCACAACTGCAGTAAGGTTTTCTGCAGCCAACAATGGGAAGATCCCATAATTACCCGTCAATCAATGCTTGAACCAACTGAAACACGTGGTTCACAGCAAAACACAATGATCCTCTGAAAAGACTAATTGCTCCACACGTTTAATGTGTCATGATGCTTCATTCTCTCATGACTAACCATCAAATAACACAGCAAAAGGACAGACTATAAACTTAATAAGGGATTTGGAGACAAATATCTCATACCTTTCACGTTAATAATCATTCTCATAACACCAGAATGACAGAAAATATGATGTAATCTTGATCCATGTCCAAGTGCTATTTTTCTAAGGTCAAACAAGTTGCTTTCTGCTCAGAATTAGTTGTTAATGTTGGGACATCGAAACACAGCATGAAGAATATGCATTTTCACATAAATAGAAATTAAATTCATTGCATGAGAATAACACAAATATGATGCTAGTGTTTGAGACCTGGTGTCTCCTTGCGTTTCTCAGGAAATTAGTATACACACTCAGGGTACAAACAGCACCAGCTGTATCTCTTTCTACAGACAGATTTCCAATAATCACTGAAGCAGAGCAATCGTACGGGCTGTTCGCCTTTCATTCACGCAGGCCTGCCATCTGCATACATGCACTACAAGCCTGTGTACATGCTCCCGGCGACCAAACATTTAAACGAACAACTGTTGCTTAAAACAGAGTATAATAACCAAGCGTGCCTATACTCATAAACCCACGCACGCAATACAGATAAAGTAAGGAAAAGTTGAATAAATTATAGCGAAACACGTTACAGAACAGCTGTTAAATCATCCTGAATTATAAATGAACATCTAGTTGGAATGCAGAGGCTTTTGAAATTGCACATTATCGTAATAACCCACAGCTCGACTGCAGCCCAACAGGAAAGGATTTATGGTACCTGGAGCGAGGGCGCAGCAGAAGATAGAGTAGTGTGGGGGAGGGATGTGGACCAGTAGGTGGGGACTAAGGTGGGGTAAATGGCTTGATGACTGCTCTAAAACGCATTTCCAGGCCTAAGAGCCCGTGATGTGGCTACCGAGAGGTGCAGAGGCAGGTTACTTCCACACTACGTCTCCACCTTCCCCACAGTAATGGTAATGATAGCCCTGCCCTATCCAGCAGAGGCAAAAAGCATTTCATGTCGGCTATTTTCTAAATCCAGGATTTTTAACGGAACACAAAAATATCTTCAGATATTATACAATTATTGACTTCAGTTGAGGTGAATCCAATGATTTATCCATTTTGGACAAGTGATGCCTCGGTGAATATTACTTGTCCAAGGTGGATAAATCATTGAATTAACCCATAACTGAAGTCAATAACTGTTTTATGATATGACCCTACTTGAAAATGTATAATAAGAGAAGGGCAAAAACTCTAACGTAAAGCTCCTCACAGGGACGAAGCGACACAAAATGCGGGGAAGCCTAGTCTATTTTTTGCTGGAGGTCGTTGAATTGTTATGTTCACCTCTTTTGCACTTTTGCACGGTGAATATCACTGTTTGCAGTGACAGGGGGAGCTCACCTCGATGAATAGACACACCACTCAAGTAACCTGAATCCAACTCAGCATCCATTTCACTTCTTGAAAGCAAAATGGCCCAGCAACAAAGCAGGAACGAAGCAGCTGCAGTGAATGCCTGGCAGGCAAGAAATCCAGTGTCTGGTGATGTTTATGGATTTCAGACTTCAGGCAGTCATTGACTGTGAAGGGTTTGCCACCAAGTATTAAAAATAACAATTCAGTTGATGATTATATCAGTTTGTCCAATTACTTTCAAGCCACTGAAACTGAGAGGGATGCACATAAAATGGGTCCCTACATGCATCATGCTATATTTATGACAAAACTCTTAAAATGATGCAAAAAGTCCACACTTCAAGCACATCTAGATTGTTCCTTGTCAAATACATTGTGTCGGTGTGCAAAGCTAGAACAATTAAAGTTGTGTCAGTGTCCAAATATTTATGAACGTAACTATGTACAGAACAGTGGGGTACAAAAATTTGGGCACCCCTGGTTTAAATGTCTGTTACAATTAATCTCTAAGTGATTGAAAGCAAACCTGAACACTAAATGCTACAAAGTTAAACATGACACCTTTCTGCAAATTTAAAAGCAAGGTTTCTTTTTATATTAATTTTCTGAGTTTTTAAATGATAAGAAAGGAAAAAGGGCCCTGTGCAAAAGTTTGGGAACCCTTTTGGATTATTCTTTGTTACCTTTTAAGAAGATGATTACTAAGGCCCAGACCCAGGTGATTTACTCGTTAGGGCTTCAGTGAGTCAGGTGAATATAATTCCAGGGTTGAACTATTTATTCTGAAGTAACTCCATGCCTTCTAAAGTATCCGACTGTGGTGCCTGTTGTGCCTGGTGTTAAAAACCATGTGTTCCTCTAAACAGTTGTCCAAGGCCGTCAAAATCAAGATAATTCACTTCTACAAACAAGGAGAGGGCTACAAAAAACTCTCGCAATGTTTCAAACTACCCATTTCTACTGTCATAAACATCGTAAGAAAATGGAAAATAAATGGAACAATTGAAGTCAAGGCAAGATCTGGAAGACCAAGAAAAATTTCAGATAGAATGGCCCAAGATCTGGTGAGAAATGCTCAGAAGAACCCACACATCACTGCAAAAGAGCTGCTCAAAAGAGTAGCAGACACAGGTCTAGTTGTTCACAGGACAACAATACAGCGTACCTTAAACAATAAATACCTACATGGTAGAGTTGCAAGAAAGAAGCCTTTCCTATGACCTCAACGCAAAATTAAGCATCTAAAGTATGCGAAAGAAAACCTTGAGAAACCTCAAGCCTATTGGAAAGTGTGTTTTGGACTGACAAAATCAAAATTGAACTTTTTGGCCACAACCAAAGAAGGTATGTTTGGAGAAAAAAGGGTGAAGCATTTGTAGAAAAGAACACGTTGCCAACTGTTAAGAATGGAGGTGGATCCATTATGCTTTGGGGTTGTGTAGCAGCTGGGGGCACAGGCAATATTGTGTAGGTGGAAGGAAGAATGGATTCCACCAAATATCAAGACATTCTAGAGGCTAATGTTCAAAGCTCAGTCCAGAAATTGAAGTTGAAGAGACATTGGGTATTCCAGCAAGACAATGACCCGAAGCATACCTCAAAATCCACCATGATGTACCTCCAGGAAAGACAGATGAAGGTTTTGGAATGGCCATCACAGTCCCCAGACTTGAATATTATTGAAAATCTGTGGAGAGACCTCAAACATGCCGTGCATGCAAGAAGGCCGAAGAATATTTCTGAGCTAGAGGTGTTCTGTCAGGAAGAATGGGGAAAAATTCCTAAGACAAGAATTGAAAGACTCTTAGCTGGCTACAGGAAGTGTTTACAAGCTGTCATAGCTGCCCGAGGAGGAGTTACAAAGTACTAGCTGACAGGGTTCCCAAACTTTTCCACAAGGCCTTTTTCCTTGTTTTATTATTTTGAAACTGTAAAAAGTTAAAAATTAAATTTATTCTTGCTTTAAAATGTGATGAAATGTGTCATGTTAACTAACCAAATTTTTGCACCCCACTGTATATGCGTGATGGTTCATGTCGACATCACACAAACTTGAGTCTGTGTTTGTGTGTGCGTGCGTGTGCATTCCCATGTGTATGTAAGTGCATGCACGCATTGCATGTGATGGACAGTGGTCTAATTCGCCAACCTGTTTGGGGAGCCGGTTCTCACCGCAAACACCATAAATGTCAGGAACAAGTTACCATGAGAAGGGACCTTCCATTCTGACTTCAGAGATATGATCATGAGTGACACTAAAGACAGCAGCCTGTCCTGAAATATGAATGCAGTGGGACAGGAGTCAGTGGGGAGTGGGGAGTGGGGGGTGGGTGCTCTGGGTGGAGGGGACGTTGGGACCATATGGACACAGAGACAGTAACACAAAGAATGGCTCTGTTTTCTACACTTTATGTCCCAGAGCTCCACAGCGGCATGTGAATCTTCACCTTTGACCCCTAAAATGACCTCTGTTTTCCTCCCATTTTTGTCCATTTGGGACTTTGATATACGTGAGGTTTCAAACACACATCTGCACACACACCAGTACAAAGACACACATGTAAACACACTAAACACAAACACACACACACAACCCGAAAGAACAATGTCACAACATGTTTTAATATCAACTAAATGTGTACAGCCATAAAACATAAACTGACAATTTGATTGCATGCCAATGTGTTTGATGAATTGCATTACATCCAGGAATCTAATCTTATGTTTGACAAAGAAATCGATTGTTGCATAAATCAAACTCAAGCAAGCCATTACCAAACAGCATGAGCTACCAAATATGAGAATAAATAAGTAATGCTGACAGCACAGGAGGATGGAGCTAGGAGCAGAAAATATGAGAATGCCGCAGCGCACCAGCCTCTCTGTTTCCTGTTCACGGTAAAGTTGAGTCAAGCGTGATTTGATGTCAGGCAAGTGTCATTTTTTGCATTGTTAGTTTAGGGACCTACTGGCCCTGGAAAAAAATTGCTATAGTTCAAAGCTATAGTTATCCTATAGTAAATGGATGGTATTTTCACCATCATTGTGTAGTATAACTATAGTGATACTATAGTTATTTAAACTACAGCAATACAGTTGTGTGGACTATAGTAATATCATGGTACTGTTGCCTGTGGCTATAGTACTACTCTAGGAATACTATGCAAACTATAATAATACTATAGTTTTGCCAAAAATACTAAAGTATTCCTACGATATAGCTATAGGATATTTTCATAAATGGACCAACAAATATTTGTTGTGAACACCATAATTCATTGGACAGTGACACATTTTTTATTTTGGTCTGTGTGCTAGCACTTTGCGTTGGAAAGGTGTCGCCTTTATATTGAGGGTGTTTTCATCCATGATGAATGAACCGTTTTGAAATGGCAGCACCTGTTAGTGCATTGTCCCACAAATTTTCAGCTGCATCAAAAAACACAACAGTTTAACATAATGCAGTGAAATGTAATCATTTTAAATATTTTATTGCATATCCCTTGCATGAAATGATTGGTTGAAGTCTCGGAGACACTGATATCACCAGACGCTGGATATCTTCTCTGGTGATGCCCTGCCAGTCCAGTATGGCAGCCATTTTCAATTCCTGCATGTTTCTGCTCCACTCTTCAGCATGTGAAATGCATGTTCAATTAGATATGCATATGAACATTAATTACTAGGGCCACCCCAGTGCTGAGAGGTTTCTGTTTTAGTCACCATTGTTCACTTTGGACAGCGACAGGGCAGCCAATCAGTGATGAGACTCATTTTCATTGACTCACCCACTGAGAAGAGTGCATAATTTATGACAGGAGAGAATGAGATGCTGCAGTGTTTAGTATTTAGTTTTTTGTTTTGTTTTTTTGCCTCAAGCTTCAAGCCCTTGTTTTCCAGACACCGAGGAATGATTTAGATCGTTTAAAAAAATATTGTGATATGGGACCGGTAAGTAGCTGCCATTTTGAGAGAGGTGCAGAGCAGAGACTGGGAGAGGGTGAGTGAACTGGGAGCTGAGCAGTTCAGGAGACAAACTCTTCCTCACAAGTACTCAGGTGTTAGCAGTCCAGCTGCTAGCCGCGCAGATTGTGCAACGCATTATATTCGGAAAGGCTCCTCTCCACTACGGTCTCCAAACATGAGCAGTCCAATAAAAAAAAAGTTGCAATACAGGGATTGCCTTCCCTATTCAGCAGCTTATGAGCTTGTACATAAGCCTCTAAATGCACCGAGCTAGCCAGTGCATTAAGTGTTAGTCTAGCATCATTTTCAGGGTGGATCAGTGTAAATCCTGTGGCCATTACTTGGCGGGACTGGGTAAAGTGACTGAGGGCCTAGATAACACCACACATAACACCGCCATAAATAGAGGCAGTTTCTTGTCCAGACTCAGCAATAATCTAAAATGAGGTTACACTGATGGTATTAAATATTTGCTATCTCTCTCCCTCACCCAATGGCCTGAATTACCAGTCGAATGTAGTGATTCACCCGGCAACACCACACCGTGTCGGAGACAGTGATATTATTTCTCGATCTATTTTTAGCGCTTTTTCACCTTAACTTGACAGGGCAGTACACAGAGACAGGCCACTGGCTGGATTTAAAACCAGTAGCATCACAGCTAGCAAGACTAGGTCAAAACCTAGTATACAGCTAAACCGTGTGTGGTCTATGTGGAAATATGTGGGCAATTTGTTATAGGGATAGTCAGTGGTATAGTCTCTGAGGTTAATTCCTGGATTTAGAATTTTCGTTGAATTTTCCATACTCGTCTTTGTAATAATGGTTGATAAAGTGTACTGAAGTAGCATATCACGCGACATTGAACTTGCACCAAATCAGTTTGAAAGAGCGATGGCCAGTACACAAAGTACACTTGGAATGCTGACCAAAGGTGTAACTAGCTCACTATCTCACTCACTCACTCACTCACTCACGGAACTCTGCGGATGTTAGGTCAGACTGTGCCTGTCTGGCCAAAATAAGCATGAGGAAGGTGTTGGCCACATGAACAAGCCCCAGACCCACAGTATGTATTATTCTGAGAGCGATCCTAACCAGCAGCAGCCTAGGAGGATGCAGCACTGATCCCGTGGAGGCAGTAGGGGGCCATTCTGCCACAACTCTGACCAGCCAGGCCCAGGACCCGGAGCTTCTCTAGAACCACCCGCGCAAATCAGAGCCCACATACTGACTCCCAACCACACGGTTATAAATTGGCTGAATTTAATAGTTAAATTAATACAGTGTTTCTTTGTTATTTTAACTGTAAGTAGACTCTTGCGCACACTTAACTGTGGTTTACAGTTAACACACACGTAACCATGAGATTGGCACGTGTCACTGCAGTGGTCCAGGCTTTGCAAGCAGCCGAGGTTGATGGGGTACAGACGCACCAGGCTGGTCCGCAGGGTATTTATGCAGTTTTGACCCCTCTGAGGGTTACACAAGTGGTACACAGGAGCACAAGGATTCGAATCTCCATTTGCATTCTGTAATAAACTGATTGTAAAATTACAGTTAAAATCACAGGCGAAAGAGGTGCCAGTTTATTACAATGTACCACCCGGCTTGCTAACCTGTTTCGTTTCTGCAGAGGGATCTCAGCTGAGGCTAGGAAGTGGAAGAAAGTAAATAAAAAATAAGCAGAGGGATTAGGATCAGCTCCCCCAATGGTGAGACTGTGCAATGCAGCAGAAAAAAAGCACAGCCATGCACACGACTGTGGCCAAACACTGGAGGTAAATTAACACGAGCACGAGAGGCAGGATGAGCTTTCAAAACAGGGCCGAGGTAAAGACCACTGAGAGTAGCAGGCCAGCGTCACTCAGCCACCCTTCAGCGCTCATCCATTACCACAGCTTTTCTGCATCTGTGGCTGACACTCTCAAGGTCTCAAATCCAGCTTTTCTTAGATTACACGGAGAAAGAAGCTACTGCTCGCATGATTTGTTTTCTCCAATCTCACTGGTTCCAGTCAGTATTGGCTGAACCTCCTCTATGTCACATGTCAGTGGCTAATTCATCCTAAGAAGGAAATGGCCATCAGCTTACTTATTAAACACAACAATGGAAGTCTGTCTGACTTCTCTGACATGTGTCAGTTCTGCAGTTATGAACTTGACAAGGCCAGCTAAAGTATTTAGTGAGATGTTAAATTTCCCCATCAGAACCTAGGATTCTATCAGCGCCGTGCAAGGCAGTGACTGCCGACGTAGATTTAAAAATGCCTTTGAGTTTTTCTGTCTTCTTTTCCGCATTTATCACCATCCTACTTTCATGTTGCATGACAATAAAAAGTCAATCAGAACTCCTGAATGATGTTTCAAGAACCAAACCACTTATGACACAAATAATTTCCGACATGTCTCAGCAGTTGGTCTCAGTAGGAGCCCTTTTTTAATAACTGCGCCTGGATGACACCCGTAATGACCTACTCTTAATTTAGCAAGACAGAGAATAGCATGCTTATTGTACCGACAATGCCAGTTAGACAAAGGCCCAAGAAGATGATGAAAAACGCTGCGTCAATGGCCTGGTGACAAACAAACATATTAACCCTCCTGCCTCACAAGCCTCTGAATTATTCAACTGGAATGAATTAAAATTCCAAAAGACAGCTTCATTTTCATCTGAGCAGTTATCCGTTATTTTACAATGCCCTGATTGCTTTTGTCCCATGCGGAATGTCAGAATACAGATATTGAGACGCAAAAAGCTATTGATTAGCAAACAATGCAAACTGGAATGCTCTCCTATGGTGAACAGCAAACCGCCTGCCAATTCAGCTACCATTTAACTATCTCTGCAAAACTGCACTGAATTAAGAGCATTTTTATGGAATTTATAGATGTATTGATGCGCTGTTTGCATTTTTATAATAACAGGTGCAACAACAGGATAGAGGACGTAAACCCAAGACCACCATAAGTAACTGACTGTTGCTTAAATTGGAGTAACAACAATGTTGCATTGGTATTCAAATAGTTTTAAAGTGCACTGTTAATTAAATACTTAAACTACCACGCTCTATACTCGAGGGTGTTTTGCGGACGTCTAATTAAAAAAAACAAAGTAAAGAGAAAACACAAACTTAAAATTGCAATTTTGACCAGTTATTCGAGACGCTTAGGAGCTGTCTGGCAATTTAAGGGGGGGTACGAAAAGAATGTTTGAAAGGTGATTTCCAATTACACACTAATTTGCAACGCTCCCTCCGACTTTAATTAAATGCGCACGTCCCTGGGAGACGTGCGACGGGCGGCGTATTACAGCGATGACCGATAACTGGGTCCCACCAAAGAAGGAGCCCCTCTCAGAGCGCAAAGGGGGGGGGGTCTCAAAAGGCCTCGGGTGGGGGGTAGGGGGATGGAGAGATAGGGGGTGGCAGAGCTTAGCCTTAATCCTTCTGCCTGTCAAGGAAACTTATTTTCCTAATTGCCTCTTAATCTATGCGAAATTAAAGCCAACTTATGCGGCGTGGTGTGGACCAATGGGTGAGCTGGGGGAATGAGAAGAGGACGTGGTTGGTGAGATGGGAGACTGTAAAGGTAAGGACGGGGTATCCAGGAGATTTCAGGATCTAACAGGGCTTTGTGCTCCAGCTTTCCACAGGCGATGTGCAGACAATGGGCCGACAGAGTCAAAGCCTTGTTGCATTCCATCATCAAAGAGACGTGAGGTAGAAAATTCAGCATGTAGAGCTAATGGAGGCCATTAAGCCACGATCTTCGAGCGTATGTGCCACCTTAACACTGTGTGCAAGACCCTGGAAAAGACAGAATCGCATTACCCTTTCAAGATCCATGACAGCAACATATATAGATGGACATAAAGACACGTAACAGCACTAAAGGTCCTGTGTATGCCCATGAAAGCACAACCTAGACGGAAGCCATGTTGTATTGACAGAACATGACTAAAGACGCTGTACTGAGTGAACCCATTCAGTAAAGTCATCTGCTGTATAGCCTTGTAGCCTTCAGGTTGCTGACCAGTCTGGGTATGTATACTGAAGACGTACGCGATTCAATTCGCCGCCTCGTGTGCATGGGGTGGAGCAGCACAGAAAAGACCCCAATCACTGAAAATAAAAAAAAAATAAAAAGCTAGAGCCACTCCGAGAGGCAGCACAGTCCAAATCTTGCTGAGTGAACATGGCTCATAAGAAATTTAAGGTATCTGCAAGATACCTTAAGATAAGATTTTGAGATGGTTGCTGTGGTCGCCATATTGTTCAACCAATCGCAGTCAAAATCAATAGTGTCATTGCGGAGCAGAAGTGACTATCACGGCACGGGTTCGAGCCCCGGTCGTACCAACCGGCAGTGGTCTGCAGCTTTTTCAGAGTAGCGCACAATTGGCCATTGCGCTACAGGGATGCAAATTGGGAAGGGTCTGCCGGGAGGGTAATATAGAAATGGTTCCTTTGTTCGTTGCTCAAGCGCCTCCTGTTGGCCAGCCGGGCGCTCGTCAGGAGGATTCTGGGCTTGTGCATGTTCGGGTATCCTCCGCCCTCGTTCTGAACTTGCGAAGTTTCCACCAATGAGTGTAAAGAAGCAGGGGCTGACAGGCGCGTGCTTCAGAGGAGAGCCGCGAACTGTCTTCGCTCTCCCAAGTTGGCAACATGGGGTTGCATATGAGCAAGCCTTGTACATAGTTCACCAATTGGGCATTCCAAATTCGGGTGGGATTGGAGATGCCAAATAAAAAAAATAAAAAAAATCAATAGCGTCCATCCCTGATGTAACAGCAACCCACGCACAAAATTTCAGAGATATCCGTTCATTACTTTTTGAGTTATCTGGTACACAAGCAGAGACAGACAGACAAACCAACGCCGGCAAAAACGTAACCTCTTTGGCAGAGGTAAAAATCACATTTTCTCTCATTAATAACTGAGGCGAGGCCTCAAACTCCCCTGCAGAGAGAGACTGTGCTGGATCACACATTTCATTACCGACTAATATAGTATGAGGCCGATATAGCTGTTCATCTGAGTGACAGAATACATTTCCACTACTTTACATAATATGGTTAGCCTCGGCTGAAATTCCCAGCAGGCAATATCCACGAGGAACTCGTCTTTGGCATGAAAAGGAAAATCATATCGACTGCCAGCACAAACCAGAATCATTATCGGATAAAGGAGAGGCATCAACATGCAGGATAACTCGCTTGCCACTAACAAGTCAGTCACATGACGCTCTTCCTACTCAAGAAAACAAACGGACATATGCCGTTCACTGCGCCTGCTGTCCTCAACCGCCCAGCTTTCTCTATCCCCATAGCAACAACTCAACCGCTTGTTCTAATCACTCGGAGCTAACCTTGAAATGAAAGAAACGCCAACGGGGACTATTTGTGTTGTTATGGCAGCTTCCGAAAAACAACCGAGACTCCAATCTCCATTAATAGCCACAGATGGTCGGAGAAAAGGAAGATATGCCTGCTGGAATGTCACGGCGTTTAACCGACAGGGGTGGGAGCGAGCACTTTTCAGGGTCTTTAAAATGATGGAGGCATTGGGAGGTGGTGTGGCTCATTGCGTGGGATGGAGAGAGACGAGATGCCCATGATGCTGAAAAGGGAGAGCTTGTCGTTCACCTTAACTGTCTGGGAAGTAAAATCCTCGACTAGCAGATGCGATAATTCTGTCTCTGCACGTTTCAGTATGAACTCGAGCGTGACGGCAGACGGATGCAGCCCACGCCCCTCCGGCAGCCAGCGCGACGTGTCGCTGAAATCACCTCGTAGGGAGCGGGGCATCACTGCCACACGTCTCCGCGCAGCAGCACGTCTCGCTTTGCCCTGACGCCAGTCGTGTCGCTGCTGTTATCCTCTGCATATTCAACACAGGCGCGGGGCATTAGCATTAGCATGCGAGCACCGTCAGCTGCAAATGATGGCCCGTGATGATGAGATTTCCACCGCCCTCACACACACACACACACACACACACATACACACACACATACAAACATAAACACACCAATATACACACACACACAAAAACATATGCAGACTCCCCCTCCTTGTGTTGAGAAAAACTATATCTGCCCGCTCACGTCAACACAAGGAAGCTCTCGGCAAACATACTACCCTCGCTGCATGTTCCCGAAAATCACACCCCCACACACTACACAGCTCCGACACCGCAGCAATGATCCTAAATGCAAAACAAGACGTCTCCCCGCCACTTAGTGCCATGTATCAAAGTTAGAGCCATGATCCATGAAAGGTGTCAGGGACGACCGCGCTCCCCTTTAAATTCGCTCATTAGCCATTCCCCCGATAGCGCCAGCTTTGACAATATCAATTATTATTACTTAGGTAAGTAGGTTTCTCATAATGACGCACTGTATTTTACATGCATAATGAGGGGATTATGACTTGGGCCTCAGAATTCCCAATGAGGTGAAATTCCTGCTGTTTACGAGGGGACCGAGCGTGGCGGGCGCCCAGGAGGGCAGACACACTCTTTGGAGCCTCTTGCCTCCTTATAAAATGACATTTCCATACCGCTCAAACGAGGGATATTACTGGAACATGTTTTGACTTGCACTGTGTTTTATAGCAGCTCTATCTCAGGGGTCAGTGAGCAACATTAAGTGCTTCCCGCTCGTACTGGGTGCATTAGCTAAGGAAGAGCCATTAGGACTGCGAGGCCTGAGATTGAGGTGACCTGCGCCCCTCCAATTCCCAATTTACACAGCCCCAGAGCACAGGCTGGGATAATTACAGCTGACCCCAGGCCACTAGGTGGGCTGGAGGTCAGCCCCTCCCCTCACCGTCCATTAAACACACAACCTGATTGGAGGGTGAACAGGAGGGTAAATGAGGGCTGTGGGAGGAAGCGTGGACGAATGTCTCCCTTTGCCCTTATATGGGCATACAGGACCGGACTGAGGGCGAGTGGGTGTGTCCAGCCAAACTGGGCAGGCTAGAAGCGATTCATCCATTTTGTTGTGCTCGGTCCGCACGCGCAGCTCGTTAGCATTTCTTAGCAGGTGTCTGGTGGGTGGAGCACGGGGCCAATGGAGCATGTGCGAGCGCCTGCAGCCAGTTATCTGAGCTGTTAAATTGTGCCTGTGTCCAGTCTCTCCCACACATGCCCTGACTCTTGTCGGTAGTTTTTCGGTTGCAAACAACATTGCGTCACCATACCTTGCACCCATCCATTTGCTTCCGCTATTGACAATTTTTTTGCATATTTATGTTGCGGTTCTTTGTTAAATTAGGCCATTTAAAATAAATTGAATTTTGCTTTTTTAATGCGTCAGTGCACACCTGCCTCACCGTAAAAGCCGAGCTCAAATATCCATCAGGCAATCAAAGCCTCTTTTTCGTTACAGTGAAAGATTTTATTGTTTTTCTCCTCCACCTAAACAAGTTTTCAAACAAAATGGTGGACTGGCGGGCAGCGTCTGCAGCACCCGACAGCGCAGAGGAACAGCAAAAGCGACAAAGACCTCGTGAAGCTGTTCTCTGTGCGGATCTTCACCAGGGACACAACCCAATCGCTTTATCATGAGGGGCTGAGAGCCTGTCCTCCGCCAAAATACTCCCCCAAAAGTAGTTTGTACGAGCAGTTTATTACAACCTAAAGTTACGTTAAAGAGTTAAGCGACCTCTAGCGGTTGTTTAAATAACAACAATTTGGTTTCCATCATCAGCATCGCCGTCACTAAATCCCGACCCTAACCCTAATCCTAACCCTAACTGTAACACAAACTGTAACTGTACTCTTGCAGCCAGTAGGGGCGCTACTTTAGGAAACGCTCCTGTTGGTCGTACGTCAGGGTAAACAATCTATTTGGGCGTATGGTCGTGGGACAGGTAGCTGGCTGAGCACCTCTAAACCGAAGGGTGGCTTTCTTACCGGAATGTTCCACCTCGGTCAGGAAGCGCCAGTCTGAGAAAGGGAGTCACTGCAGTGGCGTTCGAGCGCCACTCTGCTGTAAAGGTACTTCAGGCTCTCCAACCGCTCTCCGGCATCTGTTTCATCGGCCACAACTCCTTCTTAAGAGGAACGAGTCGGGCTTCGCCACTAACCGCCCCCCCCCCCTTCCACCACCCAACTTCAGAGACGGCAGACGACTGTTTAAACAAAGTCAAGAGCCGCCGAGGAGATTTACACACAAAGTCCTGCACTCGGCCTGATACTGAGTACTCCGCAGCAGCCAGGACACGCGGGCCAATCAGAAAACAGGCAGATTAAACCCGAGCAGGAGTGTTTTGAATATTAATCGCTCCTAGTTTTGAATATTAACGGCTGATGGCTCTATGCCCGTTTGCCGCTCCGCAGTGAAAACTGCTTCCTGCAAAAGCAATCATCCAGACTCGCCCTCTCGCTGCCTACACTCTCTCTCCTCACTCCATTTTTTTTTTTTACTTCTCCTGCCACCCTGGTCTTTATTTCTCCATCTTTACCCTCTCTCTCTCTCTCTCTCTTGCTTTTTTTTATTACAGACACTGAACTCAAGTCTAACCCACAAGGAGCTGAAAATAAAAATAAACTAATCTCCTACCTCATTTTGCTGGAACAGAAAGATGATAAAAAAAAGTAACCAGCCAATAACCATCATATCGAGGTGTGCAACTCTCACCCCCTCCATTTGCAGAGGCAAAAAAATGCACTATGACAGATTACACACTTCAAGGCGAATACATATACAAACACAACCACATATACAGATGCATGCCTCTGTTGCTATGCTCACGAGTGCACATAAGCCTGTTGATGAGCTATTCATGCGTTCACGGCTTAGACAACAGGCATCTAAATGAGCGTGGTGGAGTGGTTATAATCCACTTAAAGCCCAATGCTATCCCTGCTCAACACCCCCGTCCCCACAGACCGCGCAAGGCCACAAGGAATACAGCGAGAACAATCAGGTGAAATTTGTGAAAAATGTTCTTTTCCGAGAGAGAAAATGGAAGCCTGCTGTCTGGGGTTGGAGATGCAGCGCTGGGAGAGCTCCCGAGCTCAGCGGAGAGACAGTGCGCGCTTCGGGGAGACACAGGTTGTGGATGTCGTGCTCACCCAAGAGAAACCACTGCCGGCTTCAGAGGAGCGTCACTGTGGTGACTACAGCAGGGCTGTGAAGGCGTATGGCTGTACAGTGCATCTCTGTGCGTATTCATATGAAGAGTTTATTTCCTAAACACAAGGAGTGCCAAAATTGAGATAATACCATAGACCGATAGCCCCATGCTTCTTACACATGGTGCAAAAATCCATTTTTAGAAATTCATACTACAAGGTGTATTTTTTTATGGTCAAAGTTTGTGTTTTTCCTATAAAATGCAATAGGCGCCAACATAGAAAAAGCTGATTTACTCACAATGAGTAAAATGGATACATTGAATTTTGGAAACAAACTCTTCATATGTTATCAGTGGAAGGGAAAAAGCCCCTACCAGGCTTGCACATGTACAGGAGTTGTTTTGTGTTGGGTACTAAGTACAATGAGAGAGAGAGAGGTATGTCCAAGTACTTAAAATATATATTCGCCATTGTGTCGTTTGTCTCCATCTCCTGTCTCCAATTATGGGGAAAGGAGAAAAGGAGGGTACATATTTTCAGTTTCTGGAGTGAAAGAGACAGATAGAGCGAGAGAAAAATAGAGAGGCAGACGGCAGACAAAGACAAAGAGAAAGATATGAGGTTGTTTAGCGGGTCATAACCAGGCAGAGAGACAGTCCAATCTTCAAGGGCCACTCGCTGGATATTTCATGAGCGGATTACAGGTGCAGGGGAAAGACAATATCGAAAATATTGAAAAAGTGTAATTATAATGCAGACTTCAGTCAGGACCGGCCTCGCGGGAATTCTCTCCACAGCCGAGCACTGACCCGCTCTCATCGTCCCCTGAATCCTTCACAAACACAGGGCAGGACCGGGCAATTAAATACTGTCTTAGTGTCACACAGCCCGAAGCACTGACCCGATTAAAAATCCTCCCCGTCCCCCCAAATCAAACCACAGAGTCATGAAAATACAGGGCAGGGCTGGGCACATCAATAATTTTGAAATATCTGTTCCTCCATGTTTGGGAATTTGTTACCCAGCATGCCTTTCCACAGCACGCCAAATCCGAGAGCAAAAGGGAAGAGGATGGGCTTACATGATTAAAAATGGGTTTGTAAACGCTGTCGTTTAGCCCCAAACCAAACCACAGAGTGATGAAAATAAGTGAATGGATTATATGAATGTGTAAATTTGAAGGACTTTAGTTCTGCATATATTGTTATCGGGGTGATTTCTGACCCAGTTTTAGTTTAAGAACAAAATCTGTTTTAACATGTTTGGGAATTTGTTACCCAGCATGCCTTTCCACATGAAGGGTCATATAAAAAGTGCCAAATCCAGGAGAAGCAGCCAAAAGAAGAGGATGTGGCATCGGAGCATGACAGAAAAAACACACTGTAAATAATATTGTACCATTGAGCTGGGTGCTGTATAGAGCCAACATTTGTTTAGTGCTGAGCTGAGTGAATGGATTATATGCAATGTGTAAATATACTGAAGGACTTTAGTTCTGCAATATTGACAGATTTCTGTGAATGACTATTTCTATGACAGTGTAATTACCTCCTGATCCAATTCAGCCCAATTCCCAAATCACCCCACACCACAGAAACCCCCCATTAGAGTTCCAAGACAGAGAGAGTAGAAACATGGTGATTACCAGAAAACTGGTCATGAGGCCATTTTGTCTCCATTGCCTTATTGAGCTCTGTTTCAAAGCGAATTAGTTTTTTCCCGTTTTCTCTTTTCGTATGTCTAAACATTTTCCCCATTTATGCCTGTCGATACCATTGTAAGCTGGTTTACTGTTTTTCTTCTGAAATTAATATGTTTCCCTTCTGAGAAAAGAACAAAAAACAAAATTCAACGATTTCCATTGTGCGAAATGGCTTGGTTTCACGGAAAAGAAACAAAATGGCTTCTATTCTTCAGTTGTCGCAACTCTCTCTGTCCAAAGACTTTACCCCCTCAATCCCCATCGGACAACTTCCCACGCCCGACAACTTCCCACGCCCCATGTCCTGACAGGGTGGAGTCCCCTTGGAAGGAATGATCAGGATGGGGAGAAAATGAGCCATGGATAGGGAAGAGAGAGGACCTAACATTTCCTGCTAGAGCAACGCCATCATCGCCACTTCCTGTCCTCATCATCCGATGGGGAAACAGCAGTGAGAGAGCTCTCTGAAGATGATAAATAATGAAAATCCTCTTTTATTTACAACACACTCTTCAGCCTGGAAAAGCACTGTATATTACACAGGGAAGAAAAAAAAACAGAAAAACAAATTCACAGGAGCCTAAAATTTACAGCGCATGAGAGCCCATTCATGAACCGTTTCCAAGCGCCATTTTGTAAATTACGGCTGGCGTTTGTCAGCCCTCAGCACCCAACTGTGCACAAGAGGGAAGGAGGGATGAGGAGGGGAGGAGGGGGGAGAGGGAGAGGAGGAGGAGGGTAAAGGAGGAGAGACCTGGGTTTCTCGTACGTACACCTGTCAAGTCGAGCCCCGCTACAAACGCTTATTTATCTGAGGGAAAAGTCTTCTGTCAAAGGCCTCTCTGTCAGCTGCTGAGACGTCATAAATTACCTGTCCGAGAGACATCAATCCTGCTCTCAGATCAACAGTGCACATACCACTACATGCAGTACATACAACACACACACACACACACACACACACTACTACAACTCACACCACTATATACTGTACATACCATTCCATTCATACACCACAACACTCACACAACTTCAACTCACACCACTACATGCACACCAGTCCATTCATACAACATACACACACACACTCTACCACAACTCACACCACAACATACATACCTCTCCATTCACACACACACACACACACACACACACTCTCTTCTACAACTCACACCACTACATACACACCAATCCATTCATGCAACACACACACAAACACACACACTCCACTTCAACTCACACCACTCCATATATACCTCTTCTTTCATACAACAAAACACCCAAAGACCATCACCACTCACACACCACCAACTCCTCTTACTACTCCATTTTATACACACACAACTCATGCCATTACGCAGATACAACTCCATTAAGACACTACAATATGCACGCCATTACAACTCAAAACTCACTCCCCGCGTCCTCCTTGCGATACACTACTGCAGACACACAACTCCATATTTAACATCACTCCAGCTTACTGAACTTCATGCACACACCACCCCAACAAATTCCACTTCATGTGCTCACCGCAACAAATGCACAGCATACAATGCACGCCACTTGTGTACACACACACACACACACACACACACATACACACAGATGCACACATAACTGTCACTCACACCATCCCATTAACACACCACTTCACGCTGACATCACTACAGGCTCACAGCACCTCTTTCAAAATCGGATCATGACCCCCTCCAGAACATTCATGGGATAAATCCCTCACGGCCGTCTGAAGATAAGCCAGTGTCCTGCTGTGGACCTCCTGTTCATGAAAGGATTTCCAAAAATAAAATAAAAAACAGCTTCCCTAACCCCTAACCTGTAACCACTACAGTGGTCACCATAAGTTCAAACAAAAGTACATTTCACTGAGGTCACTGTATGGGAAATTTAAAAAAAAAGAAAAACAATATTTACATATATTCAAGACTGACAGCTAGGAGCAGGGATGTGCTTTGCTACGTTTGGAGTGAGCTGAGCCAACTCTCTCTTCTAAGGACTGGCATGGGGCCAAGTTGAGATGACAGGGTGGTCCTGCCGCCCACATGCGCCGCACACACGCGCACACACACGCACACACACACACACACACACACACACGCACTCACGCTAGATTGTAAAACCATCCTCTCACATTCACTTAGATCACATTTACTTTAATAATTCACAAGCCTTTATCTTTCCAGCCTGCCCTCTTAAATCACCATCAGCGAAGCTGCTGCTGGATCCAGACAGATGAGTCCCATCGCCCCCCCACACACACACCCCCTATCGCACCCGCTTCCCACTCCCCGCCCCTTACCCTCATATCTACGCATCTGGAACTCGAGACCCGAACCACGCCCTGTCCGGAATGGCTCCCAAAAAATCTATGGAGCTGACAGATCGCACACATCTCCTTGAGACAAGTTGAGGGACGGACTCGAGCTGCCAAGCCCCGAGCATCGGCCCTGTCCTTCTAAACAGCGTCTCTGAACAGATGGGAGAGGCGAGACGGAGAGGACAGGAGAGTGATGGCATCCTTTATCGTCCTGTCCGGCGGCCGCGTCCCTCCGTAATGCGAAGGCGTCGCTCCTGTGGGCGGGGTTATGGCCGCAGAGGGAGTGGAAGCGAATCAAACGCAGCCGTCGGGCTCAACACACTCGCATCCGTCAGCTGATTTATGGCATTAATAACCGGCACCTTTCACAACCCTGCAGACCTGCTGTTTTTCTCCATTTGCCACCCGGCGATACAAACAGCCCGCTTTCTTCCATCTGACAGTGAGTCCCGTGTTCCTCCGCTGGCTTTGCTGCCAGGTGGATCTGCCTCCAGCATCAGGGCTCACACATCGAGATGATGCTTTATGTTTAGGAATGCCCACAGTATGTGCACAGTTATGTGCGAATCTGTGTGTAAATAGTCAGATTTTCCAGAATAAATTTACATGTGTGTCATAGCGTGGGTGAGGAACAGCGTGTGCATACATGTAAGTACCAGCGCATGCACGGCTGCAGGTTTTCCTGCGTTAACGCGAGCCCACATTCCCTCAGACACGCGAGCTCTCGCCGCGCTCTGCCCTAACCCTCACCAGTTTTATGTGACATTGACTCATTGCCGCTGCGCTCAGAAAATGTCCACAGGAGGAATCGAGGAGAAGCAGATAAAAGCACTGTATTGCCGGGGCTCGGAGGTTAAAAAGCCACATCGCCGGCGACGTGTGGCTGGATATCGCTCTGCGAGCTTAACCCTGCTCCTCCAGGAGAGACCCGGCCTTTTCCCGGCATAAATACATCTGCAGGAGGCCAGAACGGGAAGCCATTACGCACCTCGGGCTGTTTCCAGCGCGGCGCTCTGGAAATGAGCCTGTCTGAAAATGAGTTAAGGACGACCTCATCCCACATCGGCCCGTAATGAGAGCCAGGACCCCGAGAGGATGTGATAGGGTGCGGTCGTCCACCTTCCCTCCATTCCACCACGGCCAATACCCCAACAGCCTCATCAGAGCGCACGTTTCACGAGCAGAGCAGCGACTTCTCGTCGTTTCTCACATAAATACAATAATTAGTTTGCCCCAAAGCGCTCACTCCTCCTACACAGACCCTGATGCGCAGTTATCAGCCTCATTGGCCATTATGCCGTTCCATTTTTTTCCTGAGTTGACAGCGCTTTTTCAAAGAACAGGTTACTCGCGTGGACTCTAAAGTTACAGCGTATATTGATTACCCATTAAGTCCACTCTCCACTGATTTTGTGTGTCGGCAAACTACAGTATGTTGCCAGGGAACCTGATCAAGAAACATTCGTATAAAATGTCAAGAGACCTCAAAATCGGATTCATCTTTGGACAGAATGTGTTTTCAGCCTAGTCAAAGAAAACTGCCGTCGTTTCAGCCTAAAGGAGATACGACGACTGGCCTGATTGAGTTCAACGGCCCTGCAAAATCAGAAGCATGCGTATTTTAACCACTTTAAACACCAGCTCAACCCTTAGAGGGCTGAAATGAATTTTCAAAAAAATTATAAACAAATTATCTTTGCTTTTGAAAACCTATCATGTGTCGGCTTGTTTTAAAGAGCTCCCCTGCGGGAGCTCTTTTAAACAAGTTGCCACATGATAGCTTTTCAACAGTTTTGATTTTGATGTGTTTGATCATTCAGCAACAACAGCCGCATTTAGCGCTGTAAGGGTTAATAATGTAGACAAAAGAGAGAATACATTACAGCTGAAAGATTATCATATTTTTGACTGCTTCCCCCACCCCATCCCCCTTTGTAATACAGGGATCTAAACTCAACTGGGAAGTGGCCAGCTCATTTTATATGTTTAAACTGACTGGATTTTCATTATAGAGACAGTCATTACAGGGGCAGAGTAATAAGGAGGTGATTATGAATGCTCCAACTGTGTGCCATCATTTGGCGAGCTCTTTAACACAAAGCATACGCTGCACAACGCCCAGGCTAATCTTCAAGAGGGGCGAGAGAGAGAGAGAGAGAGAGCCACAGTCAGTGATCACATTTTCTCCGCTCTTCTGTGGACCTGCCAGCCCTGAGAATAAGCCCTGAGAGAGTGAAATAAAGGGAGAGAGAGAGAGAAAGAAAGAGTCAAAAGAGAATGGAGAGGGGAGAGATAAAATAAGGGAGGGATAGAGAGAGAAACAGTAGGCCGGAGTATGCAGAGAGAAATTGAGAGAGTGAGCGAATAGAGGGATGGAGGGAGGCCAGGAGAAATGAAGGAGTATAGAAGGAATGAGGGGGATAGATAGAGAGAGGAGGGTGTGAGAGAGAGAGAGATATATGAGGGGGGGAGGGGAGATTGCGTGGGCAGAGTTAATGGAGAGCTGTTGGATTGCGTGTAGCATCCTCCGCTCTCTAATTGCTGGATTAAGTGGTCTGTAGACAGATAAAAGCAAAAAAGGTACGAGGCTAAATGGATGAAGACTCATAACGGTTCATCAGGAGAAAAAGACAAATGACTTTATTGATGGACGCCATCGCAGCGGACGGAAGCAAGCGTCTTCGCTCGGGCGTCCGTCGCTGATTGATCGCTTCACGCCCCATCGTGCGCGTGTTGTGTGTGTGCGCATTAGCGACAGCTTGCATGCCCGGCTCCGTCTGATTCCGCACCAAAGAATAATTGCCATTATACAAAACAGTAAAACAATAAATGGTTTTGTAATTACAAGCAAACGATATGAACGTGTCAGACGTAATGTGTTCGCTACACCTAGAAAAGCTGTCACTTTTTGATACGACAAATGGTCGCTAACGCACAGACAGGCGCGCACACAAAAACATTACCCAAATCAGAAACAGAGGATCTCAGGCGTACTGTGTGCCTCCATAAGTCACTGTCACAGAGCTCTAATTAGCCTACATAATATTGCTTATACAGCTCAAACCAAAATCATGCCACCAGAAATATCCACTTAAATGCAGCTATGCGACTTTTATCTTCCGCAGGAGTGGGGTTTAGGTGTCTCTTCTCCACAACACTCTCGTTATCAAGGCCTTGACAAGCCATAGTCAATTGAATTAGGCGTGTTAGAGCAGAGAGACATCTGAAACATGCAGAGCTATGTGTCTCCATGAGAAGGGTTCCCTACCCTGTTCTACAGGGATCCTTTGGCTAAAAATGAATTGTTCTGTGTGCACTCCATGTGATTGATATAAGCAACCTACACAGCACACTGTCACACAGTATTTCATGGTCAAGCAACAGACCTACACTCCCCTCATCTGTAAGATTTGGCAGGGTTCGTAACGGGTAAAAGGTGTCTCGTCTGGCCGTCCGCGATTTGAAGGTGCTTTGAAGGTCTGCTGCTTAACTAATGCGATTCACTCTGACAAGAGTTTGCTAGTCTGACACCGAAATAGATCCATCAGACCGCCGCTCAATTCTGACTTTGTTTGCCATACACAAGCACACACGCATACACACACACACATACACGTAATGTATTTGAAGATAGGGCCATGGCCTGGGTATGACAAAGCCAGACCTGCGGAGAAAATAGCTCACGGATGGATGGAGAGCAACAGAGCAGAAACTGCCGCACGTCGAGTGTAATCAAGAACCCTCAGACGCGCCTGCATAGCGCACCTCGCTGATCCAAGAGACTGTCTTGGTCTTGCATGCAGTCATTCACAGAGAATGCAGTTTTCCAAAAAATTATTTTATAACAGCTGCTTCGCCATGAAAAGTAAGTGCTATAGAAATGCTGGTGACACTGTTGAAAGAATTTTTTTTGTAGCAGAAGGGTTTTTTTGACAGACAAATGTACTGTGCCAGTCAAAAGTGTGAATACACCAGTATGTTTCTAGCAATTAGATATAAAAATAACTTTAAAAATAAAAGATTTACAAATTAATGGCCACTTTTTAGCTGCACCTAAGATTCTTCAAAATAAAAATAATTTGCAATGACACTGGTTGAGCAAGCCCATACAACAATCTTTTTGCCACCAGCGCAGTAATAGGGTTTTGAGAGTTCACACCAATGAGGAAGGACGTAAAAGCGAGCCATAGTAGGCTATGGCCATGATACAATTTAAAAAAGTGTTTAAATTGTCACATTAAACTGTAAAATAACCTGACAAGAAAATTCCTGATTATAAACCTGATTTTCTCCACTAGCAACAAAAGGATAAGTTTAGTGTGGTGCCTGCATAGTTATAAATGAGCACATTTAATTAAATTTCACTTTAAAATGTTCTTTTAGTCCCTGGACAGTTGTACCTAGATGGCATTTTACTTATTGCCACATCGTTTCACAGCCGGGCAGTGGCTTACCACAGAAAATTAAGTAAACACACGCTTTCCTCCGTAAGATTGCAGTTGTATTCTAAAACTAAACGTCAAGTACCAGTTAAAAGTTTGTATGCACTTTATTCACGTTGGAATAAATAATTATTCACGTGTGCAGTACTACAGTGAACGGCGAAAAACAAAGTGCAACAACTTTGAAAATCAATAAGAAAAACCTCCTTGCCACCTATTCACCTCAGACAGAAAAGACAGCTTTTTTTGGATTTTATTCCAGCTTCTGCCAGGGACCCTCATTTATCAAAACTTATCGCCAAACCACCCAAATCCCCTCAGTAAACATCACATAGCTATCTTACCACCGAACAGCCTGCTAATGTTAGCCATTATATTCAATGATGTTAGCTATTATTCGCACTCACAACACCTTATTCCTCAATGAAATGACACAGCTTTACTCAGAAGTTGGCTAGCAAATAACAATGACTTGACATAGAAATTTCACGATGTCTACCCTCATGAAAAATTACCATAGTTCCAAGCTATAGTTATCCAATAGTAAATGGATGGTATTTTCGCCACCATAGTGTAATCTTAATATTGTGATACAATAATTATTCGAACTACAGCAATACCGTAGTATGGACTAAAGTACAACGTAATATCATGGTGCTGTTGACTGTGGTAATACTATAGTAATAATGTGATGGCTATAGTACTACTCTAGTCATATTATGTAAACTCTAATAATACTGAATTTATGCCAAAAAAAACTATAGTATTACTCAGAAATAACTACATGATATTTTAATGAGGGTATGCACTGCATTTGTACAACCTTTGTGAAATGTTTTGTCCTGTCCCACAGGCAAGTGCTGCAGCAGATGTTGGGGCTGGAAGAGGGAGTGGAATTAAGCGATGGGACTGCCCCTAATATCGGTATTAAGGTACACTGTCCTGGTACCGAAATCCCATCCTCAGTTCCATCAGATCCCCAGGTACAGATTTCATTCCTTTATAATAAGCACTGCATATGACCGTGTCTTTTGTTACAGATTCAGCCATTAAGTCTCATCTCCTCACCTGCATAAAACGCACCCAAGCATTAAAACGAACTCAGTCGCTTTTCTTGTGAGGATCAATATGCTCTCTGCCTCCCGTTAGCCATCAGGATAGAATTTTTTCAGCCTGCACAAATGATTCACCACAACAAATGCCAAATTACCACTGGAAATATATGCTAATTGATAAGACACTGACTGACCTATAAGTGTACTGAATACCAACCTCTTTCTGCGTATTAAATATGATAAATGTCCCCATGTGACGTCACAAGCCAGGATATTAATAAGATCTTTCGGTAGCCAGGGCCGTAAGTACTGAACCCCTCTGTTTCTGCCAACCAAAAAAATATGTGGAAATACAGATTTTAATTCTCAATTAACCCTTAGAGCGCTAAATGCAACTATGGTTGCTCAGTGATGTAAGATATCAAAATCAAAGCCGCTGAAAACCTATCATGTGGCGACTTGTTGAAGAGCTCCCCTGCATAGAATAATTAAATTTATAGTTATTTCAGTTATTTATAGTTATTTCAAATATTTAAAAATTATTTCAGCACTCTAAGGGTTAATGTTTTTTGGTGGCAAAAGTTATTATATTTGTTAAAAAAAAAAAAGTAACCCACACGGCGCTCTTTAAGCCCACCCCAAAAATTTTGCCTCAATTCACTGTTGGGTTCTTAGGGATTTTCAAGAGTGCCATTGCTAAGATTTGCTTTTAGTGACATGTTATGGTGAGATATTATGTAGGCAAACATAAATGTCCATTGCAATAAAGGATGTCTTAGAGCAGGCATGGATCACTGAAACAATTGGAACACACATTGTTGTTCTATAATCCCCATCTGAAGTAGTTTAGGGCAGTGACCTCTGTTCAAAAGCATGATGGGGACTTGTGAGTCACAGACCAGCTTGCTAACACTATACATTCACATTGACAATCCCATAACATGAGCATTTTCCTACTGCAAACAAAAAAAAGCTGACTACGTGTTAATACCAAACATCATCAACTCGGTGCATCGTGAAGTCCGTGTACTTCGCCGGATACTGCTCCGCAATCGCTCTGAGCGAGCATAAAGTGCACATACAGCACACTATACTTTTTATTATTCAAGGAATGGAACTTGCACACTTATGACAAGTACATGAACATGCACGCCGAGCACTTAAGCAAATCAGAACCATCAAGACTGCATATTGGAATATCTTCAGGACATGGGAGTGCCAGAGTGAATCGAGAGATCACAGGCAAGTGAAAGAAGCATAAAACCATTTAGCTTATGGTTTTCTCAGTAATGTACGTCCCAGCATTATTCCAGCGTTGTTTATATTTCCTTTTTTTATTTTCATATTTTCTGCCACTCCTTTTAACTGCAAATATCAGTCAGCGCCCTGTTACATTTGAGCCGTTGTACAGAAACATCATTTGACTGCTGAGCAACATGGACAGTCGTTTACATAAAGATCAGGCAGAACATTTTTGCAACAATGTCTTTTTATTTTATTTCCCTTTTAAACATCATTTACATGGGAAGTCCCTTGAGATTATGAATTTATTTTCCAATGGAGCACTGGCCAAAATGGCGCACTAGATAAAGATAGCATATTAACAAGTGTTGCCGGGCAAAACAAACCTCGCCTGCCAGCACTTATTTAATTGCTTTTCATACTGACTCAATTTTACAAGTGTGACCTCAACCATTATCAACTTATAGTCCTTTGAAAATCCGTGACCTTCAGTTTGACCTTTCAAGATCACTCAGGGTCAAAGGTCATGGTGTGAAATAAAAGTCCACATAGGAGTACCTATATGGTCATAAAAGTAAACATCTATCTGCAACTGTTTTTGAGTTGTAATGGAAAATATATTATTTTCACCGATGACCATTACTCCCCTGACTCCCCTTAACCCCCAACCGCTTCGGAGACGATCATAGCTACCCCATCACGCAGCATATGGCTGGAAGCACAATGGAAAGATGCACATTTGACTTTGGTTTGAAGTCAATGCAATGAATTTGAAGGAAGTTATCGCAAAAAAAACCATTTTGACATTTGCCCACCCATAGTGAAAGTTTGAAGATTGTTAACACACTGACACAAACATACAAACAGACAGACAAACAAACCACACCGATTACAATGCCTGGCCCTGCTGATGCTGTTGCAGGCGAGGTAAAATCAGACATAATCACAAACATTTAAATACCAACTTTGGTCAATTTAGATTGCTCACCTTTCTTACACACCATTATCATATTTGAACTCTCCTGTACATATCAATTAATATGCTGTACACTGTACTATAAATTATTCCAAATCCACAGTGCAAAGTCAGTGAAGAATGTTCTATCAAGAGCTCCACCAACCCTAGGTAACTGAAGAAGCACTGATTTAGTGGAGCTGATGAGCACTGTGTAAACAAGACAAAAGATTAAAAGGATACGAGGGGATCTGATCCAGTGTGGGTTTATCAATAAAAAGCACACTGTTGCTGTTGCCTCACTAAAACCTATTTTCAATAAGTCTAGAAATAATTAAGTCATTTCTTCTGAGTGAACTGATCTATGCCAGGTTGTTGAAAGTGACCTAAATATTGCAGAAAAATATTCATTTCAGAGAAATTAGGAGTCTTTTAAATTTTTGGACACATTTTTGAAAATGGGTTTTTAGAATTACAAGGCTGGCTTATTTGTCACACTGTGCTTATAAACATGATTACACAAAGTTTTACCGTCGCATTGTCTCTTTTAATAAATTATTTGAGTCCCATTCAAACAGCTATTACATCCTGTATTTGATGTAGTAAGGAACATGATAATGTGCTACTCTGTGAAACACTTTTGAAACTGCCTGGGTGAAACAAGCGCGCACTTAGTCATACGAAAGATGCCTGTTTCATGGCATTATCTGGCAGTGCTCTTAGATGAAAGGTTTTTCAAACTCCCTGTCTTCATTTTTTGCTTGTTTATCACCCAACTTTCACTTCGGCATCCCACGTCGAAATGGCTCGGATCAAACAACGTGCCTCGCTGCTAATTATCCGCAATTCGGCATCTTCTTTAGATATTCAGCCGAGCACACACGCGACACAAATTATATAATCTTTGAATTCATTTGCATAATAATTAGCTCTCTCTCCATTCTGTGTTTGCAATCATCTAGAGTTTGGTGTCCTAATTCTCATCTTTTAGTGCACGTGCTCCAATCCTCAAGGGGGCGCAGTTTGGGAGTAGCAGCACCGGGGAGAAACATGAGCGATGGAGGCTCTCCAGGAGCAGTTGGATAAAGCTGACAACACATCAAAGGCTCTCCTTTAATCACCAAACACACGTATTATCATGCAGTGTTGTAGATGGAGGCAGGTTGGAGAAGAGAGAGCACTAACTGGAGATAGTGTTATAACCAGGTCCAAAGAAAGGAAACGGGTGAACTGTATTTTATCTGGTCCGAGAGGCTCATCACGACCCTGGACACGAGCGCTACAGTTGCCTGCACAACTTGGCGGGCCACATTTAATCATATTTAATGCTGCGAGATGCCCATAAACTTTAATGCGTTTCTAAAACCGTTTAGCTGTGATGTCACGGCTGCAGCCACACGGACTTAAATGGTGGAGCGTTTCTTTAATCAAACGGGGTAACGGACATGAGCGAGAGCAGCAAGGGCAGGAATTGAAAAACCACAGAGCTGAATCCAGCTGTATCAATAGTTACCCGGGTGGTGGTGGGGTGGGATACAATGAGGAATTACCTACCATGGTTTCGGACTGATTTGGCGAGAATGAATGGATATATGAGCTTCTGAAGCATGGTGACATGCTGCACGCTCGATGATTCCAACAAAGCTCTTGCCAAATAAGGGCTTGGGCTGACTTTAAAACAGAAGTAAAGCCATCCTCTTACGGTGTGCAAAGTCACAGGGGCAGGCCAGAGTTTTAGGTAAATTTCACACTCTTATCCGAAACTTGTATATGGCTCTAGTTAGTTTTCCTGTAATAAAGGTACGAGATTACAATTCCTTTCCTTTAATTAAGTAAAAAGAAAAAAATACTGTCCGAGTCGCTCTAATTAAAGCCAGGATCGTTACAGGGACTTTCGGCACGCTTCTGGACTAAATTAATTACACGGGCAGTGATTATAATGAGGGCGCATGTACTACAGGACAGGCTGGGGGAAGAGGAGTAGCAGGGAAGTTTAAATTCGTCCCTGACGGAAAAAAAATCGAGCACGCGCCGGCGATAAGAATCTGGAGCTGCATTCCCTCAGCAGCGGTGAAAACAGACACAGACTAATGAAGTTTAAACAAACCACTTAAACCTCAGCTCCACAACTGGAGATAACACGAGGGCATTCATTTCCTTGGGACTGAGAGCCCATTTAGATCCAGCGCTAATCACCACAGAGGCTAAATAGAGAAGAGCTCAGAGCCCAGACCCTCCCATCTACAATCATTACTCCACTCCAACTGGTCTTCTGGATGCTGCCCCTGTGCAGGGCGGCTGGCTAACTGCAAAAAGCTTTGCTCTTTGTGTATTATGCGTTTATATCTATCGATATTCTGAAATCAATCAAGCTACTTGCGTTGTTCAAGGTTAATCAAAGTGACACTGTCGTTAACTCCTGGATAAGCTGTTTGTGAATCTTATCGCCCGTGGTCGTGCTAGCGGCAAATTGATTGATTGATTTCTTGATTGATTGATTGATTGATTGATTGACTGATTTATTAGTGAGTGATGCTCATCACAACACTCCTTCCTAAGCTTCGGTTGTCCAGGAGTAAAAAAGAGTAGCATTGCAAGGCTGAACAGGCATGTCAGAAGTCTCAATCATCCCAAGCAATGCATTCTCATCCCAACTCGTCATGTAGTGACGCTACCTGACTATGTGTCGATATACAAGGAAATAGGTGGTTTTTGCTGCCCTTACTTAATGTTAAGGGTTAGGGTTGGGGTTAGGGGTTCGGGGGTAGGGTTTGTTCCAACGCTGGCATCTAATAAGGATGCCAAAAGCCACCTTCTTTGTCGTAAATCGACGCTTGTTCAGGTAACGTCATTACATGAAGAGTCGGGATGAGAATGGGCTCTCCCAAAATGTCTTTCTCTCTCACTCTCTCCCACCCTCCCTCCATCCCTCCTTCTCTCACCTTCTCTCCATCTACTGGATTCTACTCATGCATCTTTGACCCTCACGCATTACCTACCTGTCCTCCTGAACTCTGGCTCCGCCCAGTCTGTCGGCCCTGGATGTCGGGGTCACCCCCAAAGCCCTAGATGCATATATCACCTGGAGGGGATGAGGCCTTCCTCACCTCCCCGTCGATGCCAAAACGTGGCATATTTCACTGGGCTTAGCGCACCGAGGCCTCCACATGCCACCATTCACGACCTCTTCAGCCATTACGGCGAGTGTTATTTATTAACCTGACCAGTATTAATGATCGCCTATAAGAGTAATGTGCTCACCTTTGCACATGCTCTCTTCTGCATCCCGTGCGCGTGTCAGTGCCGCCTTGCAAGATTGATGTGTTTACCATTCAGCTTGTGTATCGTGTGTAAATAATGGTGCGACGCAGAGTGAAATATTTATGAGGCCTGACGACAGCTGTAAAAGGGGTACGGGTGCGACACAGTAACAGCTTTCTTGCCATATTTGTGCATGTGCCTGTGTGAGAGTGTGAGAGAAACATAGAGAAATAGAGTTTGTCAAAATACGATCATAAATTTATCGAAGCCTAAATTTCTGAATATACTGGGAACTCCGAAGTATGGTTTGACCCCTCACATGACATAGTGGTGCACATCACACTGTGATCAAACTAGAAAGAAAACTGAACACAGAAAATGTGAAAATGCCATTAGCGTGTAAACAGTACCAGCGAAGCAAAGGATAATATGCAGGCTTGGCTCATCCACTAACATATATATTGAATACCAGCAGACATTGGACTACGCTGGTCAAAGAAACGGTTGCTTTTCTATAATTGCGGCTTTGATAGCTACAAGAGATTGAAATGTTTTTGAAAGAGAATGCACAAATATTTTTTAAAGGGAGTCTCACTTATAAAGGCAGCTTCACACCGCTGATGTTTTGTGGGCAATGGTTTCTAAGGAGACGTAACACGCGGAGAAAAACCTTCGCTGCGAAACTCACTATAGTTGGCGGACAAGCCAGGACATCAGGATTGCGATGTCTGTCCATCAGTTCAAAGGCAAGCGACCGCAGCCGCTGGGAGGAAGACTACAAATTTCAATCTTAGGCGAGAGCCGGCTGTTTAATAATCAAAAAGAGCAGTGATCCAACACCCCAGTGAAGTAACTTCACAGCACATCGCCATTTCCTTTCTCGCTCATTATCTGTATTCGTGAGGTGGCAGTACGTGTCGCGTGCTGAAGCACTTTAGCACTAACAGCCTGAAGCTGCGTCAATGGCATCACGCCGACTCTCCTTTCCCTCCAGTCCTCGCAATGAGGGACTTCACTACTAAGCACAGCCATGTTCATTTCCTCCGAGCTCAGGATTGTTTTTTTTTTATCCTACAAATCCCTCTTTTTACGATCAAAGTTTCACTGTGAGCCTTTTTTGAAAGTTAAGTTCGCAGCCAACCCTCCATTTAGGAGAATAAAACAAGTAGGAGGCATGAGATCACATAAAATATTGCTAAAGTTTAGCAGGAGGGCTCACTTCAACAGCCGAGTGAGTCATTTAAATCCTATTTCAAGAGAGGGAGTTTTGCAGTGGGTTCAACAGAGGCAGAGCCACATACCACTCTGCTGCTAAAATGAAACAAACTCCACTTCAAATAAAACGAGACGACGGCCATTAACGAGCGCGTGGAAAATACCATCTTACCGACATTCACATTATCGCAAAGTACCGCACGCTCGAGTTCCTAAAATGAACCTGTTTAATCTTCCGTTTGAGGCACTAGTGTTGTTCCTCGCCCTCCAAATCCGTCAGCCGAGGAACTCCGAGGTGGTGGCAAAGAAAGTACTGGAAGATCAGGCTAATACCTTATTAGATTGAGGAATAATTAAAGGAGAACTTTGGGGAATAGAGAACTTTACTGTGGTGGGTAAAAGGATGTCACAGGCATGTCATTGAAATGCATTTTTGATCAAATGAACGGATTAAGATGAAGATAAATCTTGAAGCAACCAAAATTGTTCTCACACTTAATAAACAAACAACTACAGTGTCTCTTGGTTTTGCCCGCCATGTTCTTAACATTGCTTTTTTTTGCGTACTTCCTGTAATTGAGAAATAAATCAACGTCAACGTGATGTATTATTATTTATATCTGTTAACAGTCTTACCTAACTAATCGCATTAAAGACTTAATTTCCCACATGCTCCATAATCCCATTAAAACAATGAGCATCCTTATAACATGTTTATTTGGAGAGAAAATGAATAAAATGTTATCACCTGCTGATTCAGAGGATAAAAATAAAACTTTTCAGAAAGAAAGCAATTATAGGTAAACAGTTTCACAGGTGGAAGAATTCTATAATAAGGAAAACTTGTTTATTTTTCTTTGTTCATATATATCCATTTTCCTACCATGGTTACTGTGCCGACTCTGTTTTTGGTGCCCAAGTTCAGAACAGTATAGTCACCCTTGGTTTTGCACAGGCGGGAGTAGAGAGAGAATCTTAAGTACAGAATACTACACCTCACCAGAGAGAAGGCAGGAAAACGGTGAAGTTCACATCAAGGTGACCTTCCCTGGTTATAAAGTGAATCACAGTGGAGGGAAAAGACGAAACTGACGTGGGGAAAAAGAAATACTGCAAATGAGAAGAGGCAGAGCTCACATGTAATCTATTCTACTAAAGGAACAAACCTCCATGAAAATCTTAACAACCACACACAACATACACACCTGCAACTTGGTGCACACTTACACCATTGTCCTGTATCTGAAACCTCCCCTTACCAATTCATAATGGTCACGAAAAACTGCATTTAAGAGCCTGTTTTTGATTCAGAAATCCATGGTCTAGCTACCGAACCCGCATCGCACACCAAACAGTGCCGAGAAATCCCGGTTAGCCCATTGCTGCGACAAACGCTTTAAAAAGGTTGATAAAGCAGAAAACACCTGATTGAAAACGCAAGATGGCCAATGATCACAAGATTTTAACAAGCTCATGGGGTACTAATATGCTAGTAACTAGGATTTGATCAGGACAGACAGTGGAATTGAGTGGACGGTGTTTAGATAAATATTGACTAAATACTTGAGTGGTAGAGGTCCATCCTACAGTTTCTATTTGGAGAAAAGCAAGGAATGGATATGACGAGATGAGGTGGTGAGGTCGCCAAATGTGGGGAGACAGAATCTGTGGGATATTGCAATAATTGATAGCATCCTTTATCCCTCTCTTTTCAGGAGGGGTGAGAGGTGAGGTTTATGCAAGAACATCACCAGTTTCCTCGCCCTCACCTACAGTAAATTCTGAACAACTGGAATTGCCTTTTTCCATTGCTGACCTTTGGTTAGATATCTGCAGCCACACTGCCGTGTTATTTATGATTATTATTACCGAAACTGGAAACCGCTACTTCAGAAGCCTGAGAGCCAAGATAAACACCAGACTGCCTCACGGCGGGACAGAGCAGTTGTGTCCCCGTGGAGGGGTCGATTCCCTCCTACCACCCTGCATCAGTCCTATTCATATCGTGCGATCCTTCCAAAATCTCAAAGTGGAAACACTCAGACCTATTCAAAATGATTGCACTACTGACTTACAAACTAAATTTTTTATTTAATTATTTTTGCTTCTTTGTTTCAAAACAGGTCCAATTGGCTGACTCAAAACAGTAATGTCAAGGAGAATGCATCTCCATGGGAAATTGTGGAATTCTGCATGTATTTTCACATTCTAAAAAGGCTTTTGAAAATGGAGCAGTGCAAAGGGCGGTTATTACGCGCCTAGCCTGATAGAGGAGGCCCTCAAATGTGAACATCTCAATTGGAGGACCCTCCAGGCGGCAGCCACAAGGTCACCTAAGCTCTACCGCTGTTTGTGTGCATTTGTGAACGAGTGTGTTGTGAGGGAGAGAGAAAAAAGATTTTTCAGTACAACTAGAATAATCTTCCTCTAATGCTGCTCCCCAGGAATTCACTCCAGCAAAAGGTGGGGAGATTGGACACAGCCAGAGGTAACCAAACCTGCTCCTGGAGATCTACCATATGACAGAATTTAATTCCGACCTGAATGGCTAGAGATCTGTGTTGAGCTGCTAATTAGAGAAATCAGGTGTGCCAAACAAGGGTTCGGGTGAAAACCTACAGGACAATAGACCTCCAGGAACATGACTGGGTAATAGATTAACCTCTTATCTGTTATAGTCATATTGTGAAACCAGTCATTTCATGAAATGCCTAAAAATATTTAGTCATTTCACGAAATGACTGGTTTCACAATCTGACTTTAACATATCGATACTGTGATAAATGACTGGACATAGCCTGAAATTTTGGGTGTGGTAATATTGTGATATGTCGTCAGTGTTGTCTTTTCCTGGATCGATTGGCTGCGTTACAGTGAAGTGGCGGTGTTTTCTGAACTTATGAGACTGTTCTAGCTGGCTATTATTTGCTTCTGTCTATTTGTTCATCTAAATTAGGTATATCATTATTGACTACAAATCAAAAATCTCATTATTCAAATAATTTTGTGAGAGCATCAGAAATTATCCCTACAAACTTTCACAATGTTGAGGTATTCCATCAAGAATATTGTGATATTTGCTTTTGTCCATACCGCCCAGCCCATATCCAGGAAAATCCTCGGTCACCACTGGGTTAGGCCACCCAAATGGATTCCACTGCACATTTAAGAGCATGAAAGATGGTGAATGGATGGGCTTGGGTGATCCTGCTTCCTTCAGTCCCATATTCTCTAATATTCACTCTCAAATGCAACATTTTCAGCACGTGCACAGGCGGTAGCCAGCCTATATCATAATGTGGACAGTCTCAGGTATAGGCCTATAGGCGTGCGAGCCGATTACTTCCCCAATACCAGTGTTCTCTGAGAGTGAGGAGCAAGAGTACGCTTTAAAAATATACAATACACTTTTTCTTTTCCTGAGCACTTTTTATGGCATCGCCTCAAACAAAACACCTCAGATCAGAGTATCTGAGAGAACCTGGTCTGTAATATTTCTGAGGCTAAAGAAAAGAGAGGGAAGAAAAGTTGGAGAAAACTTGGCTCTGGTAATAAATTTGTGAAGTCACTTTAGTTTGACTGTTTTGGAGCGGCTTGCTCGAAAGGGAAGCGGAGTGAGTTTCCTTCTAGGGCGAACAGAGCTGCTGAAGAAAGCTCTCACAGGGCCAGCCAGGAGAGAGACAGAGCCTTAAGTCTCATTTTCATGCAGATACATTTTGCCTCCAGTGGCTTTCTATGGCTGAAATGCTCATTTTGCTGGATGATGACTGGTTTGGACATGCGTAAACAACAATGGGTAAAGTTGAGATTGTGAAGAACAGTTGAGAGTTAATTTCTGCAACTAGACAACCACTCGTCATATAATTGCAGTCCGAGCAGAAATGTGTGGGAAATGTGTTTCAGTGCGAGCATGCGACACTTCGCACTTGAGAGTGCCGTTGGATCTTAAGATAACGCAGCACAACACTGGTCATTTCAGTGGAGACTTCGGTTAGATTTGATGCGAATAAGATAGCTGAAAATGCGGCAGCCACCAAGGAAATCACACAGAATTGCATTCTCGCTTTGCAAAATGCGGTCCAACCATACTGTCAGCAAAGAAGGAGCTTTTTTTTTGCACATATGAAAAGTACTCTTATGCCAGGGCATTTCACAGTGTTTGGCATTCCAATATCTAAATAATGAACCTATGTAAGAGTGGTCAGATATATCTGCTGAGAAATTGTATTTTCCTAGTATTGCCAGGCTTCGAATGCATCTATCCTGCATTTTCCAGGGGCACATTATGCAGCGATATCAGAGGAGTTTTAAAAACATTGCTGAAAAACAGGTTGTGACTTCAGGTCAAATAATGCAATAAATAAAAAGTCAATGGTTCAGTTTCATTGCGACTTAAAAACAGGCCAGATTGCCTGGCAATTTTTGTTCATTGAGTCATTATAATGTGTAAACACTGCAAGTTAATTAAAAAAGTATTAAAGTTGCACAGTCTCACAGCCACAAATTAGCGTTAAGAGCGAAGGATGGCCTCAGGGAAAGAGAAAGCCAGGCACTTAAAGAAACTTCCAAGATCTTTTTTTAAAAGAATAAAACTTGAATATGTGAATTTTACACTTAAGACTAAGATATTAATGGCTAATGTTATGACCCCAATGACCAGGCATCAGGTCTGAGGTGCCAAAATCTCTTTCTTTTCAGTCATGATACGGGTACGTATATACAAAGGTAGGGGAAGTTGCAAGTAACATGCGGGCAGTTTGGTATGGGGACATATTAAACGCTGTCAGCCATGTTAGTTTGCATTAATGCCCTGACATGCTCTTCCAATGCGGGGGGGGGGCATGCAAACAGACACACAAAATGTAGGTACGATCAGCGCTAACACATTCAGAATTTTACACCAGACTCTGGGACATCACTTACACCAGAGGTCAGAGTTTCAGCACATCAAGGCATCCCGTAGCACCACAAACCCATTACTTTGTTTTTCTCCACAAGGACAAAGGACACTTACAGCATTGGTTATGCGGTTGGTATAAATCTATTAGAATTCCATGGCTGAGGCCTTAAGATGCTTTGAGAACTCTGGAGAACAACAATGATCAGACTTGATCTTTTCAAGTAACCGGGGAGCGCGCCGTCCCTTTCGTAGTTTCCAGACAATTACTCAATCAGCAAACATGCCCTCGAAGGAGAGAAAGATGGCAGGAGAGATAGAGGGAAGAGACAGGGAGGTGGAAGATGGAGAGATAGAAGGAAATGGATTGCGCTGCAAAGACAGCCACTCACTCCACACGGAGTAATTGCACGTGACATTTAATTGCGAAAGAAAGGAGTCTTGTTTAATACGTTACATCCAGGAGCATCTAATTAGTCTTTACCAATGAAAGGTGAATATTCCACAGCACATACTTATCTGACGCTCTTTGACAGAGGTCACCTCCGATTGGCATGCACACAGTCACTTTTCGGACCTTGTGGAAGAGCAGTGACTCGAAGGGAAAGGCTTGTGGAAGTGCTGCTAGTTTACCGTGGTAAGGCTTAACTCTCATTGTTGGTTTAGCCCAACCAGGGATGATTTGTCATTCCAAGTTTGAGTATTTGATACAAGCTGATAATCACCGGTTAGGAAAACACTTACAAAAGCTATTTAGACTATTGAGGATGTTTTCTACTGTCCCTCGGATAAAATCTTTTATTACAAATCTCTCGAAGTGACCCGGACTCTGATTGCAAAATCCTGCAATACTTACTATAGGCAAGTGAAATTACACTCTCTCTCTCCAGTGTCACGGAAAGCCAATTATTGTCGAGTGCTAAATTGAACATCTTGACATCTGCTGAGAATTGCAACGGATATCACCGGCTCTCAATAAATAATCATTCTGCATGACTGATGCACACATGCCTTCTCTTCAGGCATGTAGCAACCTGTTCACTGAATTAATCACGTGCTGACTGCGCGATCCTGTTCTACATCAAGGATCCATAATAGAAGTATCACTGATACCATCCAAGATCATCAGTGTTGGCACTCCTTTGTCTACACAAACAATTCATCTTAGAGCCCTAATGAAAAGCACTTTCTCAGATCAAATGCAAGCTCCATGCCGAATCCACAGCACCCATGTCTGTATTTACTCCGCTTATAGTGTTATTATTCACATTTAAGAGCTTGGCGTGGCTGTATTTATGTATTTATGACCATAGTGCATGAACCATTTGTAACTGCAGCTCTTTAAATGAAATGTTTCCAAATGCAAACATGGCCCGATTTTCTCCAACATACGCGAAACAAGCAAAGGCTGTCATAATAACCTGCTCAGTCGATGAGGGTGGTCCTTCTGCGTAAATTCAAGCACATGTATGTTTTTCAAGAGCCGCAAATGGGTGTGACTAAATAAGTGGAAATCAATCTAAAGATGCTGGCTCAACTTCAGTACCAACACTGCCACCCCCACATCAGACCTCTGACATACACAAAAGAGGAAGGCAGGCACATTTTTCGTTCTTGTGTAGGCGCTCATCTTTACCTTGTGGTCATTATTGAAGAATTTTATTCATTTTATTATTTATTATATTTCAAAAAAAGTTATTTTGTACATTGTTTTTTTAAAAAGGATGAAGAAATCCAGAGTGTTCACCACAAGAACAATGATCATGTGTGTGTAAATTGCACACTTGTTTAGAACATAGTCCTCCAGTGTGTACTGAATACTTCATGCTACTCATCATAGTAGTAAAGTGTATTCGCCAAGATGTGACAAAACGGTACAACCTATGGTGGACAAAAGCTTCAGTACAATGTAATGCATCGAGTCTCCTTCAAGTTACCACTATGCGGCTATCCCACAATGCAACAAGCCTGAACCCTTTGAGCGTTGAATAAATTTTCAAGGAATTAAAAATGTAGTCACCCTGAGCTGTTGAAAACCTATCATGTGGCGACTTGTTTAAAAGAGCTCCCCCTGCGGGAGCTCTTTTAAACAAGTCGCCACATGATAGGTTTTCAACAGCATCTGATTTTGATATCTTACATCATTGGGAAACTATGGTCGCCTGTAGCGCTGAAAGGGTTAAGTGGAATGTTAGCCTAGTTTCACAAGCATTAGTATGCCATATTCAGGGACAGGAAGGGCCCCTGCCCATCGCTAATGAGTCCTGTCCCTGTTCGTGCCTGAGCCGGCATGGCTTCCTCAATGGAGTGTGGACCATTTACATTCATAAGGCAACAGTCCCTGCCGCCACCATAGCTCCATCCGCGCCTCATAAGCAGCCCATAATGAAGTGTGAACTCTGAAAACATTTAACTGTGAGGCAGGTTGATCTGAGCCGTGTCATTTTAGACCCTACGAGACAGAGACATTTGTGTTTCATTAAGTCTAATGTCCACCCAGATGCAGACCTGCATTGGAGGTGGAGAGCGGAGAGGGGGGGTTCGATGCGAGCCATTTGAGTAATACAGGGGGGAAATCGGAGATTAGCCATTAGATCAGGGTGCACGTTGTACGGCACTGCCTGATCAGTGGGGTGAGTTCACGAGACAGAAAATAACACTGAGGATACATCACCGATGAGCCAAAAGATTATGACTACTCACAGATGAAGCGAATATTGTTGACTCATAACATGGGCACATGTCAAGGTCTGGGATTTATTGGACGGTTCCCACAGTAGACATGTTGGATGTGGGAGAAATGGGCTGGCAGGAGGACCTGAACAGCTGTGACAACGGTCAAGTCCTTATGTTCAGATGACTGGACTGAAGCATCTTGTTAAAAACAGCAAGACTTTAAGGATGCCAGCTGTGGTGAGTAACTACCAAAATTTGTCCAAGGAGGGGCAAACCAGTAACTAGCGACAGGGTGTTAAGCACTGAAGGCTCATCGATGAGAGAGGGAAAAAAAAGGCTGTCCCATCAAGACCAAAATGACAGCAGGACAACTGCGGCAGAGCTTGCAGAAAATTTTAATAATGATGTTTATGGGAGGATTATGTGACAAACCAGAATACATTGCACCCTGCTGCAAATGGAGCTGCAGAGCTGCTGACTAGACGGAGTGCCAACGCTAACCCTTGCCCGCTGTCGAAAGTGCTTACAATGGGAACACAAATGTTGGAACTGGACCTTGGGGCAATGTAAGAACTTGGCCTGGTTCGATGAATCCTGTTTTCATTTGATATTATGTACCACCCTAATTCCGAAATAGTTGGGACAAAGTGTAAATTGTGAATAAAATCAAAACGCAATGACTTTCAAATCACACCAGCCAGTATTTTATTCACAATAGAACAGAGAAAACATAGCAAGTGCTGAAACTGAGAAATTTTACAATTTTATCCACAAAGTGAGCTCATTTCAAATTTGATGGCTGCTTACAGGTCTCAAAAAAGTTGGGACAGGGGCCTGTTTACCATGGTGTAGCATCCCCTCTTCTTTTTAACACAGAGTGGAGGCGTCTGGGCATTGAGGAGACAAGTTTCTTGAGTTTAGCCAATTTGATCCCACTCTTGTTTAATACAGGCTTTCAGCTGCTGGAGAGTTTTGGGTCTCCTTTGACGGACTTTTCATTTAATTATGCGCCAAATGTTCTCAATGGGTGAAAGATCAGGACTGCAGGCAGGCCAGTTGAGCACACGAACTCTTCTAATACGAAGCCATGCTGTTGTAATAGCTGCAGTATGTGGTTTTGCATTGTCCTGTTGAAATACACAAGGCCTTCCCTGGAATAGATGTCATCTGGAGGGGAGCATATTTTGCTCTAAAACCTTTATATACCTTTCAGCATTCATGGTGCTTTTTAAAACATGCAAGTGTCCCACACCATATGCACTAATGCATCCCCATACCATCAGAGATGCTGGCTTTTGAACTGAACGCTGAGAACAGGAGGGGTGGTCTTTCTCCTTTTTAGCCTGGAGGACACGACGCCCATGATTTCCAACAAGAATGTCAAATTTGGTCCATTTTAAATGAGCCTTGGCCCACAGAACATGGCGGTGCTTCTAGATCATGCTCAACAATGGCTTCCTTTTTGCATGATAGAGTTTTAGGTGGCATCTGTGGATGGCACGGCGGACTGTGTTTACAGGCTGTGGTTTCTTGAAGTATTCCTGGGCTCATTTAGTAATGTCAATGACAGAATCATGTCGGTGAGCGATGCAGTGGCATCTGAGGGCCCGAAGATCACGGCATCCAGTAAAGGTCTTCGGCCTTGTCCCTTACGCACAGAAATTTTTCCAGTTTCTCTGAATCTTTTGATGATGTTATGCACTGTCGATGATGAGACCTTCAAGCCTTTGCAATTTGACGTTGCGGAACATTGTTTTTAAAGTATTCCACAATTTTTTTACACAAGCCTTCACAGGTTGGAGAGTCTCTGGCCATCTTTACTTCTGAGAGACTCAGCCTCTCTAAGACATCCCTTTTATAGCCAATCATGTTACACACCTGATGCCAGTTAACTTAATTAATTGCTGAATGTTCTTTCAGCTGATTCTCTTATATATTATTTGGTTTTTCAGCCCTTTTTTGTCTGTGTCCCAACTTTTTTTGAGACGTGTTGCAGCAAGAAAATTTGAAATAAGCTCATTTTGTGGATAAAAATGTTAAATGTCTCAGTATCAACATTTGAAATGTTATCTATGTTCTATAGTAAATAATATATTGGCTCGTGTGATCTGAAAGTCATTGCATTTTGATTTTATTCACTATTTACACTTTGTCCCAACTATTTCGGAATTGGGGTTGTACATAAGCTTGGTACTTTTGTGCCATTTGCCTGGGAAGAGATGGCGCCAGGATACACTTAAGGAAGAGGACAAGCTGATGGAAGGAGTGTCAAGCTCTGGGCGATGTTCTGCTGGTAAACCATGCATCCAGGCCTTCATGAGAAACTTTGTTCCAAACCAGGTACACCCCTGAACGGTCGCAGTATTCCTCATGACCTCTTTTAGCAGCCACAAATTATTTAGGAACGGTCTGAGGAACATGACAAGGAGTTCAAGGTGTTTACATGGCCTTCCAATTTTAGGGTGAAATCCAATCAAGCATCTGTGGGATTTGCAGCAACAGTAGTTTCCCATACGCAGCAGCTCCACCTCGCAACTTACGAGACTTGAAAGGATCTGCTGCTAACGTCTTGTTGCTAAACACCAAATGGCACTTCCACAGGTCTTCTACTGTTCACGCCTAAGAAGACTGGAGCTGTTTTTCCAGCATGTGGAGGAACGACAGCCTATAGGCAGGAGGCCATGATGTTTTGCACATCGGTGCACAGATATTATTATGCACACATGAGCATCCTGTGCATTAGTGATGTGATAGTCTGAGTAAAGTGAGGAGAGCCCCGTCTCTCATAAAAGCAAGGGCAAAATTAGAGCTGATGGAATGTTCCGGAATGAAGTCAATGAGGTTAGCATGTAAAATGCTTAACGCCCTTAACAGTCTCTTCTTTTAAATAAAAAATGAGTTTCTTTCATCATATTGTTTCATATGTGCCGAGAAATTAATCCAGCTTTATCGTCTTGGAGTGCTAGGTTACAGGGCAAATTCATTAAACTGTTTAATCCCAGTACCCCCAAAAAAACTCACCCCCCATCCCAACCCCCTCTCCGGCTGGTCATGTCTCAAGCTGGGAACCGTTCACCATCTCTCTCTCTCTCTCTCTCTCTGACTGGCTGATTTCCAGCTTTGCGATCACAAGGGTCCTTCTGCCTAATTAATCTTACCCTCTGTTGGCCCTCCTCAGCACCCCAATCCCATCCGCACACTTGGCTGTTAAATTGCCCCCTGTAAGCACCCTCTCCTCCACACTCAGACCCATTACAGCCCTCGTCCCTGACTGCGAGCCTCTTGAGCAGGGTCAGACGACCGCCACCTTCCCCCTCCGCAAACTACGCAGGGCTAATCACCCCGCAGCAAATATCAACACTCCATCTGCATGTTAAGGGGAGTTCTTCTGGAACATTCCACTCCTGACCCCTGGCACCTGGCACCCCTCCGTTCCACAGCCCTACTGCGACACCCTTCCTGAGGGAGGGTGGCTTTGGGGCAAGGAGAGCTGGTGATGGTAAGTTGGTATTGGGCATCGCACTCTATGACTGCAATGACAGTGCCCCCTTGCTAATTTGCTGAAATTTCAAGTTTATTACCGAGACTTTAAGATAAGCAAACATAAAGTTTTAAACAAGAACAAAAGCGCAGACTGGAACTGAAAGGATGGAACATTTTCTTGATGAATTTCATTGTTGCGGTTTGTGAATGTGGCCGTCCACTTCCTCCATAAAGCAACAGCCAGTGCGGCACTCTCTCCTGACAGCCCACGGCTGGCTCTCACTCTCTCAGTTTTCAATTTCAATCCCTTTTATTGGCATGAGAAAATATGACATATTTGTATTGCCAAAGCATACAACGTTATAACACATACATTTAACACTGAAGAACACTTCAAATGTCAAAATTTCTCTCATTTTCTCTCCCTCTCCCTCCCTCCCTCCATCTATCCATCTATCTATGTACTTTATCTCTCAAGTTATCTATTTATCATCACTCCCCTTGCGATTCCCTAGTGTCTCAGGGGTTTATCTCCCTCCAGTCCATCAGGACTCTGCTCGACCACAGTTCCCCCCCTTTGGTCCCCTGGGTTTTGGGATGGGAGATTGGGCTTGTGGGAGTCTGGCATCTCGAGGCTCTCTCTCTTCATGCCCACGTCCCTCCATGCCGTTCCTGGACCTGGAGAGATACTGCTTGTTTTTGGTGCTTTGTTGTTTTGCCTGAAAAGCAAACAGCATCACTCTTCCTGACAGACTGGGCCCTGCGGTGCCTCCTTGGGTGAGGGGCCTTCTTTTCCAAATCTGCTTTCGCCTGTCCGGCCATTTGGCAGCAGATACCAGGCATCTGCTGTGGCTATTGTTGGGCTGCGTCAGATGACAAGCCAGCACCCTCCCGGGACCCCCAGGTCACCTTGCATGTGTGCGTGTGTGTGTGCGTGTGTGTGTGCTCGCACAAGTATGAGTGTGCCTATGCCTGTGCACATGGTGTGTGGACATGGGTGCTTGTGAAAGTGGCCATGCATGCACACAGAGTGCGTGCGTGTATTTGTGTGAGTCCATATGTGAGTATGAGAATGTGTATGGACTATGCATGTGTGCGCGCATCAGTCTTTATGTGTGCACGTGTGTGTGTGTGTAAATCAGTCTGTTTGCGTGCACACGCGCGTGTGTGTGCATGTGTATAATATATACTTTGTATAATCAAGAAGTCACACTGAGATCAAGATCTCATTTGCAAGTAAAATCAAGGTGCAGTGAAAATAATTAACAATGATATATTACAATGGCAGTAGCAAGACAATTTAAAGTTAAAAAAAGGAGGCAAATAAATAAATAAAATACTTGATACTTGTTATGTAAAACAGTTACGCTTAAAATCAATAACACCTCCAACCAAGTTTGTGAATTGCCCTGGCGAAACCAATTTGTTGAGTTTTAGTTTTTTTTTTTTTTCTGTAAATTATTCCAGGCTATGGACAGAATATCTGAATGCTGTCTTTCCAAGATTTGTGTTCACTGTTGGAACACAGTGTCAGCCAGTTCTGCAAATGTGTACGTGTGTGTGTGTACGTATGTGTGCGAAGTGTGTTTGCGTTTGCGAATGAGTCTTTATGTGTGCGTGTGTGGGGGAGTGTGCAGTGGACCAGAGAGCCAAGCTTGACTCTGGCTCCTGCAAAGTCTTTTCTGTCATGCATTCATCGTCAGGAGGCCATATTATTGCCCCAAACCTGTCTCTGCGTCTTCGTATAGCTGTCAAACTGCACACCCACCTGATCGACGCCCCGCCCACCCAGCGCAGGCCAGACGTTTCTCACCCTCTACGTCAAACCCGGTTACTCATCAGTGGATAACTGAGGAGTCAGTATCTTTTCACCATGTCAAATTCATTCAGGCAGTTCTTGCTACGGGGCTTTTTGTATAGAATAAGCTTATTATGGAGAGAGTTATAAGTCCACCATAAAGTTTATGGTTGAATAATTGTGTTATGGCTGTGGGGCAGACAGACAGCCACCAGCCATAAATCTGATCATCAATAGCTGAGAGTGTGAAGGCTTGCTGTACTTATTACATGCCTATAAAAATACACGGCATGTGGAATACCTTTGATTTGTGCCTTGAAATAACAGGTTCAAGTCCCTTTAATGGCTAACAAGCATGAGCTCTTTCAGATTTAGATCATTGGCTTTGTACAGCATTATTAGATTTGTTAGATGCACTGCAGTCGGGAACAACGCACTTCTCATGGTCGGTTACCAGTGACACGACTACCGTAGAGCCAACAATCTCCCGCTTCTCACTCATCTCGCAATGACTCACCTGGGAAGAAGCGGGCATTAAGGAGACAGGGTTATGCAAATTCTTAACTCTATGACCATTGGCTATTCAGTTTTGATATAGAAACTGGATCAAATTTGCACGGGCTTCTGTGAGACCATCAAGTTGTGTTCAAGTTAGAGAAATGGTAGTTGTAAGCAGATTTATATTTTCACAGCTTTTATTTTACACCTTCGTAGTTATAAAGAACACAATACACAATCAGGATGAATTTTCACAGTAGGGGATCTTTAAAACTAGCATCCGCACAATTATTTTTCATTTGCAGCCCAAGTGACCTCAAGCTGTCTAAACAAGAGGCACAGTTTAGTCACTGCATAAAAAAACTCTTTTTCCCATATTTTCTCCTGCCTGAAAACACCGCCATAGAAAGCAAAACTTTAAAAAGTAAGGTAACCAGCTGTGTAGCATTTTTGAGTTTTCTCAACTTGAGTTTTCAAGTTGGCACACGTTATTTTTTTTTTGTGGCAAAGACTCAGAACTGGACATTGAGCCCACTCAAAAATGCTCTGCAATTGGTTGCTTTACTTTTTTAAGTTGAGTCAACTTTTTATTTTTTATGACTGTGAAATAAACTGTTATCAATTTTGTAGTTTCTTCTGAGGTTTTGTTTTTCATGTTGTTATCATATTGACCCAAAGGCTGCAGCCTACTTATGGTAGTCCGTGGAACAGCAATGGTTCTAACCTTAGAAATAAACCTTCCACTCCCAAGCAGCTGCGTCTCTGACCATGTGGTCTGAACAGACCCCTCAATGTACGGCTAACCCCCCACCTACTGGCTATCCCAGCCACTCGTTAGCTCATAGATGCCTTCTACATCATTTAGTCCATTCTGTTTCCTGGGACGGCTAGCCTTCCCGCTCATTAACAATTCATAATGTAATCACTCTCAGAAAACAGGCCGGGGCTCACGTGCCATTCCGCCAATAATGACAACTCGTGATTGTGCACAGAGCCATGGAAACGGGCCTTTCCGAAAACGTCATTCATCACAGCGCAAAATACGGCCTCCACAGCCAAACTCGCCCACTCTCTACACCGCTTGTTTTCGTGTGTGTGACTGAGCGTGTGCCTTTTTTTTTCTTTGAAATCTCGATTCATCATATTCCGGCTCATTCTTTTCTACATTTATGTTTTCTACATTTTGCAGCCATGAATAATTGAAGATGTTATAGCTCCCCGGTCATAAAACATTAATGTGAGAAGTATGCATAATTAAGCAGTTTAATCTAAAGTTTTCTGGAGCGTTCCTCATTCAATTATTTTTGCTTGAAGATAATAGGAGCGGACGGAGGGGTCTCATCTGGGCTGTGTGATGATCTGAGGACCTGGTGGTCTGACATGCAGTGTGCACGTGTGTGTGTGTGTCTGTGTGTTTGTGTGTGTTTCTGCATGAGCCCATGGATATGACCCAATGCACTCCCTCTCTGACTATACATGCCCACACTCTTCATAGACCTGTAACCACCAGAGCCCAGCTGTGCGTACAGTAATTGGTCACAAGGTGCAGTTTACCAGCGAGGTGCTGCTTTAAATGAAACCCTCCCGTGTCATGTATCAGGCAATCAAATACAAACTCCCATGTAGACCATGAAATACTACTTAGTCGCCATTAAACCAACCTGTGATTTTTTGTCGTACCACCACACAACCTCCCACACTCCCCACCCCCTCTCTAAGCCAATGAAAGATCCCATTCTAACACACTTTACAGCTGAAGTTCCAGCTAATTGTCTTCTGCATGTTCAGAGTGATGAATGGTAACGATTATGCAGAAATAATATCAGTGAAGACTATTTATTACGCTTTGGATCACAAAAAGTGACAGCAAAACTTCATAAAACAAGCAGCCAGTGTAAAGCTACTTCACACAATTGTTTAGTCCTGCGTTGTTGTTTTTATGCAATAGTTGTATCTTTTGAAGTTATCCTACTTTCTATTGGTTTTCTGTTCCCGTCTCCACTGGGCTCTTTGCATTCCAGCTCTCTCCCCATCTCTCTCTCTCTCTCTCTCTCTCAGGAAGTGATGGAGCAGTCTGTGGTGCCGGAGCCCCAGGGAAACACGATTAGCCACCATGATGGAGAATGGTGTCCTCTAAAAGACCACGGCAGCGGTGGAGAGTCACCAGGAAGGGGCTGCGAGATCAGTTCCCAGACGGGAGCCAGTGCGAGGCGCTCCACTTAATCAGCGTCAAATACAGAACCCAGTTTAACGAATAGAGCAAACAGGAAATTTACGCCCCATCAGGATACAATAGACACACAGCTTGTTACGGAAAAATCAGTACAACAGCATTATCAGCACCAAATATCAGCGACTCTCTTTGCCAACCTCAGAGGGTTGACAGTGCCCTTTGCATGCCTTGATGAGCACTCTGGGTGAGGGCGAGGGAAGTACACTGTAAACCCAGATAGTGTGGCAAACTCAAATGTTTTGTGGAAACCTACTACCCCCAAAAAATTATTTAAGCCGACTGAATTGCATTGTGTGGACCGGGGTTGGGTTCAATTACTTTTTTCAATTACAATTACAATTACAATTACTTTCTGGACAGAATGTTCAATTACAATTACAATGACTTTTTTCGATAAAAAAATTCAATTAAAATTAAATAACAATTACCAAAGTAATTGATTACAATTACTGTAATTGTAATTGAAAAAAGTAATTGAACCCAACCCTGGTGTGGACAGTACGTAAAGAACATAAGGGAAAAGTTATTCTTACCATGTTTTTAAGTGCTGTGAACACAAGATCACTAAGTTGGCTCACACAATTTTTTTGAGGTCATCCGTTTTCACAAAACAATTGAGCCTACCACACTATCTGGGTTTACAGTGCACGATAAACAAGGGCGGGCAAAAGGCTTCCAGTGAGTCAGAGAGACTAAGCGAGTCGATCCCTGAGACATAAATAGAGAGACGCTGCGGACGATTTAGAGGAGATGGTGCGTGGGCGCTCCCGCTGGCTTTTCTCATTTACGTTCACAGGAGGCTCCAGTCGTCCCCGCTGTGCTGGAGCCACTTCCACACAACCACCTGATGGGCTCTAATAAGCCACTCACCACAACATGTCAAAAGCAGGAAAGAAGAAAACTCACCTTCGCCAGCAAAAAATGGACAATGTGGTCTTCAGCAGTGTTCTTGGGAATAGCTATCCACATTATGCAGTGTATAGCAATTTACCAGCGTATGTAGGAGAGTAAAATGAAACTCAAACATATTTTTAACTCTTTACGCTTAAAAATATTCCCATTGCGGCCGTACGATTTAACGTAAGAAGACCAGACCCAACTGTAAATACGAGTGAATGGGTGATGGTGAGTATCCAGTCACGTAGTCCTCGTACGAACCAAGACAGAGACGAGAAAATACCAAGAGCCAGTCAACGGTTCAGCGTATTACTACAGCAATAAACATAATGAACATATTTATATATGAATGAGAACAGTTCTAACAATATCAAATGGATATGGCCACAAGGGGACATTAAATGAGCGCAAGTCGTGCACAGCATGTGGAAAATATGGGCTTTTGAAGTGTTATCTAATTACATATAAATGTATAAAACCAGAGTATATAGTTCAAATAAGCCCCAGTATTCATTATGCACTCTGATATGATAATAGAGTATTACTGGGCATTATTTTTGCATAGAAACCTAAGATACACATTGGTGTTCCTTTGTGAATGTGCTCACTGTTGCTATCAAGGTAAATATTTTTTCAGAGCAATGGAAAAACATAAAAACATAGTGAGAATTCTGAGAGAAACTAGGATTTGACCAAAATTTGCCCACAAGTCTTACCCATAACATAAGTATTGATTTTGTTGGTTGGTTAGTTTGTTAGCTCCACCAACAACAAAGTTGGCAGGAGGAGGTTATGTGATCGGTGCTGTTTGTTTGTCTGTTTGATTGTGAACAAGATAACTCAAAAAGTAATGAACGGATATCACTGAAATTTTGTGGGTGGGTCGCTATTACATCAGGGATGGACCCAATTGATTTTGACTGCGATCAGTGAAACAATATGGCCGCCACGGCAGCCATCTTGAAATCCCATGACACGCGATAGCTGAACTTTGCTCCCACTCAGCAAGATTTGGACTGTGCTGCCTTGGCGTAGGTTTGCACTCTAGGAGTGCCTCTAGTTTGTTTGTTTGTTAATTTAAGCACAGTTATTGAATTAGCCGGCCCGACCAAACTACATTTATCACGATTAAAAAATAATAAATTCTGCTTCCAAACAAAGCAGTAGAAGCTAGTAAAATGGCCTTTGGGAAGGGTAGGAGCATGTCTACTGCTCAATCACTATCAGGCTATTGGCTAACTGCGTCCATAGCATTCAAATGACAAATAAAGAAGCCAAAAAAACTCCTGCCATGCCTCAGCCACTCTATGGGGACTCGTCCCGGTTCGAGCAGGCAGAGATTCTAGCTGGACCGGAAACAAAAGTAATAACGCAGAGCAGAAACGCTTGCTCTCAGCAGGTTGGCATATTCTACAGCTCAAGCAGAATTCAGTCTCAGCGGCTCTCCGTGGGCTGTACAGAGAAAGAGTAGTGATGCGGGAGGTAGACGGCAGGGCTTTTGGACGCTGTACTTTTCTCAATGCTTTCTCCCAGCGAATGCCTAAGGACCGGCGCTGCCAGCCAGAACTCCACAGTAAAATCTAACACAATCAGACCACAGTGACAAGCTCAACATGCGCCATAACTCTGCAGCTCAAGCAGGATGGTCCTGAAATAGAGTCCTCTGAATAATAAAATCCGTGACTTCAAGGCAGGAAATGGAATATTAAATTTACATGGAACGATGGCGATTAATTATTCAAATTACACGACTCGTTCCATAACTGCCGCACATCGGTGTTGCAGAGCGATTGCAGTTTGATTGCGCTTGTATTATCAATCCGAGTCTGACTGCTGTGGCGATGTCCCATTGTTGGCGAAACGCGTGCCGCGAGGACACAGTTGTCTTGAGCTTTCAAAGCGCAGTTGTTAAGCGAGAATATCATCACTGAGGCTGGCGCAGAAGAACGTCTTTATATTCTAGAAACATCCTTTATTTCTATATACAGACAGTGTGGGCGGAGAGTCATGGGGAACTTTTCATGCATGTCTGAACTCAGCCCGCCATCATCATTATAGCGGCTCTTTGATGTTTTTCGCAAGGGTGTGTGTATCTATCAGCGAGTAACACTGGAAGCCAATGCATCACAAATAGACTTGGCTCTCAATCCGCACTCACAGTGCATTTGAAGCCACATCAAGGTTATGCTAATAACTGTTTAACCACTTGAATCAGTGTAGTTTATATAAGAGGCAGAAAGAGAGGCATTAATTTATGTTGATACTTCATATTGTTCGGACCACTGCGCGTCTAAAAATAAAAAATTTTTTTTTAAAAAAAACGATCGAGCCAGGAACAGTGAGAAAGTGCAATTACAGCGCTAATTACAAATTACTCAGAGTTGTATCTCCTCTCTGCGAGATGTGAATCTGGAGTTCTCCGAGGATGAGCGCAAACAGCTCAGTGCTGCAGCTGTCCTTCCTTATTTGATTTACCGGAAAAGCTTTGTGCACACAAGCATGTCATGTTCCTTAGCGTTTTATCTGATGCTAGCATAGCGGTGTACCGTGACTCATTTAATTGAAACAATAATCCATTTTCCTCCTTCTGCGCTTAGCTCAGACTCACATTATCAGAAGTCTTCAAAGGCAGTGCCACCTTTCCTATACAGTCTGTGGTGTTCAAAGATGATTCATAATGAAGATGACGGATCACAAAGAGCTTTGGTTGCGTCGAACGGAAAGGCGGATGTCTATACTACATGGTAATGTGAAGATCTACAACACGTATAAATTTCCATTCGTGAAGATGATCACATTCCTGAGCATCTCAAATTTTTTTTTTTTTTTTTTTTTCCTTTATTTGATAGTTATACAGTGTAGAGAGACAGGAAAGTTGGGGAGAAGAATGGGGGATGACATGCAGTAAATGACCCGAGCCGGATTCGAACCCAGGTCGCTGCGGGAAGGACACAGCCTTTATGGTACGCGCACTTAGCCCAATGAGCCAGCAGGGCGCCCAAGCATCTCGAATTTTAAAAAAACCCTATTTAAAGCAACAATATGTTAGTCATGCTCTAAAATTTTAGCATTTAGCATAGAGCGCTCTCACAAAATGACACATATCACATAACATAACTGTCATAATAATACTTATTGCACCTGAAGCAAACCTTTGGCAAAGTGAGAGCTAATATATATACCACACAAAAATTTGAAGATCCACTACACCTATAAATTTACATTCCTGCAGATGATCACATTCCTAAGCATCCTGAATTTTAAAAAATCCCTATTTAAAGCAACAATATGTTAGTTATGCTCTAAAATTTTAGCATTTAGCATAGAGCGCTCTCACAACATCACTCATATCATATAACATAACTGTCATAATAAAACTAATTGCACCTTAAGCAAACCTTTGGCAAAAATGAGAGCTATGATCCACACTCTAAAGGCAACTGCCCTGATTTGTCCATTTGCATTCACTGACTTATACGAGTCCTTTACTATTTTCTTTTAAGCCGCAAAACAGATAAAAAGCAATGCACCATAGCAGCATTTTATATTATTTCTTTGCTATCTCGCCTTCAAGAAATATTATTCGGTCATGGTGAGGGCGTGCTCATTCAGGGAGTTCGGAATAGGGAAAATACTGTGAAAACGTTTCCTCAGATTTTAAATGAGTGTATAGGCCCATAGGAGAAAAACAGACCTTATTTCAAAACATTAGAATCCTATAATGAAACAGACCTTAAAAATAGCCTCGGGCCCATCTCTGTCACATAATACAGAAGGTGATGAATAGATAGGACATATACTGTTGGTTCAAATAATATTGATATTAATATCAGCCCGTAATATTTCAGAATAAGAGGAAACTAAATACATAAACTAATATTTTAGTGAGTGTGAGATGGCATGAAGGTTGTGTCTGTATCATATGTAGATGATCCAGTAAGACACTGTCAGCAGTTTTCTCCAGCGGAGGCGGAGATACACAGACACAGCAAAGAAACTGATTCGAGGGCATAACTTATCTCTCTTTCACCTTAATTAGAGGCTCTAGGAGAAGAGGGGATTATTTGGGGCAAGTGGGTGTGTGACCGCGAGTGAGTGCGTTTGTGCGTTTATGCACGTGTGCTACATTCAGCTTTATATCTTTGCATACGTGTATATTTGCGTGTGTTCATTCTTCATCTGCATTTTTGTGTATTCCCGTTTATACAGTGTTCACATGCATGCAACTGTTTTCACATTTGTGTTTTCTTTTTCTTTGGTTTTGTGTGTATTCAGGTATAGACATGCATTTCTGTGTTGACGGCTATGTGCATGTGTTTTTCAGTGTGCGCCTGTATTGATGGTTGCGTGTATTTGTGCTCATATTTATGTTCGCGTTTGCGTGTCTTTGCATATTCGCACCGCGCTTGTGCGCATATGTGCATGTACTCACCTTTGTTCTCGAGTGTTTTTGTGCGCTCGTGTTCATATGTACGTTTGCCTTCATGCGTGCGCGCGCACTCATTGTTATACGCCTGTTTGAGGACGTGTTTGTATAACCGCGAGGGAAAAGAGCAGCAGGAGGAAGGAGGGCACAGGAAGGAATGAGGATTTTTCAGAGCACAGCCATGTGAAGAATTAAAAACTTCCCTTTTCAGAAAAAAGGTAAAATATTAATGTGGCCTGCCCTTTCACAGGTGTAAAGGGAAAAGCAATATTTTCACCCACTATGAAGCAATGAGCACAGCGCAGAGCATGCTGTGGAGAACAATGCGAGGGACTAGAACTTATTAGTTTCAGAGGAGCAACTTCTCTTTTTATTTAATGACTACAGGCTGGTGAGCAGGAGTGTTTTGAGTGTGCCTCTTTGTTTTCCTGGAGTGGTAATTACCGCTGTGCCCTCACAATTCAAGGAGACCAAAACACCATCTCTCTCCTCTTAATGCGATTATCTGCAAGGGAAAACATTCTGATGCAGATAAATCTCACACCAGTTCCTCACCATTTATTAACAGCCACTGTTAAACATCGCAAACACTGCCCGGGCTGGAAAACAAAACCTAGATAATACCGGGATGATATTCAGGAGTTGAGCTAACGTATCGCCTAAAGGGAAGTTTTTATTTCCTCCCCAACATGTAATTAAGACTTAGGTTATTAAGACAGTGGATGTATCCCAGCAAATTATCGACACCGTGTGTCACACGCGCGGCACGAAGACGGAGGAAGCATCTGGTCTAATGATCTGGCTCATGTTTCAACATCCCGCAGCGCGAATCACAGACTCTCGGCGAACAAGGCAAATGAAAAAAAAAAGACAGAAGAAGAGCTTTCAGCTTTCGAAAAAAATAACTAAACTGTAAATCCTATTATATCAAATCCGCATCTTTACCTGGCATCTGTGGAAAGCGGGTTAATCTCATTCAGAGCTACTGGCATGATCTGTAATAAGCCGGCCACTGATGTTGGAGATAAGTGAGTTTGGCTCAGATCAGAACTGTACTCTCTCTGTTCTCCCCCCCCTGCGTCTCGCGGTTGTTTGCGCGGATTGAATGTGAGGGATTACTCCCCGAGAGACAGCGATCTGCATTCCAGCGAGCTGCTCTGCAGGTGGAGGAAAAAAAAGGCACAGCTTTTCTGGAGCGCGTGGGCGCACCGTGCCGCGCAATAAAGACTCCGTCTGCTAAACTGGGTCAGCGCTTGTGCGCGCCGTCGAGCGGCGAGGACCGGGAGCTAACTGAAGGAATCTGAACGAACGCGCCGAATTCCAGCGCGTGATGGAAAAGAAGGCATTATTACAGACCTCAGCGAGGTGGAGTGAGGGGTGGGGAGAGTGCTGGGGGGGGGGGAGGGGCGGCGGATAAGCCAAGCGCTCCACAGTTTCTTATCCTCCGGCAATTAACCGAGATGCCAGGGTCTCCTTGATTAAGGAATGTTTTAAAAATGGAGTAGATAAGAGTGTGAGTTCCCGTGGTACCAAGCCCCCCCCCCCCCACCTCACAGAGTCTGACTGCAGGCCTGAAAGATAGCGGCAATCACAGGCAGCCCTCCTCCCAGCCAGGTAGAGCCCTGATAGGCAGCACAGCAATGATCGACTGATAACGAAGGCTGTCAATCAAGCCCAGCCACACCGTTATTAACATGAAAACCTAGGGATGACGCAAAGGTACAAACAACCCTTATGAAAAATTGCCATAGTTCCAAGCTATCGTTGTCCAATTGTAAATGGATGGTATTTTTTCCACCATAGTGTAGTTTTACTATAGTGATACTACAGTCATTCAAAGTACAGCAATACACTTGTGTGGACTACAATAATATCATGGTGCAGTTGACCGTGGTAATACTTTGTACTATAGGTATAATGTGATTTCTATAGTGCTATTCTAGTTATACGGTCACACTTTAGATGAAGTGTTGCATATAAAGGCTTTATACAGCATGTATAATGCCTTCATAAATGAGATATAATGTCTTCATAAAGCATACATAAACAAATGTCATGCTTTGTAAAGGGTGAAATGACACATCCTTATTCAGCATGTGACGCCAGATGTGACGATGACAATGTCACTCAGCTGACAATGTTACCCTTGAAAGCATTTAGCTACTAGCTAAGTGAAATTGTCAATTATATCATATCTGGCATCACATGCTGAATAAGGATGTGTTTTTTCACCATTAACAAAGCATGACATTTGCTTATGTATGATTTATGAAGACATTATGTCTCATTTATGAAGGCATTATACATGCTGCATAAAGCCTTTATGAGCAACACTACATCGAAAGTGTGACCAGTTATACTATGCAAACTATAGTAATACTATAGTTACAGTATGCCAAAAATACTACAGTAGGCCTATTAGTAAGAAATAACTATTTGATATTGTCATCAGGGAAGAGTGAGCTCAACTAAGAGCAATGTAAAACACAAGGTGTCTGGGTTTTTGTACCTTAAGTACATAGCTTAAACTTGTTTTGGCTTTATGTTCGGGTCTCATCGTGGAGACAAGACAACTAACTCACTCGGAGCAGATCGCAGCTTCTGGCGAAGTTAACTTTGCTCAAGACCTAATAAAGTGAGGTGGAAATTAAGGACAACCGTTGGACATTGTTCAGAGGAAAAAGCAACCAATATCGAAGTACCTTTGATAAACTGAATAGCTCTCCACTGAAAAAGCGCAAAAAAGCCTGTGATATAATTATATACACAACATTATCATTATGAATATCCTGTGGCAATTATCAGCACCATGCATATACACAGTATCAATTATGAATGCCGCATAACAATTATGAACACCATACTTGAAAAATAATTATGGACACAATATAGCTGTATGACAAGAAAAAGCGGTGCATTAAGTCTAGCCAAATGCAATTCATCAACCTGTGAAATGACACCAAGTGCATACTTAAAGCAATTACAACAACCTACGTGCTTGCATGAGACCAGCACCTGGAGAGAAAGAAAAAAAACATTTACCTTAACGTAGTATGATCTAATAATTACGATAATAATTGCTGATAACTGATGAAACCATCATTTATGTGCACAGCCATTGGCACTTGGGTTGAAGGAGTGGGCGTAACAGGAGTAATTTGATTGCAAACTCTGAATTTTACATGTGTGAGAGGAGCTTTCTGACAGTCCCTCAGGCTGTTACCTTAAACATGCTAGATTGAAATTCCCCGCAGAGTTGAGATGTCACCCACCTCCCTTTGCATTGGAAGCTTCCGGAAAACCCCCCAGAATCCCTCCCCCCTCTCCCCGACCTATCACATAATATCACAAAATTTTGTGTCCTCTCAATCTCCCACTGACACTAACATAAATCAAGTCTACTTCCAGGCTGAGTTCAACGTGAAAGTATCGCTTTTTTTTTTGGATTCAATGAACAGCGCACCTCACCAAATCACGTTTTCCTATTGTTTGTTGCCCTTTCATTCAACCTCCATCTTACAACTCTTTTGTGTTCAAACCAGCCTGTCAGAATTCATACTGGGTTCAAAACGACCCGACATGTTCCGCAAAACTGCCGTTCCCTCACATTCAAACGGTGCAGCGTAATAAATACTGTGTCGTGGTGACCCCAGGGGCATGCTGGGAAAATTGTTCTGAAAAATCATTGATGTCTGCCGCTGATTCAAACCTCATCTCCCGAGCCGGAGCCAATATTGTCGAACATCGCATCACAACCGCCACCCACGAGCGAGCTGGAGCCAAGTTTTCCTTGGAGGGAGAGACGGGAGTAGAAGCCAGCCTACAGTTGTCTGCAAGCTGGGGAGGGATTCCTACAGCCTTCAGCAGTGGGGAAACTGGGACTTGTAGGCATTCTACGCTTTCCAGGAGACAAGAGATAAAAGGAGCCGCGATTGGGATCGTGGGCGGCGGTGGAGGTGTTTGATGTGAAGCGCGATGCGCTTTGGGGATGGAAAATTATCCCGGGGAGATTTTCGGGATCGACGTTCATGTTACCGGGGCTGTCTGGAGCCCCAACTGGGGGTGCCCCATGCGACCGAGAAAAAAAATCATGCCTTGCGAGAGAGACGCTTGTTTTTTACCTCTTCTATTCTTGTTTTCTTCTTCTCTGAAACTTTTTGAAATTTGCCGCAACTCCCCGAAGGGAAGCGGGCGTACACATCCCTGCTTTAACATGCGCAGCCCAATCTTTAATTATTCATTATCACGTGTCCCACTGCTCAGAGCCAGATCCTCCGCTGGCCTGGCTTTCATTTCTCGGTGCTGTGGCGGAGAGCAGAGGGGGGGTCGAACTCCGCTGTACACCCCTCACTGAGTTTCAGCCCCTCCACTGACCTGACTGTGTACTGCAGGGGCTTCACACACAGATACACCACCCTGAAGCTTTGCACTGGGTACTCCGCTAATATACAGAGGCTGTAACCCCATACAGCCAGTGCAGAGACATGCACACACACAAACATGTCTGCGCTTAAGCAAACGCACGTGCACACACATGCGAGCACACACCCACCCAAAACCACCCCCCCATCACGCACATAGGGATATAATTCCACCCCCCATCACACGTACACAAGCACACGCACACACGGACAAGTGCATGCACACCCACCCACAACCACTACCCAATCACACACACACACACACACACAGACCTTTGTTGTGTTTTTATGCCTTGTGAAGACATAGACTAATATTCATTCCCTAACCCCTTACCCTGACTCTCACTATAAACACAACATGACTAACCACATACAAACCTTGACTAAAACCTAACCTTAACTCCTAGCTGTAAAAAACCAAAGATACCTTGTTTGGACAAAAAAAGATGTCCCTATAAAAATGAAGAAATCACATTTAGTCCCCAAAAGAGCCAAAAGAGGTAGAAATACCCACCCACACACACAGACACACACACACACACACACACACACAGTGTAATATATGTCCCTTTATTTCGTCATCCCAATTCTCCTCCAGCAGCACTTAATCACGATCCACTTGGTTTGCCGGGGAATTTTTCTTTTAATTGTCAAAAAGTGCATAGTTGCGATTTTATGAGCTGGCAAATCACAGCAACAGAAAGCAATTCTACTCCCCTGGGACAGGAGCCGTTCTAGTTCATGACAAAAGAACTGCTGAAGTTCACATGACCATGCAGATCTCTGAGAAGGGTGCCAACTTGATATATAGCAACCAGCAGCGCAATGATCAAAATGAACTCAGTAAATGACTGGGAAATGCCCGCAGCTACTGCCTCATTTTTAGGACATACAGCGCAATACATTTGTTTACTAAATTATCATACTGCCAATGAATGATTAGATCATTGCTTATCACAATATTAGTTGTTATTATTCACTTTTTAACACTGATGAATTAAGGCTCAAAGGATCAACTCACTCTGCTCAGCCTAGCAATGTATTTAGTCAATTTTGATTCACTTTCCCATTCAGGTGATAAAATGACATCTGCCCTGTCTCAATCACAAGATCTAGCCTTCTCTTCATTTTGGGGAAGTCATAAAAAGTATTTTGCATAACAACAAAAAAGTATAGACCGTCCCTCCTCATCAACGTAATGGAAGTTGAAATCCAAAGGCATTAGCGTGTCGTGCTGAAAAAAGCATCTTCAGATCTGTGCCGTAATTGAAACAGATGCCGGGTAATTGACCTTGCTTTTGTATTTCAAAAAACAACAAATACAGAAAGAAACAGGCACATCTTTCATATTTCTCACCAGGTTTTGCTTCAGAAAATTCACAATATGTAGGTCAAAGAAAAGGAAGAAGTACAGCCGCTCCGAAACTTTTCTGAATAATTGCAACTCATGTCTATCTGTCAAAAGCACAATAAAGAAGGAGACATGATATCTCAGTCGATGTTTTGATGTTGCCGGCACTATAAGCCGTGTTTACCATTTATCTCCTGGGGAGGCCAATCCTGACTGATACCGCTATCTACCCGCTGACAAGCTACAACGGGCTCCTTTATAGAAAAAAAAATCGCTATATATCGAAGGCCATTTGGGAGTCGATGTCCAAGTTTCTCAAAGTCTGATGCGATGAGAGAATACGCGAGGCAGCGAGATGTATGGATGTACTGCATGAGAAAGGAGGGGAAACGAGGTAAAATAAATAGCTCTTATATTGAGTATGCCTCACCTGCTCGCCTTCTGCGACACGCGCCATGAAATATTCATCCCAGATGCGGCTGACCTATTTAGCGCTACACCTCCCCCCTGTGCCGCGCCACTGTTAGGTACACCGGCTTGACGGGTGGGTCACGGTCGCCTACTCCGGCCCCAGAGTATCAGCATTGTGATCAGGACAGTGCAACGAGGAGCAGAAAAAGCCAAACAGGGCTGCCTCTCGCGTGATAAGCTTTTGCGCTTAAGCTCACGAGGTTGTTTTTATTCCCTTCTTGCCATTTTTTCAAATACAATGGCAGCCAGAATGGCACTACGTATGTCCCATTGCCACCCAAATCTGGAATGACCAATAGCCTCTCATGACGAGATCATAGGGCAACCCCTATTGAAGAGGACGCAAAGGTCCCACGAGGTACAGGCATGTAATATTCACTAATGACATCACATGACTGCAATAGCGCCGTGCTAATTGGACAATTTCTCTCCCCTCCTACATAAGGCGGGCACACATGCCTCTGCTCGGTGCGTCTTTATTAATGGCTGGCGTGTTTGAGAATTCGCGAGAGGAACCTGGCACCTTTACAAGGCACTCGGCAGAGCAATCGTTTTGCCAAAGTAACAGCCAGCAGCTGCTCAGGCGTAGGAGCACCTGGCTGGCCGACTGCGAGTCAGCAGGTTTTAAAGTGTCTGTCCTGCTCCGCGTAAAACCCAGCGCTCTCGAGCGTACGCCTGCTCAGGCGCGGCTGTGTGCTCCGAGTTTTTAGGCCAGGCCTCTGAGGGGAATTCGGGTCGTGGTTAGAGCAGAGGGTTAGAGGAAGGGCTGGCATAGAGTCAGCTGCCAGCCACAATAGGGATGTTGCCCTTCAATCAGCTGAATTTCATCGAAATAACGTAGTGGTGGAAACATGCTGGGCTAGTTCCTTGATAGGTTTGGAGTCTTGTAGTAAAACTGTCATTTGTTGAAGGTGTAAAATTATGTGTACACTACCGGTCAAAAGTTTTAGGACACCCCAATTTTTCCAGTTTTTTATTGGAAATTATGCAGTTCCAGTCCAACGAATAGCTTGAAATGGTACAAAGGTAAGTGGTGAACTGTCAGACGTTTTGAATAAAAGGTAAGGTTACCCAGGTTTTTTGTACGCCGTCAAGTAGGTGAAAGGTTGGTTCCTCAGTGTGTGACATCAACTGTCAAACATGGAGGAGGAAGCATGATGGTCTGGGGCTGTTTTGCTGGATCCAGGGTCAGTGACATAGAGTGAAAGGCACCCTGAACCAAAATGGCTACCACAGCATTCTGCAGTGCCATGCAGTACCCACTGGTATGTGCCTAGTTGGTCAGGGGTTCATCCTACAGTAAGATAATAACCCAAAATATAAGTCCAAGCTATGCCACAACTACCTTAGGGAAAAAGAACTAGATGGTAAGCTTGAAAACATGGAGTGGCCAGCACAGTCTCCAGACTTAAACCCCATTGAGATGGTTTGGGATGAACTGGACAGAAGAGTGAAAGCAAAGCAACCTACAAGTGCCACACATTTATGGGAACTTCTGCAACAGAGTTGGGAGGAACTTTCTGAAGAATATTTGATTTCCATTGTAGAAAGAATGCCACTAGTGTGTTCAGCTGTTATATCTGCCAAAGGTGGCTACTTTGAGTCAAAAGTTTAAAATACATTTTGGTTTATAAATTGATTCCATGATTTCTTTTTTAACTTCGATTGTTAATTTGTTCTATTATGTCTATGCTTTCATTCCAGAGTACAATGAGATGTTAAACTGAATAATTTTCTATTAAAAAACTGGAAAAAATTGGGGTGTCCTAAAGCTTTTGACCGGTAGTGTAATTAGTGAACAAAACATACTATAACCCTGAACACAGACCTACTGGCATCTCTGTTCAAATAAGGCAGAAAGTATATCAAATCACAGTAAGTGAGGCTAATTAAACTCCAATAGAAGATGGCTGCATTGAGAATTACAATGGCACAAGCTTGCTCTCTTTCAGCAGCCAGAATGATGAGAAATAAACTTCAAAAAATAATTTTAAGTAGAAATGTTTGTGGAGGTGGCGACTTCCAACATTTTGCTCTCCTCAGCAATAAGGAAAGAAACATTGGAGGTGGAGAAAGTCCTAAAATGGCCTTCATGTTTATAATGGAAATGGAATCTAAATTAGTGTACTATAACTAGAGCTTTTAATTACCTCAAGTGATTGCAACATAAGGATTAAAATAATCGGTTTCTAATCACTTACTTTTGTGATCTCACATATTTCGGCTCAATACATGAGAAAAAGCCTTCCCACACCAAAGACGAAACGTAAAAACAAAACGAAAATGCGTCCATTAAAAAATTTGAACCCATTTATCTCTATGAGCCTATGCATATTGAATCCGCAACTTCCAATATCTCGCGATCAAAGATTATCCTGCATTTTTGATAAATTTTTTCATTTGTACTTGGTGTGTCAAGACATAAGGGCTGCAGAGATACAGACAGAACAAGGTAAAGAGGTAAATAAAGGCCTCTCCCAGGAGAAATCTAAGTGAAAGCAGGCCTCCTTTCCATTTCTCAACTCCCTTCATCGACCAACCCTTTTTCTTTATCCTGTCACTCTCACACACTCCACGTCATTCAGTTTTTTTCTGGTCGCACTTGGCTTTCGGTTTCCGATGAAACCGGCTTCCGACTCAGAGGCAAAGAAGAGACGACAATCAAAATGATGAAATAAAGTTAATTCTCGCGGAATCTGCATTTGAATAATCCGTGGCTCTTCCATGCAAATTCGCTTTTTTTTTTTCCTATGGAGATGCAAGACTCATCTCCCTTGCCAAGATTTCACGGTTTAATACATTACTCTATGAACGAGATTATGATAGTATCCCTTTTGGCAGCGCAGACGCGCGGCATATGAATCGTCACCGGTTAAATTGAATAGCTTTCCATTTTTCCTGCCAAGAGGTGTTTTTCGACATTCATGCACAGGCCCCAATACACTCGGAGAGACCTTGCAGAGTTGTATGTTCTTATCACGCAGTCAATGCGCAGGCGATTATCCGCAAATAAGATTTCACCCCCGAACTCGGCGGATTAGAAAAAAGAACATTCAGCCGTTGCGCATTATCTTTCGACTGAAACAAATAAAGGGGTGCTTTGAGGGCCATCGTAAACTGCAGTGCACAATCTCCGCCACAGGGATTCTCACTCGCGCTGTTTATTTGCTAGGTCTTCCCTAGCATTCGACCTGGGGAGTGCTCAGGAATCTCGGCTGATGCAATAAGGCGCTCCAGGCAGACATCGTCTGTGCGGCTCAGACGTTTCGCCCAGGCGGCTCCTCCTGAGCCTCATCAAACCAGCAAGGATGACGAGGAGCAGCCGCAGCAGCGAGCCTGCCCTGCTACATTTGCCTTTCTATAAATACTGCACGGCGTATCTCCACAGCTCGTGCTGCATGGGCACGGCGGCTCATTAGAGCGCCACGGGACACTCAGTGGCACCCTGCGGCAGACACTTTTTTGGAGAGATGTTTCTCCGCTTTGGACCGGCCGGTACTGGCTCCGGCTCAGTTGATGGTTCCCCTGCAGCTCAGAGGCGGGTGAATGGCGGTCATAAACTGCAAAGACCGCCGGACTGCTGTCTGACGAGCCGGCCGTGTCCGAGTCTTGGGCCGCCGCTGGCCCTTGAATGAGTTTGTGCGAACATCTCACAGCCAGGTTTGATTCATCTCTAATTTAAACTGCTCACTTTCCCACCCCTCTCTGTCTGTCTGTCTCTCTCAATTCAGTTTTTTTTTTCAGTTCAAAATAGAGTATCAGCGTGGCAGATTTTTTACACCTATAGCTATCTCCGCTCACACCTTCCTACCTTTTCCTTTCCGCTTCACACGTCTCTCTCTCTCTCATCGCAATCACACATTTTTTTCACATGCCTCGCTCTTTTTGTTGCACGAGACCCAAAAATTGAGTGAGGTCCTCCATCATTAGAGAGAGTTCAATCATTTACACAAATTAGGAGATAGAAACCAAGAATTTAACAGACATCAAGAGCAAGCCAACCCGACAGCAATGGTTTTTCAGACCGTGCGATGCTTGACCTGCGAACCCACCTCTCGCCATCTGCCACACCTGTAACTGCCCATTGCTTCTAACTGACCATTTAATAGAACAATATGCTATTTTTTTTTTCATGTTTCCTTTCCTAGACTCCTAAATTGGTGGAATGAGTCACAAGGAAAGGGAGGAAGGATGTGAAGGAAGGATGTGAGAAATAGGCAATTGGACTGAGCCCACCATCCTTTTCCCCACTCCTTCTGCCCCCCCTCCCCCGCAGCATCTCTCTCCTCTGCCCTCTCCTTCAGTCTCATCTCCTCATCTCGTTTCATCCACCACATTTCAGATTAAAAATTTCTTTTCAACTTTTGAACCATTCAGCTCTTTACGCATCCATTTCTGAACCAATTAGACCATCTAGACAGCTCAGATATGAAATATGCAGACGTATTTTGTGCCGTGAAAGATCAGGATCCAACAACATGCAGTGAAAGAGGCTGCTCGCACTTTGAAGCTCAGATTCTCCTAATCGTGATCATCTTTACAGGCAGAGGTTTCTCACCCTGAAAAAACCTCAAATTTCACAAAGAACTGCTCAGCAACTCACAGACGTAGTGCAAAACAGCGGTGAACCGTGAAAGATTTTTCAGCAGAAAAACCCGCGATCACAACCATGCCTACCTGAGATTCTTTGCACGCTTAAAACAATTGAAACGTCATTTCATTAACTGATGCCAACTATTCAACTTCATAGTTAGGAAATAGACTCTCTCTCTCTTGTTTATCCACCTTATCAATGCTCTGGCTGCTCATCTGTGCACTTGCAGCTGATAATAAAACCATTGTGAGATTTGCATAAAAAGAGGGTGCAGCTTGAATGGCACTGGTTTTGACCTGTGGAGACCTCCGGTTCCCAGGCCTACTCTGGAACAGGGCTGAGAAGTGTCCTCTTCTGCCCTGAGAGAAACTCCCCCAGGCTGAAGTGGTGCTCACAGTATTGTAAATGAATCCTCCAAGGGTGCTGGGAAGGGGGGGCAGATCCATGACATTTAAGGTGCTATGAAGGTGAGCATCTGTCAGCATGCATCAGAGTGACAAGTAATAAATGCAGCATGATGCTATAGGAGCGGCTATTCGCAGCGCTAATCTGTGGGAAATCACTCCCCACGTCTCCCACGGCAATCCCTTCAGGCCACGCCCCCTCCCCCAACCCCAGGCCCCCCTCTCAAAATGAGCTTTTCACCTTTAATTACCCCGGACCCTGTCTCGTGCTGCTTTGAGACCGCATGGCCTTTACATATCCATTAACGACGACAACGTCAACAAAAAAACCTCAAATAAATATATCCTGTTTCCAGAAAACAAATGTCTTCTTTCCCGGGTTCTGATGTCCGTTTAACAATGTCCTCCAGCAACCCTTTTTCAAAGTGTGAGGAAGTGCAGGGCACGAAGACATCCATCAAGCTGACAGACAAAACAAATTAGGAGGCGAGCAGAACGGTAATGTGTCAGCAAAGCTAATGGCGCCCGGGCGAGGTGAGACTGGACCCTGCGTTCCTCCCTTTGGTCTGCTACCTCACCTCACGACCAGGGGGTCACATTTGTCCATGGCAGAGGAGCCTCGCCTACACACTGCCACTTATGAGCCATTCACATACCAGACGCCCAGACAAAACCATGGCTTCCTTTCTGAGACAGTAACAGTAACAAGATGGCAGCAAACAAAAACGCACCAACAGTAAAATCACTGCAAACCTGCTATGAAAATATTTATCTATTCAGTTTTTTTAATTTATTTTTATTTTTACTTTTGACCACAGCAGTAGGGTCAGTGAAATGGGAGTGAAACTTTTTTTTTAACGGAAGGCAGCAATTTCACAATAGATTGAAGGAAAGGAGGAAATTTGGAGTCAAAAAAGCTTTTTCCATCCTGAATAAAGTAGTGCTGTTGCCCAAACACTTTTTTCATAATGGTCTATTTTGAAAATGCACCTTTTGAAACATTGCTGTTCTTTATAACAAGCACCATAAACACATCATACATGACAATAGATGGATGGGTGTAAAAATGGAACCGCCGCAAGTTATCACGAAGGATATTTTTATACCTCCAGCTATGCCCCCGCAGTTGCACCATCTGAAGTCGACTGTTACAATTTAGCAGAAGTGTCCAAACCCAACTGTCTACACTTTTCACCTGATGTTCTCCATAAAAAGTATGCACTTACAATATGAGCACTACAATAGGTAAACATTTGTAAACACCTCATCAGTGTCACTTGCCGTAGCAGCTGGGATTTACTTCTTCATGCCTCTTCACTGTTATCAACGTGAGTATTAATGAATATCAAACTCGCGCATACTATGGCGCTCGTGAGGTTACGTAGCTGTTATTATGGATCATACAGAGAAAGCCCTGCACTTTCTCTTCTTTTCATTATTACCCAGAAAGCCGCCGCAAAGAGCTTGACACTCTTGTAGAGCACGCGTATGAGATTATGATTTGAATAAATGGCGCCGTCTCCTCAAACCCAATAAAAGTGTAATTACATGCCCGGAGCGAGGCTGACAATGCGCGCGGCGAGCTGACAGGTATTGCCAAGCGAGGCAGGAAGGATTACCTTCCCCTTTCCATCTCGCTGCCACAGTGATCGGCTAAAAGAGGTCACCTTGGATGTGGTGCAACAATTTTACCAGCCATTAAACTCTTAATCCCGGTTCAGAGTTTACCCCCCCGTCTACCCTCACAATCTCCCATCCTATGCAGAGACCTCATATAATTTCCTTTGTGCCATTATGTGCCAACAGCTGAAAAAAAAATCTCTTTTTATTTCCGGGGGAATTCTCTCAACCCGCAGCTCGAGGTCTCAGGGTGCCTGGTTGATCTATGTGTTTGTTTCAATGATGGTGAAACTGAATATCAAGCCATTTCCCATTTCTCTTCTTAGCAGGACAAGCTGTTGAATATCTGCACGATTTTGTTAAGTTACTCTGCAATAATGTTTCATAATAAAATGCTTTTTATTTGCTTTACTTTTTTTGAGTGTATGAAACCTCATGTTGACGCTCATTTTCGAATATTGTCTCATACTATTATTTTCCTAGTCTCCTTCTATTTTCATCAACTGAAAGAACTGGTGCTTTTGTATTGTAATTTTAACAGAACAAAGGAAGTGTTTACGGTATACTGCTGTGATACTTATGCTGTACTACTAATGTGTACAGTCGAGTAGAAGTGATATTGTTTTTCTAGAGGTTTGTGTTGAGGTTAGCTACCTGGCAAATTGTTTTTTCCAAACAGCCCTTGTGTAGCAAACAGTGAACAACTGCGCAGTTTTTTTGACTGATTGTGTGTAAAGGTTCGCTAGCTGGCATGTTATTTTTCAAATGATGTTCTTGTGAGCAGCAGTTTGTTTACCAGTGCGTTGAATTGGGCTGATTGTTTCTCACACAGTTGGGTGCCCAGTGGCTCGATCGGGGATATTTTAGGGCATCCTCCTGGAGATCACACACTTATTAATATTCTTTGCGTACATTTTTCAAAGCACCAGCCATTACATATTCAAAGATGGCAAAGATATTTCTAAGGCAGGCAAACTGAGCATGATAAATTGAACAATAAACACTAATCCAACACACAAACGTGCACCGGGGCCTAATGCACTGATAACTATGATTCTACAATATGAACACCGCACAGCTCAAGTCCACTCTTACTGTGCACAGAGTTTTGGATGATTGCCGCTGTGCTGTGGTGTTCATCGAGCAATCGCCGCTTCACATAATTGAAATTCAGCAGCTGTAGAATGAAAAAACTCAGAAAGAGAACGTAATGCAAATCTTTAAATTATATCGCTGAAAAAAAATTCAAAAGCTAACCTTCCATTAATTCCATTAAAACATGCTCCATTCATTTCCTCTACACTCTGTATTTTTCTAGAATCTTCCCTTGACATGTCAAGAGCAATGAACAATCAAGGGCATCTGACTAAGCTAACATTTTTTTATGTATTGCACATCAGCGAGGAGTGCCATTTGTTCATGCGGCCTCCTACCGCCCACTCAAAACACACTGGGTGAATTCAGTTGGCAAAACTAACGTTAAAATTACTCTTGTAGACATAAAAAAAAGTACATCCAAGCTTCTAATATACTACATTAACCAACAACCAATCGTCTCTCTCACCCACAAGCCCCATTTTCCCCAGAGATAACACAATGTTATTCAGATACATGGACATAAATGTAACTGCTTTGCTTACGAAAAAGTTTCTTTCAAAGTCTTCTTCAGTCGACCATGGCGACTGACCGATCTTAATCCGCCTCGCAAAAGCACAAAGTTAATTCATAATTAGGCGCTATTAGCAGATAGCTTCGGGTCTGGAAGGTTAATGAGCTACTGGGGTAAGGACACTATTAATAATGCAACAATAATATACAGCAGCTTTTAATACCTGAGGGTCATCAGAGAGACTGGAGGTCAAGTTTAGCAGGTGCTGTAGGGCGGCACAATGCGCACAGCACAATTATTCATGTGATCATAATCTCTATTATCCAATTTACTCTCAGCATACAAATGGCCGTCACAACCCAGTTCCTGCCTCCTCCCTGTTCAGTGCATGAATACGTACGAGCTGAGCATCACAAAAAGAGACAATGTTAGAAGTTAACAAATTCATAGGCTTTGCAATTTGATATCGCAGAGGTTTGTGAAATGATTGAAAGTAATGAAAGGGTAACAATTATCTAAGTTATGAGACGGAGATGGAGAGGGAGACCTGGAGGGTAACCAAAGACAGGAACACATTTTAAACACTCCGAGCACGAGCAAACGATCACCCAGTCAAGCGCTAATGCACGGACACACTGCGACACCGGCACACCTGCACGCTCTCACAAACACACCCACAGGCACATTTCCTCATCACCATATTCCTCCTGCGTATCGTGCCTGACAGCTGGCTATTTCCTCACACCGACTCTGTCCCCAAATTCCACCAGCCTCCCTTGCTAACCACACACCACCTTATCACACCAACTCAAAACTTTCCACTGACCCATTTCCTGGCCGCTTTGCTCGCTTGCTCGCTCGCTCACTCAATCACTTGCTCACTCAATCACTCATTCACTCACTCACACTCACTCACTCCTTTGCTCTTTCACTCACTCTCTCGCTCACTCACTCACTCTCTTCATTGCAATCCACATCTACCTGCCCCTCTATCTCTTCTCCATTCCTCCATCAGCTTGGTTCCTGTGTCTCTCTCCTTCATCCAATCCCACTAAACGCTACCACCCTGCCAATCCCCCAAAATGATCTGCTCCTCACACAGCCGACTACCCCTCCAGCCTGACAGGGGCACAGGGTGAAGCTGTTTCTCTGCTCTCAGTATTGGACAAGACAGAAGCGGGCAGTATCTCGAGGAGCAGAGAGCAGGCGCCATCGTGCCCGGCTTGCCAGCAGTGATAATGATGTATAATTTAATTGAAACCTGTGCTTCTAGCCTCAGCCGAGCTCAAACTGCTCTTTCCATGTCGATGCATTATTCAGACTAATGGCGACCCTGAAATAGAAAAAAAGCTTCTTATCTCTTAAAAGTTTTATTGCGGTGAGTAAAGAGAGGGGGAAATGCAGAGCGGGTGGGAGAGTGCTAAAGTCGCCACAAAGCACGCCGAAGCGAGCGGGCGTCGAATTCACTCCAATACGTTGCGAAGGATTGCCATTTTTTGCTGTGATGGCGTCATCTACCTAGCAACACCGGGAAAATCTCATTGGCTGAAATAGCAAGTTCAATCCCCTCATTAACCACCAATCCCAGCCTGCCCTGTAAGGTATCAGTCACCACACAATGGAAGTGTCCAATTCATTAGGATAGCCAGATACATAGGACAGTGACATCATAGTGACATCACAGCCATGTTTTACAGATCTTCACAATCAGTGGATATCCTCAGCAGCATGTAAAGTGAAATAAAGAGATTGCGTCACATTACACCTCAACCATTGTACTACAAGCTGCCGACACAAAATCAAAGAATAACTCCACAAACACTGACTTGAGAGGGTGATGCAACTTAGTACAAAAGCGAGTAAATACTTGCCTGTTGTATTTGAATGCCAAAGTATACTGCTGTACATCTCCACTACAAGTTACTTCGCACCAGTCCACACCTCGGGATTTGCGTGCTACAATGACATGCAGACTTCTGTGGATTCACACGTCACAACAATATTACAGATATAACAAATGTGTGCGATTCTCAGACAGGCATTTTCACGTTTTTTTCCTTTAATCTTCTTTAAGCGCACCTTACTTTTTCAGCACTACTCGCTGTCTTTTTGCATTTCTTCAATGAAGTTTGAAAAAGCAAATTGGGTATGGAATTGTCTGTTGCGAGTAATTGATTTCCACAGCTCTCTCAGTATTTCATCAGAGAGGTCTCAGTCTTTCATCTTAATCAACATCATCATCAACACATGATGAGACCAACATCATGACACATCATCTGAGTTCTCCTGGTGGAGAAAGACCTCCAATGATGTTCTCAACCTCTGCCACAGAACTGCACACAGAGGAACCAGGCCTCAAAAGGCACATCACAATCAGGCCAACTCAAATACACTGCTCAGCCTATAGCTTTACTGAAAACTAGAACAACACCTGCACAAAGATAACGCAGTTTTCATAAGTTAAATGTTTCTGACACAGTGAGTATTTGCATAGCTTCTTTTTGACGCTCCTCCCCCACAAAATGTATTTATAGTTGTTAAAAAGGCATGTTGAGCAGTTTTTCCCTGATAGAATGTGCTGTTCTGTTACCCGGAAGCTGTCTCGCGGTTATCTTTGATGTCGGCGCAACGCGAGCAGATCCCCACTGTGACTAATGAGGGCGAATGAAACGAAGGCTCGGCTGCCCCACGGAGATCGTCATGGAGGCTGGGAGGATGGGAGGCATGAGAATGAGTTTGGGGGGGTAAGAGGCATTTGGAGTAATGTCTGCTCCATGGGGCAGGGAGGGTGGAAAGCTATAGTAAGGGGGCTCCCAGGCAGTGCACCTCACCTGCTCACATACATCATCGGCACCTGTAAAATTATCGCATGTGATTTCCAGCAGGATTAGACTGCAGGTTCATTAAAGGAAGTCTGGCAGGAGTGTGGGAATTAAGTCCTGATACACTTCAGTGTGGGGGTGCAGTGGATTGGGACAGTGCCTCTCCCACGGTCCACCTACTTCACACATTTCTGTTGTCAAACTTCTCAAAACTTCACCAATAACATTCTTTTTAGAGCCTGTCTCCCCCTGAAGACCAATTTTCACTATTCAATTCCAGTAGCTTTTAATCATTCATGAAGAGTTTGTAGTCAACACCTCCCACATCCTTTAATTTTGTTAAGAAAAAATATTTTTTTTTATTGGCTGACCTCTTTTTAACGCTTGGCCAAGCATGTAAGAATAAGCGTAATACTGGATCTTCAATGCAAGATTGGACCGCCACACAGTTCTTGCCAAGGTGATATTTTAAAAGAATATAAAGCTATTTTCATACCAGCCAGCTTGAGCAGAAACCAAAAAATTAAAAAATCACATTTTAGATGAGTGAAGATGAGCTGGAAAATGTCCCATCGCACATCATTTAACAAGGAACTTTTTTGTCTTAGGGGCTCCAGGGACAGTATGAGGTAGGAAGAATACTAATCCACATCAGCGATAACACATCTGGCCTTGGGCTTGGAAACGAATGGCTTATGCAACTGAATACATGTATTCTCGCTAAGAGGCTATTAACAGCCATAAAACACCCCTTTAATTTATTCTTTTCTACTGTAACAACATTGAGGAAGGTGTGTATTATAACTCAGTTTCCATATGTTGCCGCCTACACATTGTGTGGCACGTTGCTGCCATTTTCAAAGCCCATGGAACAAAAAAAAAAAAAAAAAACTGTATTCACTTGGGCACATTCCCATATCACTTGTCAACCTGGTGAATAATAGTCTCGCACGCCTGTCACTGAAGTTTGCACCAACTTCTGATACCCAGCTACAAATGGCCAGGAGCCTGAGAGAGTTATTAATTATGGCGCGGCGGTATTCAGCCCATAAATCTCCGGTTTACACCTCAGACAATAGGTAGTGGGAGACTAGCCGCTCTACCCTCTGAGAAGAGGCATTGTGTATTCACACGTTCCTTCGCTCTCTCGCCCATTACTCTCCTCTGGCTGTCTAAACCGGGCTCTGTTTAGTGAGTCAGGGGTCGAACCCGGCAGGAAAAATGAGCCTGCCCAATCGGGGGCGCATGCCGCCACACATCATCCGCCACGACGGAGCTCTCTCTCTCAGGCGGTGGAGATACCGCTGCCTCATTACCATTCGCTGGAGTTTCCTGGCAAGTAGTAACCTCATTAGAGCCCACCCAATATCTCTGAGCGCACTCCCATACCCACACTCCCTCTGGAGTCACCTATCGGGTACAAAGGTAGCTCGAGCACAGGAGGAAGACCAGGGTGCAAGAACTGGAGCTCTTCCTGCATTAGACGAAAGATAATGTTGGAGGTTCATAAGTACAGTGGTGGTTGGAGTGTGGGGAGTCACTTGGCTCTCAAAATGAATGATACTAAATTTAAGCGAGAGGGAACACAGGTTCTCTGAGTTCTTTATGTACAGTACATCCACCTTTAAACAACAGGTGGTCTTCTACCAGAGACTTTTGCTGGTTATTGCTGCTCTTTTTGTGGATTTATACTGCCAATTTGACGGTGCACCGGGCAGGGTAAATTCCAGAAATTTCCACAGGGACACTGAAATTGACCATCTACCCGGTGGCGGAGCTGAAAGAAATGAGTTACCGAAGACCTAGATCTGCCATTTGAGAGAGAAATTTCCGGCAGCGCCAAACTCCCGCTTTGTGACTAAATTGTGCATTCTCCCGCGCCGGTAATGACAGGATCTCCATAAAGACCATCAATTCCCGGCTGATCTTATCACGTCCGGGGGTGAAATTACACCTTTTCAAGTGTGTAGACCCCGCGGTAATTTTTCAGTCAGTGGTGTGCTGTTGCTAGCAGAGGATTGGTTGAAATCCACGCAGCATGGAAGAACAATTCGGAGAAACACGGCCTCATTACTCCCCAGAAGGTCACTGCCCCTCATTTCACCAGGGGCCAAAGATTATACGCATTTCATTGCTACTTTTTCCAGAAAAAAAAGATTTGAAGTTATTACCGCTCTGTTGTAAGCGCTCGCCTAAGAGATGAAAAACACCGGTTCTCAATGTGTATTCCACTTCACTGAATGCCAGAAAAAGTATATTTGTTACCCTATGCTATAACAACAGAGCAGACATAATCTCCTATTTTTAAGCACTGAAACCAGCAAACATTGCATGACCAATTTTGGGGCAGCAAAGAGGACACTGGGACATTGAAAAATCAGGATGTAAGCGGTTCCAAACAAAGCAGCGTGTGGTTTTAAATCCCTTCAATCACTTGACAACGTCATACCCAAGCCTTGCTCGACAGGGTTTCCTGAACAGAAGGTAAAAGGGTTGATAGACATCGTAAAGTGTCCCTCTCTCGGCGTGAGAGAGTAAAGCGGACTTGCCAGTTGACCGGATGGTATCATCAACTCCGGGACCCCGCGGACAAGCAATCCGCTCTGAGCAGGTAGCAGACTTGAAAAACCCAAACTAGAGGACCAAAGGAAGGAAGCAGGGGAGCAGGTGAGAGAGGAGGTGGGGAAGGGTAGAGAAAAAAGGAATACACCGCCAAAGAGGTGGCTGGGAATCATTAAATGGATCGGAGGGGTGACACTCGGCTCTTAGCGGGAGCCTCAGGGCTCTAACAATGGCAGCAATATATGAGGGGGGCATCTAACCAGGCCTGAAAAAGATTAGAAGGGCCTTTAATCTGACAAAGGGGATTAAGACTGGGGAGAGAGCAGGGCAAAGAGGGTCCTGTGGCGGGGCCACTATGAATTATCAATGGCCTCCCTTCATGTGTTTATCTCGATCTTTAGCCTAAAAATCACAGCACAGACAACTCCAACACCAGAACTCTCAATTCCCATATGCAGAGATGCAGGGGGGAAGATTATTCCCTAATCACACACACACACCCCCAGACACAGCTGAGCTGTGCGTATTGGATCTCACAGATAAGAGTTTCTGTCTTATGAACAGCCGTATACGCTAAGAATCGTCCCATTGCAATGATGCCAAATTTATCATTACCTCCCAGCACATAGTTCCATAAATGGCCCACACACACTCAAACGGCATTTACCCATCACTATCCTGGACGCTACCTAAGGACCTTGGTGTCCTCATCTTGTATTTACACTAGTAAACTTACTGACACGCGAGACTGACCCCATCTGCTCGCTCGCACAAAGCGAAAACACACCATATCTCTGACATTTATGAGCCAGGCTTCAGGCTCCAGATCATGACCAAAATCCAAATCCTGGAATTCAATTTAGGAGCACCTGCCTTTGAGGTCAGAACATCTTAATGCCCGGACCGCATTCACACGTGCCCTGAGTCGAAGATAGCAGATCTCATAGCCATGTCCTCCTGTGAGGAGTTTGGGATGGCACCATACCACCTCCAGGATGGCACAGAGATATTGCTCCGTTACCCATGGATCAGCACAGCTGAGGGAGGAACAAATGCCCCATTTGGGAATGAGAAGAAATAATTGCCCCCGGTCACTTACCCCCCTTGTTCCACCTGCCCTTAGTCCTGCCCTGGCGAGTGATCCCAGGAGTTACCAGCAGCACACAGAAGAACAAAACAAGTTCAAACGCGACGAAAAATCCCGACTTCGTCCTCGAAGACATCTCCGAGAGTTACTCGCCACCGAGTCACTTCACGTGGTCTTCCTGCATCCTCTTTCCCGCTACACCCCCCCCACACAACGCTATTCCGACTCCTTTCCGGAACGCAGGGGCCACGCGGGGGGTGTCATCGGTCACCGCTTGGGGGAAAACGAAGCTCAGGTACGCGGACGTGGCATCATCCTCCGACGGCGTGCGGCAAAGTCTCGCTGTCAGTGCTGCGGCAGTCCTGGGAGGAGCCCCCTCTCTCCCTCCGGCAGCCCTTGCCTCATCCCCGCCGCTCGGCACACCACGTCTCTCTCTCTCTCTCTCCTCTCTCTCTCTCCCTTTCTCTTTCAATCTCTCGTTCTCAGTGTCAGAGCTGCCTTCGCTCTCTGAGGTTCCTGCTGCCGCCGCCGCCGCTGCTGCCCGCCGCCGATGCAAATGCTCCAACAGCCTCCACCGCTAACGCCCGCTAAATTATTTCCCGCTCTCCTCACTTGCTCGCCGCATGTAAGTGGGAACGCATCTTTCAAGCGCTCTCTCACTCAGAGCTGAGCGGAGCCACCGAGAGAGTGTGCACGCGTGTGTATGCGATGCGTGCGCCTGGAGGTGTTTTGGGGGGGACTCAACTGCTGATGTCCGAGTAAAAGAAGCAGAAGTGCAGTTTGTTGTGGAAATGGGGGAAAGGTGAGTGAAGTGTACGTACAGGTGCTGGGAGGTTTAAACAGCGAAGAAACAGGAGTGAATGAGGATGGAGTGAGAGGAAGCGGAGACAGGATCGAGGCAGCGGTGGTGACAGCTGTAATCCCTGCGCTCTGATCCTAATAGCCGTGCGACCAACCAAATTGCTCTTTAAAGAGTAATAAGGGATCGGGATGGGAGCTTTGTGTCGAACACTCGATGGGAGCGAGGGAGAGATCGACGCCTCGGAGAGACAAAGCTGGAGATGAAGAGAGAGAGGATGAACGAGAAGAGGTGGGGTGCGGGGTGGGAGGGGCTGGCGGGTGGTTGTGTTTCACGTGCAGCGGTGTAGTAGATGGCAGCTCCGCTACTAACACCCCCCCCCCCCTTCCCCCACCTGCCCAGCTCTGCACGCGCTCAGTGGATTCTCAATTCTCATGGCGATCACAAGCGTGAGAATGATGCGTGAGGAGTGACAGGCTCGTAGGGCTGGGTCGCGTCTCACTCTAACCCCGCCAGTAACGCATCTACACAGCTTACGGTCTTCACCATAGCTCTGAGGGAAAGCCTTTTACCCTTTCAGTGCCAAAGCTTCAAGTTTCCCACGGTCTTCTGCCTGTGGTATCAATTTATCCTAAGATGTCCAGACAGTTTCACGTATAGCAGATACCAAGAGTCTGAATCAATTCCTGGCTGTATTCATTATAATTATCAAGTTGTAAAGCGGCTATGACACTCGAATTACACTTAGTATTTGAGAATGCTGGAGAACTAGGGGAGCTTATTATTAGGTGACATCCTGCCATTCGCAATGTAAACACTACACCTCTGCCCAAATAAACATCCGTGCGACCCACTAAAGACAAAAAAGTCAAACATCAATTAAAAGTAACAAATAATCTTTGGGAACAGGTGGGAAATGCAAAATCAGTGCAACTGAGGATGCGGTTCACATGAGCTGCTGGGATGGACGGCAAGCAGGGGTGTTAACACTTTCCCCATCATTGTTGAGCTTTTCTGTCAATCAAAGTTTTAACTGTTGTATGGTGGCAGGTGCTGTTATGGATCCTCTAATAAAAACAGGTCAAATGAAAAAGGTTGTGTTTTGGTGCAAACTGCAAATATGCAAAGACAAAAATTATGTTTTTTCCTGGAACAAGTTCGAGCTGCGATGAATCTCCTTGATACATGTGGACGACCTGAACACAGCAGCGGGTCAATGTTAAAGGAAAAGTAAACGCATGGTAAAACTACATTGACAGATAAAGTTCATAATCTCTGCTATTCAAAACGATAAGCCATTATTTTTTTTTTTTTTTATAACACCAAGTAATCTCCGTGTAAATGTCAGGAATGAGACCGCTCAAGCAAGCCGCCATGTTCATTTGGCTAGAAGAGAATGCCTACGTCACTCAGGCTGGTAGCTCACATCAGTCAGGTTTGGATCGCCTGTTTCGTTGGAACACCCAACAGCCGTGCAACCTGTTTCCTGTTTTCCTGATTGACAATCAATCAATTTTAACTCTTTTTTTTTGCCGAACAATTAAGAGCTAGCCTAGGCTATTTGTAGCCTGTAATGACTAAGAGGTGATAGTGACAAAAAGATCAATTTTTGTTTGTGCTTTGATTCGAGACTGCAAGGATGGAAATCTAAATAATTAGGCTAATTAGAAAAAAAATCTCAACTCTCTCGGTTATTCTGTGTATCGTTTTGACCTTTTGTTCATCAGATTATGAAAGAGGACTGAAAATAAACTCCGTATATATATATATATTTTTTTTTTTTTTGAATGACATTAAAAAATACGTATTTAAGGCGGGAAACATTATCGTAAACATATTGACCACGCATTGAACGCGCATAAGAAAGGTATGATATTTGTAAATGGCATAGTGTAAGGTTCCTCTAAGCGAATATGAACAAATTTGCTGTCTTGTGGGCATTTTACATTCGATGCACTAAGCAGTAATGTCATGGATGAAATTGCCACACCATTCTGCCATTTATTCTTGTAAATTAGTTAATAAATCCTCTGATTGCTAATCAAGCAAAGTAATGAGCTATCGTTTGGTTAACGGTGAGGATTCTGCCTCGCCTAACTGAGCTCTGATGGCACGTCACTGCTCTTAATCATCGACTCAACTTTCAGTACGAATAAATAAAAGACGAGACTGGACCACTCAAATCACTTGCATCAATTTATTTAGGTGACGTCATGCCTGGTCTGGACAGAATTTATTTGGATAGCAGAGATTATTTATCTGGCAATGTAGGATTACCATGAATTTACTTTTCCTTTAAATAACACCTTTATGCTTTTCTCAGCTTATTGTCCAAAAAATGTGAGTTTCTTGATGAAAATATATCGCCTTCTCCCACTTTGGTGCTCTGACATAAAAGTGTTTGTGACACAGTGGGTTGAACTGCGCAATCGGGGGTGTGACAATGCATAAAGCTGCCGCTGAGCAATTTTTGTGCCCAAGAACTCACTTGAGTTTTGACTCAACCGGATCACCTTTTAAGGAAAATGCTTTCCAAGGTAGTTTCATGGGAATGAATCCCAGCCAGAAAAGCTGTTTGCAAACAAATTAATATTGTTCTTATTGTTTTCCTTCCCTTCTTAATTTTCACAACTGTATGAAGGCCTAAACAATAAATAATGCCAACAAAATAGTGGCGGGGTCTAATGGGAAGGGGAGGGTGAAGGAATACTTTTATACGTGTGACTATTTTCTCTGTGTGCGAAAAAAAAACAATTAACTTCGGTCTCGCCATGAGTGCCGTTTTGTATGCGGTTAAATGGTCCACATCTTTTCATTCAAAACGCATTTCCTGGTGAACCAACCCCTATTCATTACAGACACGGAATCTGTGGGTGCTAGGGTCTCTGGCATCCGCAGGGAATGCTTAGCACTCTCGGGGAAAGCCATACAGTCACGGCAAAGCCATGATTTAGTGTGATTGTTTATGTTAGCATGTTATGCTGGCAGGTTAGCATGCAATGCACCCTCCAATTTAAAGTGTTAAACAGCATCAGTGAAAGGCAGTTTGTTTATTAGCAAGCACTGCCAGCAAACAAAACAAATGGTGAAAATGGAAAAATTTGTCTTGGACAATTAATAGCCCCTAGCAATCAACAATCAGACATATCACTGGTCCGCAAAGGGGCAGCGTGAGCTCCTACATAGATAGAGTTGCGACAAGAAGGTTCCAGAAAATCTGGTCATGGAGCCATTTGTTTCCATTCCATTATCAGTCACCATCTGAAAGTGGATGAGTTTTTTTTTTTTGTTTGTTTTGTTTTCTCGTTTCTAACGTCCAAATATTCTCCCCTCTGATGCCTGTTAAAACTTTTTCTAGCTGGTTTATTGTTTTTCCCCCAAAATTGATTTTTCCCTTCCAAGAAAAATATGAAAAAATCCAACTATTTCTATTATGCACAATGGCTTGGTTTTGCATGATGGAAACAAAATGACCTCTATTCTTGAGTTGTTGCGACTCTATTTAGGGACTTCAGGGCAATGAAGACTGAACTGTGCTGTTGTATTGAACAGTCATGAGAAAATGTAATGGGAAGAAAACTTAGATCTATCACAGATGAAATCCTAAAGCTCTCGGCCACGAGGAGAAACACTGTTGTCAATCGAGCCTGAGAAACATGGCTCATAAATTGTTTGACTATTTGCTCATGCAGCTTTTGGCAAAGTGGCTAACCTCAAACCTACTTGCTAGTGAACAAACAGGTCATTTGCGAGAGTTCATCTTATACCCAGTCATGATTTAAATACCTGTTACCTATTCACCAGTTTATCTGGGAATGTACGAAACATTTTTCTAAAGCTTTCACAACTTTTCCAGTGATTCCATTCCCCTGTTCCAATTGTTTTGTAAATTCGCAAATATTTTCAAAAAACAGTACTGTTGGAATAGAAGAACCTTTCCATTTTTTTCTTTTACTATCTATTTTATACGTGTAAAAGCAGAATTTACAAATCATTTAATTCTGCTTTAATATGCATTTTACATACTGTCCCTAATATAACCAGAGGTTATATTAGTCCTTGTTAATCAATACAATCAGCTATTTGCTGTGGCTATAAACTTTTATTCCACTACATATCAACTAATACAATTTCTTAAAGGATGATGGAACTCTTTAGAAATACACTCAAACCCAACCAAATCATATTCCAGGCTCAGTCCTTCCACAAGCACTGCGTATCACCAAGCCTGTGCTATACTCATCTCATTCTGTCTTTCAAAAAGCAAGAAAATCGCAGGCAGAAGACTGACCAGAGGACTTTATGGTGACCCATCCTTCTCTATGCTGCTCAGCACGCCCTCAAAAACAATGGTACAGAGGAGACACATTCTGTGCTTTTAGGAACTAATTTCCCAAATTCACCCAATGTGCAAGAACGTCTGGTCTTACTGACTTCCATTTACAAGCAAACAAGTCCACATGAATACTGTATTACAGGCCAGTGGTAAAATGTAATTTATTTTTAGGACAAGCCTTCTTTAACCTGTTTTTCCCCCGAGAAAGAGTAGCCATCTTTGTACTGTTCTACAGGATTTCCAGCCTCAGCCTGTACCAGCTTGCTAGCATTAGCATGATTCTGTAACCGGATCATGAAACACATTACTGCGCTATGAGGCAGTGCTTTATCCGTATTTGCCCCCGGTCACCCCTGACCACCAAACTAAAACAGCTGGTGTGGATATCTAGGGCAGAAGTGCATCAGGCAAGCAGTACTGCATTGTACATAAATAAACAATACTCTACGGCGTTTAATTCCCGTTAAGGTTACAGTGACAGTGAGACCATTTCCAGTTAATGGACAGTGCTGTTATGAAAGCTTTCCAGCACTCTCGCATCTCTTTCTGCTGTTCCCCTGTGAGAGAGACTCAGAACCTTCCTACGCTAAATTACGGTTCCACAGGACTGCACTTAGCTATTGAGCCTGCATTAAGGTCTACTGCAGTCCGCAACACATTCCAGTGATGCACAATTGCCACGTATACTTCATCCTGAATACATTTCAGATAGCTGTAAAACTCCTGCAGTTTCCACAAATGTTCATATTTTTTTCCCTTTCATGGTGCATCACTCAAAAAGGTCTGAAAGATCTCGGAGTGTTTTTCAAAACGTACTGGCACATTTAAAATATTTTCAAAAGGGCAATCTACATTTTACTTAGATTGGAAAGGCAAGCGGAGTCCCTTCCTTCAAATTTTTGGGAATATTTTTATGAGATTAAATTGGCACGCATAACTTGCATAACTCCACAGACTAAGAAAACACAAAAAATTTGGTATATGGAGGATAAAATGAAACAGAATAGTACCCATTCAAGAACCCATTATTACATTCTGCTAGGGGTCCTCCCCATCAATTTTGCTTTACGCTGTGGGTAATCTGATGGCAAGCACACTTCCGGATGGTAGGTTATTAATGCATACTATTGATGGCAAGGCCTATGTTTTCTGAACTATTTCATTTGGATTTATACCAGATATTGGCAATATTACGCGTGTAAGGATAGGATGTCACTGTGAGGCAGTAGGATGCACATCCCATACAGATAAGGCAAAAAAACTTCACTGATATCCATTCATGAGAGATGCCACCACTGCACTGCTTATGCAAGGTGGGCCGTCGACCAGATCCAAATAACAGAGGTGGTCATGCCGATGACTGATCCTGAAAAGGCCTGCCTGAAGCGCCCCCTGCTGGCTAGTACAGCAATCTGTGTCTGGTAGAATTGGTAACTCCCATCCTCCCGAGAATGGCCATCCAATGACGACCGGTTAAAACGCGCCTATGACCTATACATTTAATAATGAGGGAGGGGTGAGCACAATCACGATGCCTTTTCAACAACTGTCGAGTTCGTCCAAACCGAGAGACGAAAGATTTTACAGGAGCCCAAAAGTTTCCTCTGCTGAAGTACACTTGCGCTTGAATGTCTGCGACTTTATGTGTTTAATTTCTCGTCTGCCACATCTGCTTTCCAGGGAAGTGAAAATGCTCCACAAACAATGCTGCGAGGTCATTATACGAAGTTCATAAAAGCTGATGCTTCTCGACAGGGGACACGCGCTCAGGCAGTCTCGTACACACACCGAGCCTTTAATGTCCTAATTATGGCTTCTGGAGGAGTCCATGATTAACACCATAATTTTTTATACACTGTGCAAATTAATAAGCAAAGTCCACATGGAATCTCGATACATTTCTCTCATATTCTCTCTGTGACCCATAACAGTGTTTGGCTCTGTAATGAGGGCTTCTGTAAATAAGACAGCAAAGCGCTTTCTCTCGCAGGCGGCAGCGGCAGCATCCGTTAGAGATGAAAGATAGGCCGTATAAATAGTTTATTCGGGGGCCCTGAGAGGCACCTGGGAACAAAGATGGTTGTTTTGACAGAAAACCAAAAAAAAAAAAAAAAAAAAAAACAAGCCCTCAATTCAACCCAGTGCCATTTGAATGTTAAAAAGGTACAACAATTTAGTCGCACTTTACAATAAGGGTACATTACTTTATGCAGTAATAAGCATTAACTACCAATTAATTAACAGTTACCTAATGCATCAGAGAGCTAAATAGGCATTAGGTAACCTTAACATTTATTAATGCTCTTTGACATCCTTATTATGAAGTTTAAAACATCCCTTTTGTTTCCCTTAAGCAACAGTCAAACTATCAACCTATTCTTAATGTACAAAAATACCTGCGTTAACATGAACACCATTAATAAATGATTAGTAGACCCATTGGTTTACTGTTAATTAACTGGCAGTTAATGCGTCTTACTGCATTAGCTAATGTTAATTAATGTACCCTTACTGTAAAGTATTACCAATGATTTTGACTCGTTCTGTCCCCAATAAGGGCACTGAATTTCACCAAAGGCTGAACTCTTGCATGTAATGAATGCGTCCATCCGTTAGCACTGTTTGGACCGGAGAAATGCAGCCAGGGCAGTGAAAACAAAGCAGCCTGAGGACGCAGAGAAACCTGAAACGGGCTGGTTTATGCCACTGATCAGGGAATAGAGCATCAATCCCTGGCCCCAGCAACAGAGCATTTGTGACAGAGCCACAGAGGTGCGCGTGCAGAGACGGACTCTCCCAGAACACCACAGTAAATCACAGCGGTGATACTGGCACAGCTCACTGGAATGTGATAAACAACTTAATGAGGACATTCAATGGGGTAGATACATTTTTACATTATTTTGAACACTGGCAAAGCATGCACATAGAAATGTTCTCAGTGAGTGCAGAGGTTACGTATTAGGGGGGAGCTTAATGTTGGCTTGCACAAGCAGGCTTTTGCTATTGCATACAACACTGATGGAAATCAACTGCCCTTGAGGGCACTTGAAATTTATTGCACTCAAGCAATTCTAGGAAGTGTTCGCAACACCACAGGATTGAGGGAGGAAAACAGCCCTGAAGATATCCCCAACAGTCCCCCCCAACCTGCCCCTGACCACCACCCCCCCCCCCCACCCCACGAAACGGGGCGGCCCCGCTTGTGTTGATTGTTGTGCGAAGCCGAGGCAAACAAAAGCGTGATTTTCGTGAAGCGGGGCAAGGTCTGGCATCCATGTTGTCTTTGTCTAAGGCCCCCGGAGGCTCATTATGCTAACTGTTTGCAGATGTGTCTGCCACAAAATGCATTTTAGCTCTTTATTACTGTGCTAACCAATGGAGGGAGACGGGGCAGTGAGCGGGCGAGGGAAGCGGGCGGGAGGGGCTGGTGTTGTGCCCGCCCTGGCATGGCGGACTCGGGGAGGGGAAGCAAAATGGGAACAGGAAGGGATGGCGCCCCTCTTGTTGAGAAGGCACCGGAACACCGAAGGGGAGCATCCCGGATCGATGCTGGGGCATCCAACAGCTTATCACCTCAGGACAAGAGCCCACCACCATCCCCCTGCCCGGATAAACACGCCGGAAAAGTGGGGGGGGAGGGAGGGAGCGCCTGCGGAGGGGTGTGGGTCAGCGATAAGGAGGGAGGCTGCGCCGGGCGAGGAGAGGAAGAGAGGGACCGAGGGGCTGGAGGCCGGCGGTGTTCCTCCAGCCGCTGAGCTCCGTCCAGTTCTCTCTCCCGCTAAGCCTCTTTAAAAATTCACATGCGGGCATTCGTGTGTGTGTTTGTGTGTGTGTGCGTGTGTGTGTGAGCGTCTGCGACTGGCCCACTCTCCCCGCTCATGCATCATTTTCCCTCAAGAGCAGCTCTGTAGCTTTCAAACGCACGCCGTGAAATCTGCTTTTTCGAGGGAAGCGACAGAGCGCGCTCCGTGGATTGATCCCTCGGTGAAGATCTGCCTCTCTCTGTTCCCGGCTCCTCACGCCCAGCATCTGGCTCCCCCAGATACGGGATGATCTACTATCGGTGTTCCTCCCTAATCCAGCCATCCACTCTCATCAACTCCTCCCATTCTCAGCCACTTGAAGGACAAGGGGGATATTTTGTATTTTGACAACCCGAGCTGGAATACATTTGGCCATTTTCCTTTTTTTTTGTTTTTAAATGGCTGTTTTGTTGCTGTGAAAGGATCATTTCCCCAGCATTGCAACCATCTGGCCTGTGATTAACATTCCAATTAGTATTCACTGCAGACAGAGTCCTGAAAGTTTGTTAGCGCTATCGCACATTCATACTAGCAGATCATTACTGGAAGTAATGTTGCTAAATGTATCGCCTTTATGTATCGTATTTTCAGACCGGTAATGCAACACTTCTTAGCGAGTGCAACAAATCGTACGGCAACCTATGATAACATGAACTAATCTACCAGCTGCAGCTTCTACAACCCACTACTAACTGTGTTACTGCTTAGTGCTGCTACGCTACTCTCACAAGCAACTACCCATGCAACTGCTACAGTTACTGCTGCTACTACTAATACTACCGCTGCTACTACAACAACTGCTACTACTAGGACTAATAATAATAATAATAATAATACTCCAAGTGGGGTCCAAGCAGCATGAGGTAATTATGAATTCGAAGCAGTAAAAACACTCATGGGATCAATCCATGAAACACTTTCCAGTCCGTGGGTCAGAATTACTCATGGTATACCTTGCCCTCCAAGTTTCATGATGAGCATCCATTGCTAAGCCCTTCATAAATCTGCTGGCAGCTGATTGGCTGTTGACAGCCTTGTTCTTTGAAGGGTCACTGTCACAGATGAACACGTGCAGTAAACTTGAAAAAAATTCAAGTTGGTTGCTGGGGGAAAATTCTTGTTTATATTGCGATTTATCATAGCTGTCCCCACACTGTTCTTTCTGAAAATGATTTATTTATTTAGGGCAGGACTCTTTCTTTTAACATCCATTATGTTCATTCGAACTTAGAGACGTAAGTTTGCAAGCTGCTACGGTGTCATACCGACTTGTGATATAGTTACGCTCTTGCCCAAACGTCAACATACAAGGAAAAAAGAGCCCTTTGGTGTTAGGTTTACACACCAAAATTACTTGGTTATGTTTAGGGTTAGAGTCAGGATTAGGGTTAGGGTTAGAAAGGTCTTAGAAAGGACTTAGTTTGCCATGTGTGGTAGCACACAGGTCAGTGTGACCGCCCCGTAACCATAAAGTATTGATTTCGAGCCAAGCCTGATACACCTTTTTTATGTCTACTGTAGTCAGCCAATACAGCTGTCCGTTTGCATTAAAATCGACAGGTATGCAGGTATACCTAAAGTATGCCAGTTTGAGATGAAAAGCCTCTTTTTTCCATTTCTACACTGATGCCTGGGACACCTTCACAAATGTTAACGTATGATGCTCGGGAGTAAGATCAGCCTAGTCTGGCCATGGCTGCATTGTTCTGGAAGCAGTTGAAGGCGAATATTTGCCTGGAAAAAGCAACGTGGTTGCATTTAGTAGAGAGGACACCAACGGATAGCACTGAATGACATCGCATACTCTTTGTGGGTTGCTGCTGAGAGTACATGTGGCCACACAATTGGAAAATAAGCAAAACGAAAGCTAAAAATTTTAAAAATTGCAGGTATTCACAACACCTGCCCAGCCGTGACAGTGCCCCTTTAAGTTTTCTTTCGCACAAATGCAGTATACAGAAAGTCATCTAGATTAATCAAACAGCTGAAGAGATATGAGTGCAAGACAATTTTTCTGCTTATAGCCCTACCTATAGGCCATGAAACTCCAACATTAAGATGCATATACAGATCTTACACTACATAAGTGTTTAGACTTTTTCAAGTTTGGACAAAGAATTCACAAGTTGGAAAACTGGCCACAACAATATCGCTTTATCGATGTATGGTCAACATATTGTTCTGAAAAATCTAGATTTTTTTTCATATTTATTTACATTCAGTGTCTGCAGACTCTTTCATGTCTTCTTTGGTGAAAATGCGCCAGAGATCTAGGGACTGGATTGCAAAAGTAGGTTTTGCCAAAAACTTTTAAAAAGTGGAAAATCAAAAAGATGGGGAATATTGATTCGAGTGGCAAAGTTAGTTTTCAGACGGAGACTGATCTAATGACTTTTGTGGTAGGATTTTGAATCACTCACAGTCAGTGGGAAAATAATTGAAATAAGTAAATTTGCCATTGCTAAGAGTGTCAAACAGAGGCTGCTGCCTAGTTGGCTAATGGCGGCCATGGTTTTAAAGATATCTCTTGTTTATTAGAAGCGCTATTTGAATCTTACACAGAGATATTGTACGCAGAATTAGAACCTGTTAGGTAATATAGGCATATGAAGTGATATAGGTATATAGGCATAACTTTTACGATTAACTGGCAAACAGCTTTTCCATTTTTATTTTAATATAGTCACAGAGCACCCGAACAAGCAATGGAAACTGAAAATGCTAATTGGATTATTGCATTCCCATTTCATTTCTTGCTCAAATAACGTATGCATACGTATGTGGAAAATTATAATGCTATTTTGGAATTAAATTTTCATTTTCAAGTTAAGATTTTTGTTTTAAGAAAGTCCCCTCAAAGCTTCCACATGAATCAACAGGAAGAGAAACCAGAGTGCCAAGGGCCCTGAAGGTTGCCGGCAGTTACAGCCCCAACAGGAGAAAAGTAGCTAGCATCAGTCCGCGGATTCAACAGCAAGCCAACACGAATTCTTGCAAAAGCAACACGTTGTCTACATGATATTGGCGTTAAAAAGCTCCAGCTCGGACATCCGCGAAAAAATTAAACCTGTTTAATTTTTTTTCGCGAATTCAGCGTGATGGCGAATGGTCCCGTCGACTGCGAATCAATTCACGGTTCTTCGAATCAATTCTTCTCTGCGAAAGAAGAGAACTGTTTCATCCGCACACTTCCGCGGGCCAACGCAGCTCAGTGAGAATTGGGTTTTAGTTACCATTATCAGGCAACTCGACTGAGCAGTCATACTTTTTCATGAGTGACAGACAGCAACATTTCTGCCATTTAGCAAAAATATAATCTTTAAGAAGTCTACATCATGAAATCTGATTAGATTTTTTTCTGACCTGAACTTTCACTGTCGTCTGCTGTCAATTTGCGAAGTGCGCCATCTTCTCAATTCACTTCTGGTTCTTGCTCTGCTTTCAGACAATGATTTTTTTTTACACAACACTGCCACCGAGTGGGTCTAATTAGTATTATTCTTTCTATTCCATGATGCTAATAGGAACAAACTTCCAAAAATGGGTTTTGACCACTTTTTATTGCCGCAATTGATCGTGAAAAAAGGTCGACCATGTAGTTACAATGCCCGTAAAAATTTTAATTATATATAGGTTAGTGCCTAATACATACTTACTTCTAAAGACATTATTAAACAAGGAAATAAATAGATTGATTTTGTCACATGACCTTGACCTTGAAGACCAAAGTCAAATCCAATATGGTGTGTTTGATTAGCATACATGATTTGTCATTAGTATCCAATACATACCGAAGATCTAAAGCCAACATTAAAGGACTTTTAGGCCGTTTTGTCATTACCTGGACCTTGTTGCCCAAGGTCAAATCCAATATGTCAAAAACAACCAGCATACATGATTTGCTATTAGTGCCCAATACATACCCAAGCTCTACAAACAATATTAAAAAAATATGGGCCATTTTTGTCATATAACCTTGCCCTTGAGGCCCAACATCAAATTTGACTGACTGCCTAAGAATGTTCAGCATACATGGTTTCCTATAGGTGCCCCAAACATACCTGAGCTCTAATTGCCACATTCAGCAAGTTATAGCAATTTTTGCCATTTGATCTTGACGCCCAATGTCATATTCAACTTGCCGAGAATGTTTGGCTTACATGATTCCCCATAGGTGCCTCACACATACCTAAGCTCTAAATGCCACATTAAGCTGTTATAACACATTTTTGCCATTTGGTGAAATTCGAACAACCGAGAATGTTTGGCATACATGATTCCCTATAGGTGCCTCATACATATCTAAGCTCTAAATGTCATATTAAGCAAGTTATAGCACATTTTTGCCATTTCGCCTTGACCTGGAGGCTCAAGGTCAAATGTGACTGACTCACAATGTTCGGCATACCTGATTCCCTATAGGTGCCTCATACATACCTAAGCTCTAAATGCTGTATTAAGAGAGTTATAGCACATTTTTGCCATTTGACCTTGACCTTGAGGCCCAAGGTCAAATGTGACTGACTCACAATGTTTGGCATACATGATTCCCTATAGGTGCCTCATACATATCTAGGCTCTAAATGCTATATTAAGAGAGTTATGGCACATTTTTGCCATTTGACCTTGACCTTGAGGCCCAAGGTCAAATGTGACTGACTCACAATGTTCGGCATATCTGATTCCCTGTAGGTGCCTCATACATACCTAAGCTCTAAATGCTATATTAAGAAAGTTATACCACATTTTTTCCATTTGACCTTGACCTTGAGGCCCAAGGTCAAAAGTGACTGACTCACAATGTTCTACATACCTGATTCCCTCTGGATGCCTCATACATAGCTAAGCTCTAAATCCCATATTAAGAGAATTATAGCGCAAAACACCCCGAAAAATGATGAAGTCCAGACACCTTGCCTAGGTGGCGCTATGAAGGAGCGATTCAATCAAAATGCCGTTTACACCGTGGAAGCAGGTCATGATACTGATTCCATTGCTGCGATTAAAAAAAAATTCATCAGACAGTTTTTCAGAAAATTGCACCTAAGTGCCAAAAATGGCCATTTTCGACATAAAAATGGCCGCCAAGTCTAAACGAACGATTCAATCAAAAAAATTTTTGCTCAGGCATTAACTTGATGACTGATTTGATCACATCCCCAAATTAAAAAAAAATTCATCAGACCATTTTTGAGATATGGCTTTAAACGGACGACGCAGACGCCGACGAGACCGCCGGACGCAAAGTGACGACAATAGGTTACTGGCCTACGGCCGGCAACCTAAAAAAAAAAAAAAAAAAAACTTTTTTTCAAGACTGCAGATTTTAAGCAAAAGCTTGAATGCGTTCGCAGCAGCTAATTTGGGGAACTGCAAACATACCTCCTGGGTTTCATAGTTCTGTCACAAATGGGTTTACAGCTCATTCAGTTTTATGGAATAATAATAATAATTATTATTATTATTATTATTTTATTATTTTTATTATTATTATTATTAAAACTGCACTGATGACAAGTCTTTATTACATCCTGCCATCAGATTTCCCGAGGGTGTGTTGGCCTGACAGACTAAAGAGCCGAGTCAATGGCTCATAATGGGGACAGAAATAAGCACAGGTCAAAGGGCAATGATCTGCACCCTGTGATTTATTGACTCTCAGTCCACTAGCGTTTTAATTAGCTGGGAAAAGCACAAGTAGAGACCTGTTGGGTGGTGATGATTGCCTCGTACGCTTGAATTGCATTTTAAAAAGTGTCAGAGCTCACTCTCCACGCAATGGACCCGCAAGCTTCTTTTGCTTTTTTTTTTTGTTTTGGTTCAAAATAAATTGCTGCCTTTGAATAGCAGCTCCAACAAACACAACAATATTCCTCGTCCAAAGATGCTCATCAACGCCATACGCAACCAAGCAACCAAGTTTTTCGGACTAAAAACACATCTGAAAACACATCAGAAAAAAAACTTTAACTGAGGAAATATTGGTGCTGGCAAAGAAATTTTAAAAATCAGGTTAGACTGAAGATCAATAAACCCTCTTGCCCAAAAGCAACCCATGGAGACACCTCAGAGTGACACAGGTGTGAAATCCAGGAGGCAGAAAGCCGAACTCCACATATAAACTCAAACAGCTGGTTTTATTCATTTCACACCTTAGAATTATAGGGTTCTAACTTACATTTATGAAGTTTTGAGGAATTTGCTTGTGAAGTTTGGCCGCTCAGTGTACACTTAGATAACTGGAACTTTGTAATTCTGATCTGAACTCAATTTAACACCTGAATTGAACACCCATACGTAATCATTAGACAGAACTATGTATTACCAATTATGTGCAATAGTTAACTCAATTTTGACCAAAATGTCAGTTAGAGCCCTGTAATTCTAAGGTCGCAAATTAGCTGAAGCACTACATGAGACAGCCTGGGTAGTTTGAATAAAGTACATGGGGGGAATTTTAATAAATGAACTTGGATTTTACATCTCCGTCCAACCCTTACCTGGCTGAACTGACTCACTGCATTTATAGGGGAAACTTCATTCAATCCCCCCATCACACAGCAGCTTGTCCACTAGCTGGACGGGAATATGAGACGACAGGCACCTGTACACATGATAGGGAGCTCGTGGGGGCCCCCTTCAGGCAGAAGCAAGCCAATGCTATGTCCCCCAGACCCTCAGTCTGCACATAGCAACAGTGTCAATAAGAACAGATGTGTTGCAACGGTTTGCCAAACGACTCCAGAGGGCACCACCGCGGACTCCATTATGCTTAATAACCTCGAGGGAACGATACACAGTGAGCATGCCGACACAACACAAACAAATACGAAACTCTTCCCTGATATGCAAGTTCTGTCACTCGCGACGACATCCAGCCCCTCTGCCCTGCAGCTGTGCTTCTTGTGCTGGATGTGATACCTCAGGTGTATTCGAGCGAAATTCACCCTTCGACTTCACAGCAGGAACCTGCTCATTTCCCAGAAAAACAATAACGATCATAATTCAGCATCGATTTTTCCCGCGGCCGTTTCTCCAAAAAAACACGCGCGCAGTCGCCGCTATGTACCTCTCGCCGCCCCGACCCCCTCCGGTCTCGGCTGGGAGTCGTGCCAGTTGGTACACACGGGAGAAACAGCCGTTGAAGTCAATACGGTGGTGCATGTTAAATGTGCAATTACATCACAAATAAACCTTCCCACAGTCTGGGAGTATATAAGGCATAAACGCACGCAGAGAAAGCGTCAAGGAATGTGCTTGTCCCCATGGCCAGGGAGCAGAGATGTAATAAGAATCAGAATGAGTTAGTGATGGCTGTCATAAAATATGGCAGGGTGCTCTATTTACTGCCTGTAATAAAACTGCCGCCGCAGCGATTTATGCCGCTGCTTGCCCCGGGAAACGAAGGCCTTTTTGCCAAGGGCGCGTTAATAACCTCAACAGTGCATTTGAATATATTGGCGGACAGACATTTTGTCTAATAGAGCATTGCGGAACAGGGACCAGGCACTAAAAGAAAAATTAAACTGGCCTCGGATTTGCAGTTATATCGCAAGTTAGCAACATCGGCGCCGTGACCCATGCGTTGTCCTCATGTCTCGTCGTGCCCCCCTCCGTCTCACCGATCACATTCATATTACACCCCTCCCTGGCGACACCTCGGGGGTACGGAGGGAGACTTTTTAATGGGGTCATGCGGTAAAGTGATGTTGGGAAGTGTCCGAGGAGTCAGGCCGTGAATATCGCCCAACTGGCAGACCAATGTCCCCCCAGCCGGACCTCTGAGTTATGATATTGATCGGTGAGCCTGGACGCCGAGTTATGAGGGAGATTACGCAGGGGATAAGGGAGTGGGTTAGAAACTAATGTTGAGGTTTGGGACTGCTCGAGAACTTTATCACAACATGTGGCCGGGCAACGTTTGACCGCGCGCTTTCTACACTGACGGAGCAGTACTCTGTCATATGCTGGCATCTTATTTGCCATTTATTTTAATTGGCTCCTTTCTCGCTGGTTATTTTAACAGTAAATTTGCAATCAGTTTATAACAGAGTGCAAATGACGACTAAAATCCTTGCGCTCCTGGTTTTCGCTTGTGTAACTTAAGAGGGGACAAAACTGCATAAATACCCTGTGGACCAGCCTGGTGCGGCCATACCCCATCAACCTCGGCTGCATGCAAAGCCTGGACCACTGCAGTGACCCGTGCAATTGGTTCCATGTACTTGTATTTTAACTGTAAAACACAGTTAAATGTGCGCAGGACTCTATCTACAGTTAAAATAAAGAAACCCTGCATTAGTTTAATCGTTAAGTCAATTTATAACAGTGTATGGTCTACGCAGAATGTTCTCAGTGTCACATACACATGGATGCGCAGGTGAGGCTTATAAACACATTGCAACTGATTTCTGAATTTATAGCATACAAGTAACTCCATCTCTACCCATGCACAAACCCTGCATAACTTTGTCACTTTGGGTGCCAGGCATTCAGACAGTTAATGAGCGTCGCGGCAGTTTCAGGTGTTGATTTTCTTCCCTGTGGCAGTCAAAATAAACGCTGGCAGCCCTTCTCAAACAGAGACATTGGCAATCTGGAGGCAGTTTTCCGAGGACTTTCTCTCGCTTTTTGCTGTTGGAGCTGTGTGACAGCTCACTTCAATCATTTTCCAAACTCCCGGTACTCAAAGTCCAAACTTCGGCTAAAGCACAAAATGAGCTGCTAAAGGCGACTGCGGCCAAGTATGGGTAATCATAAAAGCGACTGTGGCCAAGTGCGGGTAATCGTGCGGGCCGGCAGGGCAGCCTGCGCTCCAGATGCAGACCGCAGAACTGCCGCCTGGGCCACAGCTTTTACAGTCAGGGCATTTATTTACCAAAGAGCTGGAGAGGAGGATGCAAGCAGGGTTATGGTGCATACAAATGCAAGAGCGACATTCCCACAATGGAAATAAGTGGGCAAATAAAATCCTGCCTTTGTGTGGGGTCGGAAATTAATAACTGTGCAAAAGAGAAGTTTGTCTATGGTTAAAACGGAGTGTGCTTGTGTTTCACAATGTGTCCTGTAGCATGTCGTATACAAGCAGCATATGAAGAGACTTCACAACATCTAGAGATGCTGGAAGGAGAGCCTGTTATTGTGGTTATAAAATTTGCTTTTAAGTCAAAATATTGCATATGTGTTTGGACCTTGTTACTGTCGCCGCTAAAACCAAGCAATCAGCATTGTAAAACTGCAGTATAAATTGTTTGGATTTTTTTTTTTTTTTTTTTATTCCTTTACTCAGACCTCAGTCATTTAATGGGCCAAGTATAAAAATTGCACAACAAGACGCTGAACTCAGCAGTACACCAGGAAACAGAGGGATGAGGCAATTTCACTACGAACACAACCCAATGAGGAACGCATATAGGATGTGTTTCAAATGGTCCACTTGTTCCCAATTCCCACTATGTCTTGAATAATATGTAGCAGGGTACATATGGAGCGAGTCAAGACTATGTGCTATGGGACTCCGTCATGGCACCGACACCATTTTTATTCTGTTTGGCACTGGACTTAAACTGGAAACATAGAAAAATGAGATCATATTTTCCCCCAAGATAACCACTGCTGTCACAGCATCCTGATGTTAATGCAGTGGGCTGGACCTGATGTCTAAACAGGAAGTATATTCAGATGGGCTCTGTTCCCATTATTTCACTAAAAAAAAAAAAAAAAAAAAAAAAAAAAAAAGGTGTGCTAGACTTACGTAAACCATATATATGCCAGAAAATTTCACAAAACTAAGTTTAGTAGCATCAAAATTGTATTATTTACTGATGCAATACAAGGTTATGCTGTTCCTGATATTTTATGAGTGTTCAGTAAAAAGTTTGTCTTGTGCAGTAATCTTAAGTGTCTAACTGACACACCCAAACTCAGGATAAATGTGATTGCTCAGTAGTAGCATTTGAAAATACAGTATATCGAGTTAGCAGAGACAACGCCCGGTTATTCATGATTAAACAGCATGTATACAGTGTACTAAATATTCTGTTCCTTGGCATTCATTCAAAAGAATGGCCAAAACAGAAACGCACTTAACCATAATAGTCAGCAAAGTATATACCCATTATAAACAAACAATGTAACCGTTAGTTATACATTTTGCAGAGATACAGGTATTTTACACATGCCAATTTAATGACATACCAGCTTTAACCCTTTGAGCGCCAAATTTATTTAAGGAATTAAAAATGTAGTCATCCCTGGCTGTTGAAAACCTATCATGTGGCAACTTGTTTAAAAGAGCTACCCTGCGGGAGCTCTTTTAAACAAGTTGCCACATGACAGGTTTTCAACAGCGTCTGACTTTGATATCTTACATCATTGGGCAACTATAGTTGCCCACGGCGCTGAAAGGATTGAGACGAGAATCATTTGCGGGAAAATCCACGAAATGCCACAGAGGCTGTGCAGTGATCCAGCGGTAAAGTGATAGGTATCGTTCAGGAACCAGACGCGAGAACAGAGCAGTGCAGAAAAAAAAAAAAAAAAAAAAAAAAAAAAAAGGGGGGATTTTATTTGGAAAGGGAGCGAACCCCCGCAGAGCAGGAGGCAACGGTACAAAGTCCACAATCCAAAAATCAATCCCAGGGACAGAATCCAAAGTCGAAAAACCAGGGCAGCAAAACAGTAATCGTGGTCGGGCAGAAAAAAAGGGTTCGGTACACAGGCACAGGTTTGTCAGAGAAGCAAAAGCCAAAAATCCAGAGGGCGAAATCCAAACCGTTACCAGGGCAGCAAACACAAAACTCGTAGTCGGGCAAAAGGGTTCAAAAACAGATGCAGACAAAAGTACAAAAGAGCAGAGCCAAAAATCGTAAGTCGGGCGGTCCAGTCAGAAGATTAACACTATGAGTACAAGGCGAAAGATAGCAGCACAGGTAAACAAGAGGAACGTTCTGACGGGGAACTATAGTGAGAAGACAGCTTAAATACACTCAAGGGAAGTCACATGCTATGATTAGGATCAGGTGATGAGGATCAGACTAATTACAAAGGAGGGAACATGAGGGAGAACCTAATCACATGAAATTGGCAAAAGCCAAAACGCGGACAGGGAACACGAGACAACCTATGACAAAACATACAGCTCCGGTTAGGGAGTTCTAATGTGCACAGATAATGAGAGGTAGGACAGAGTGGAGCAGGTGCAGAGGATCTGCTGAATTGCAGGAGAGACAAAGTGAAGGCAAGAGGCGGAGACTAGAACAGGGCGAGTGCTGAGAGCTTGTTAATCAATTAGTAAGTGCAGCTATACAATCCCTAGTGCTCGTTAGTAAGTTAGTATTATATACAATGTTAGTTTGGGTTAGTAACTTTAACGAAAACAACAAACTGTTAGTATTGGTTAGTAATATAGAAAAGAGAGGCGAAGGAAGCAAACGAGATTGGAAGGAATGTTTGAAACCCAGAAACCATGAAATCACCTAAGCATGTGACACGAGGACTGGGGAGAAGCTGTAACTTAACAAGAGACCAGACAGGGGAGACAAAGTGCAATGCAGGGCATGAACAAAGACATGGACCGAATCTAACAGAATAGTGGATTGGGAATGGCAAAAACGAAAACATGGCAAAGTACAAAACGAAACCGAACATGGCAAAACCTAACAGACATAATCATAAACATAACAGGGAGTGGCAGAATCATAACAAACATGGCAGAATCATGACAGAAAGAGCAGAATCATAACATAAAGTGAAGCAAATGACTGAAGTCCTGATGAGGGCAGAAGTAGGGTCACCTCGCCCCTTCTTTTCTAGTTGAAGAGCCTCACCTGGATTGGGCACCTCTGCAGCGAAGGCCCTTAACTCACTGGAAGAACCTCTGTTACACTTTCCATTTCAGCAGATTTAATTAAGAGACCCTCAGCACGAGTCATCACAGCCGGCGCATTATGCTGTTTCCACAATAAAACACAAGGAGAGCTGTATCATACAACCGCATTCTCTGTGAAAAACCATATTTAATGTGGTTATTGCCCACAGCATATTTTCATAGCAGATAAGCATTTTTTTTTATGCCCGAAGAGGGAACCTACTGCTAATAGTAGCAGTGGGTGTTTAATACTGCAGTTAAATTTCTAAAAATATATTGCAGTGCTTGACAAAATTGAGAGCAGCAAGTAAAAAAATATGCACACATTTTACAGGTTCAGCAAAAGCGTAATCCTATCTCAGTTCACTGGCCAGATCACAGGCGACGGACAAGTTATGCTCAGTAAAGTTTTCACCCATGTACAGTAGTGTGCAGTGATGATAATACTCCAACACTTTCGTCTGAAAGAGGTCCTAATATATTGCTTCTAAATAATTTTTTGATTAAAATGTATTGAAAATTACGAACAGGCAACGAGAACAAAAAATCATTCCCACCACTATATTGAGGTAAAAATATGGGTAATACAACGTTGTAAACAAAAACACCAAAAACATCCATTTTTTATAACAATTGAAAGATGTCGCAAATTTTTGACTCTTTCATTGCCTGAGTGTATGCTTGAAGGTTCATTCCATGATTATTGGCACTAAACAATTCGATTAAACCGGTGCGGGTAACCGGGGCGTGGCCACGCCCCTCGACCATGTTAGCAAGCCTGCGACTGTCATGGATCTGCCCCACTGGCTGAAAACGACAAGCCGGCGGGCACAGGGACCATGGGCCCAAAAGCTAAGAAAGGGACCCAAATGCACAGGCGGAGTAAAAAATATAAAAATCTTTAATTAACCAAGTAAAAACAAACATGAGGAGAGCAGCAGCACGAACACGACAGGGCTTCAAAACCAGAATGCTGCTGCACTCAACTGAGGCACAGCAAACCCTTAAATAACCAGACCTTCACCTCCACCTCAACGAGCCGCACCTGTTGCCCGTTGAGGTGGAGGTGAAGAATGCAGCAGGGGGAGGGACTGCAAGGACAAACCCTTACAGCGACAGTCGATTCCCCTCCCCCTCTCTGTCAGTGCTGAGCGGAGCTTCAGCACCCAGGACAGCGGCCGGAGAGCCTACGCCCGCCCAGCACTCCCTAGACCCTGGACAGTTCCCACCAGCTGTGAGTCGTAAGGCTAGGCGGGCCTGGGAAAAGGGTGCAAGAGGAGCAGCAGCTGCACTTCGCTGTAATCAGAGCCGCCCAGAGCTCTAAAGAGCGCGCAGTTGCAGGGAGGCCAGTGAGGAGTGCGCATGCAAAGCTATAGCTAACCATGTGTCTATGTTTTCTCATTTAAGATTCCGACAGTGGGGAGACTGGGCGTTCAGGCAGAGGCTGGGCCTCATTAAGACTGCAACATCCCAAGCAAGCCCCTGAAAAGTAGTTGCCACACCGGGCCATAAAGCTACGCTGCCCACTGCCCGGAAAAAGGCTTCTGCGTCTCCTGTTGTTTTTTTGTTAAAAGAGCCGCTTTTTGAATACCATTACAATTAGCGCTATGCATGCGCAATTTTTTTGTATTGTAGATAATATAATTCCCGCCCTGAGGGCCGGTTTTGACCCAGCCTCCCGCCTAGTCTGTGCCTGTTTTTCCCGTGTCTCACTACACTGGTTTGAGACAACATTATTCTGCAAAATTACCTCTGATGGTCAGTTGTTTCAGGGTATAAGGTGACACGAACTTTGAGCAGTGTCCCAGTGTTAAACACGGTGGCACGAGCTCTCTGAGATTGTTTGTGGCCACATTGTGGCTTTACTTGATGTTGGAGACAATAAATGCTGCCATCGTGTTTAACTTCAAACCATATGGAACAGTTTAGTGAGTGAGGAAATTAAAAAAATATGTGAAAACTATGTCTGAAAGTTTAAATGCTGTAATCCAGGGGTGTCCAATCTCATCCATAAAGGGCCAGTATGGTTGCTGGTTTTTGTGACAGCCCAACGCTAATACACCTGCTTCTAATTATCAAGGTCTTCAGAGAGCCCCCTGATCACTTAATTAGTGGAATCAGGTGCTGTAGCCCTGGGCTGAAAGAAAGTCCTGCACCCACACTGGCCCTTCACGAAAAAGATTGGACACCCCTACTGTTATCAAAGCAAAGGGTGGCCACATTAGATATTGTCATTTTCTCTCAAAAAGACATTCTTTTTGTTTTATCTGTTTATTTATTTTCACTGATATGATCCAATACTACATGAAAGACATACTTGAATAGTACTTGGTTTCTGATTTATCTTCATTCTGTTAAGTGTAAAATCATCACTACACATTACTGTATAATTTGTTTCATTCAAATATCTTCACCAACTCGCCCATCCATCACCATGGTTCTGACAAAGGTTGCACTTATGCAGCAATTCAAACTGTTAAACCAAAGTGTATAAATGAATACCTTATTTGATGTGAACATCATTTGTAAATGATTACCAGATGCATGAGTAAAATGTTAATTGGCTGTTAGTAAATGCTTATTACTGCATTAACAAATGTTAATTATTGTACTCAGATTGCAAAGTGTTACCTACATATCCAATTCAATGCAGGTAATGCGAGTCAGTGAGTGCCCTCATACAAGAAAACTCACGCAGATGTAAAAGATACAAACCTTACGCACATCGTCAGATCAGAGCAGTGATGTGGCGTCCCTATCACCACGCCCGTCTGTGACATCAATCCGCATTTGCAGAATTTGAAACATCTTGGCAAAATGAAGACCTGTCTGGGATATCAGTCCAGATCCAGGCAAGATGAAGGCTGAGCCCCCGACCACCAGCGGATTCAATCACCTCCACATCTATCGCGGCTGTGATCTGTCTACAATCACATCACCTGCCAGACCGGTCTCAGGTGAAGCCTCCTGACGGTTTATTAGCGCCGCGCGGCAGCTACGCTGTCACCGAGCCTCAGTGTCGCGCCTGACGTTTCAATATCACCTCTGATCACTGCAAATTGAGTGAACGTAATGCGGTAATCGATATGTAATGTACTACATCATAAGCAGCCCGCACTATGCCTGCTTGATAGGCACAGCAGCAGTGAACAGCAGTCCACCCGCAGGAGAGCATTTCCTTAATGAAATATTTTCTCAGTCTATCTTTCTCCTGAAATTGGGACCACCTCGTGCGCCAGAGGACGAGACTCGCCCGTATGCGTCTCTTCACTTCCATAACTCAGTTGGATACCGTTCTCTAATAGTCCTCATTGCCTTCTTTTCAATTTCCGCAAGGTAAGACTTTTACAGTGAAGTTCAGCACGCTCATTTGATTTGGCAAGTGAGCGATATATTAATTTTTTAAACATCTTTTTTCCTGCAAAAATTATACCACCAAAACACAAGTGTTAACATGCCAAAAGGTTTTTTTTTTTCCTTCAAACGTTTAACCAGACATTATTATGATATTGTGACGGGGAGGCTTTGTGCATTGAATCAACCTAAATGGTGCAGAATCCTACGTTCCGCCGAACAATGATTAAGAGACTGTGGGCAGACAGACTCGCACAAAATGGATGGAGACCCAACCAACCTACAAGGTAGGTGCAAGGTACGAGGTAAGACTTTATAATGTTGGGGTAATGCACACCTTGCTTACAGACTTACTGTTTGCTCTATTACCAATGATGCTTCATAAATATTGCTTCTATGGTTTATCATGGGTTAATAAAAGAACGACCCTTAAAGAATCCAATCAAATTGCTGAATTATTCGACGTCTTTAAGTCTTTCCGCAGAACAAAGTAACTGCCAATTGAGCAAAGCGCTAATGTGATCAGCGGCGTTTCTGATGTTTTTCTTGAATTGGATGAATAGGCCTGCAAGAGCACGCCGTCTTACTCCCCGCTGAGATTCAAACATGCAATCTTTAGGTTTTACATCTCCTAAATGACTGAAGCTGAATGAGATGGTGATATATATAAACCCGGCATTGAACATTTCCTCTCCATCTTGACACTGCGAAGAAAAAACACGACCGAGACAAGGCACATTTCTGAGAGGCTTTGCGGTGACAGCTAAATATGGGAGCTGTGCTGCATGAAGACAAAAAAATAAAAAGACATCGCCGTGCATGTTTTGAAGCGAACGGCAAACGCTGCCTGTCAAAGGGAACAGAACCTCAGACTGAATGCACAGAATTTTGAGCAGGATTCTGTGTGAAAATGTTCTCTCTACATCTACTGAGGATAGAGTCGGCCATTCCAAACAAGCTGCTATATCCGTTTGGGACAGTAGTACGACTTGTTAGACACACAGAGGTGCACAGACACTCACATTTTTTATCTACATGCAAAATACAGTGGAGACCAAAAGTCTCGGGAAATGCAATGTTTTCATTTTTAATCTAGGACTAATACAATTTCTGCACTCAGTTTACACGTATTGTCCAGGAATAAATCTTGCTTAAAAAGTGTGCGTGTTTATTAAAGGACATTTGTGGTATTTGGGTGTGTCCACTTGCAATCATGATAACCGCCCTCAATCTGCTTGGCATCGATTCCACCAGTTTATGAGTCACTGCACCTTCCATTTCATCCCAGCCCTTTCTAACGCTCCTGATAAAAAATGTATCTGGACGTTTGGTCTCCTCCTCTTTGAACTGCTCATACGGATGTTTGATTGGGCTCAGGTCCAGTAACTGAGGTGGGAACACCATATAAATACACCTAATAAACTCCCTATAGGTTAGCTACTGTAGCTGGAGTCTCCTATTTAGCCTTAGCCCTTGTTTTATTTATTTATTCATTTATTTATTTTTTTGATGAAAGCATCCATGACTTGGGATCTTCTGCAGAGTTTTGTTACCCTGTGTCGACCAATGAATACATACATCCATGTATCAATATTCATATACAGTAAATATAAATAAAATATAAAACACTTTTGCCTATGTGCTGTCCGACCCCCATTCTTAAGGCTTTGCTGTGCTACAAGGTGAGTTATCACAGATAGGAACAGTGCTGGCCATTAAATCAGGTACAGAGAGGGCAGACAGTCAGCGGCTCTCAGGCTGAGGCTTCCTAACACACTTTAAATTTTATCATCAGCGTGACACACTTCCTCCAGCCGAGGCTGACCACAGGACAGCTCGTTCACTGGAGTTTATGAGTCAGTGCCTCTCGAAGGTAGCCTAATGGCATATCCATTTAGATGACTCATGGGGATCTCCCTCTTACAGTTTATATCGTTTATACACATATATACACACACACACACACACACATGAGTGAGCCCGAGATATTGAATTTATGAAACAAAAATTATCACTCGAGTTTCATAAATTTGATATCTTGGGCTCACGAATTTGAGATCCTATTTATCCCATAAAAGTCAGCTTTGTATTAATTGGAACATTTTTTAAAAGTATTTGCTTCAAGTTGGCGGTCTATTCAAGTCAATAAGATGAATAATTAGGTAGCTAGCATGCTAACGCTTTTCGTCGTTAAATTAATAAATTCAAGTTTCTGTGGTAACAGTAACTCATGTGACTTATTACTTTAATGGCAAAAAGTGCAAGCGAGCTAACTAGGGAACTATTCATCCCATTGACTTGAATAAACCCCAAACTAGAAACTGATGCTAGCAATGGCAAACGGTTACTAGCTGGAGGATTGGTAACACTACTGTGTTTGCCAATGAACGGAATCTGACCAATCGCAACACGAGAAAGATGTATTATACGTGTATAATACCAAACCTGTATCTCATGGGTTGTATCACACCAATTTTTCATCACTTATGGGATAAATACACAGTATGTACACGCACTGTATATTTTCTTTTAACCCATACCACAAGGACTCATGTGAAACAAGGCTTATATTTATTACATAAACAAGTTCTAGTCAGCGAGATCTAAGAGGGGAAAAAAAAAAGAGTAGGTTATTTATACATATGGAACTACAAGGCGGAGATGGCACAGTTGCTGGAGTTGCCAGATTACGCCGACTCCGACGACAGTAACGAATGGCGTGACACGCAGCACTGGCGGCGGGGAAACTGGCGTCACAGGTGAGAGCGCCTCGTCTCCTCGCAGGTGAAATCGCGCCTTCCTGTTAACATGTTTCCTCAGGTCAACAATAAATTAGTGGCAGTCTGCATGCACTAGTGCATCTCTGCCCCCGTATGCTGCAACCACAGACTACAGGAAGAAGGGGAGAGGGCAGTTAATGTCTTTGATAAAATGCACGAGCTCCGGGTGGCACAAGCGCGGCGCATCGACCGCCCGTGATTGATTTAGCGGCGGGACTTTGGCATGGATCAATTTTTGTTTAAAAAATGGATGTTCCCAGGCAGCGCTGCGCACTGGGGATACAGCAAATCCATTTATTAAGTGTGATAATTACAGTGTAACATTAACTATCAGGGTAGTGTACTTCATCAGCCTAGGGAAGTGGAACGAGCCGCAATACAGGGGGCCGTCGTATCGAGGTCGATGTACGCAGACAGGAAAACGGGGGGGAGGGGGGTACCAAACAATCCGAATCACCCAGAGGTCCAGAACATTAAGGGAGATGAAATATAGCTGGAAATGACTTGACCCCACAAAGGAACCCCTAGCAGTAGAAAACAAGATTATCTTTGATGAAACGGCAATATAAGGACCCTTAAACCACGCCCCCACCTGAAACATCGCCACCACAAGATCAGTGTTAGGAAGAGCGAGAAGAGATTCCAAAGCACTCTGGAGAAAAGGAAAGGCAATTTCATCCCCCATCGGCCAATCAGCGCTGCAGATTTGACAGTAATGGTAAATATTCATAATACATTGTCAGGATTAATTACTCAATTACGGTTATACATACTGCATCGACTGTGGGGAGAAAAGGGCCAAAGAACGAGTAATGTGACATTTCAAAGCCGATACTAAACGCAAAGAAAAATTTGAATTCCTCTGTCAACTGCCTTTTTTTGACTTTCTAGTCTCTCTGGAAGGTCTCCCAGTCTGTCAAAACAGAATTCTAAATTACACAGTTAATGGACATTTTCATCGCTGCCATTACATTGTCAAAGGCAGCCTTGCAAACAGTCAATTTAATGATAATGGAGGAACCTGGCCAGTTCGAGAGACCGTCTATAGTTCATTTGCATTACATTACCTTTTTCTTATCTGATTTGTGTGACTACATTTCAGTTTTTTTGGGGGGTAGGTGGTATGGGGGGGTGCTGTAAGGGCAGCAGTGCTGAAATAAAATGCATGCATTTGGCCGTCAAGCCCAAAGATGCTTAAAGTAAAAATAATCTCTGTCCCCCGTTTTATTTATTTTTACTTTTTTGTCGTTGCATTTCCCTCCAGGCCTGAAATTGAACCAAAAGAAACAATGAAGATGTTGTGAAACAGAAGAGCCAATTTATACTTCCCTTATTTGCATCTTTCTGGGGAGCCACTGAGCACTCTACAAACCACAACGTAATTAAAACAATGTTTTTAATGCATAGTAGTTAGCTATAACTTAGTTGAGGGTAAACTCCTTCTGGGTTCTAGTTTTTTGAAGGAAACTTTGACCAAAATTGTCTTCAAACCAGGAAAAAAAAAAGCAGCATGATGCATTGGCACGCTCACTGCGAGTGAATGATCGCAGGGGAGAGAACACCCAATGCACAACGCTATCTGTACTGTTATCCAGACCAGATCTGAAACATTTTCCGCAGAAATAAAGTAGAGAAATACTACATAAGGAGGGTGGAAGATGATGCCACTGGTCTTGAAACAACTGCAGGAACTGTAAATGAAAACAACCCAAGCCAATGAGAAATAGCCACTGTATGTCACAAAAGGCACAAGGTTTTTTTTTCACAGCTGTTACACTTCGGAGCCAGTGGTAGTGTATCATCAGGCTGCATGCATCTCCTGTATTATTTAGTATTTACAAATAAAATTTCATAGTCTGAATTCTAAATTGTGAAAATATGGACTGACCATATGGTTCCACACCATGTTTTCACAGCACAGTACTGCTCAAAAGTTTGGAATCACTCGCGATTTTCACACGCAGCCTCAATTCTGAAGAAGCTGGCACATTACGCAAAGTGCAAGTAAAATCCAAAAGGGGTGATATCGTCGGCCTGCTGATAAAACCTCGTATCTTCAAAATGATAAACTTCACAGGAAAATAAAAAATAAATATAAAATAAAATAATAATAAAATAACAAATATATAAATATAATTTAAAATATAAATAAAATAAAAAATGTTTAATTTTGCATGTAAGAATAGTGGACATACGAGTTTTTGTTTCTTATCAATTTGGAGATACGAAGTTTTATCAGCAGGCCGACGATATGTTGTTTTATTCCCTGGATTGTGAAGTTTATAAAGTGTGCCCATCTTCAAAGACACACCAATGAGAGTTACTGCAGTCCACAGGGAAATCCACTGAAAATAATAACTAATACAATTAGTATCCCAAATGCCTAAAATGTAAAATGCAGGATTAAATCTTGCAGAGGACATTTTGATGAAAAATCACAAGAATAGATATAAACTGGGAAATTGTTTGTATTAAAACATTTTTGACCCACAGTAGTACTTAAAATACCAAATAAAATTAAATTCATTGTGGCGCTTTTTTCACTATAATTTGCAATTACACAAACGCTTAAAGGGAATAATATAGCTAGAACTACGTAAATGGCAAGTGATTCCAATCTTATAAGTGAATCTTTTTACTTGAAGAAAAACTCAGCATTTGAATGAGATCTATAAAAAGTAAGGCTTGTCTTTTGTGTTATTTCCAAGGACAGGTCTTTATCGGAGATGGGAGGATGTAATCTCTCTGAGTGAGGCTGTATTCAGTATGCACGCGGTTCACTTCAGTCTTTTAAAGGCCCTCCTTTCCCCTAACCCCTCGGCAGACCCCTGACCTGCCGCCCATCTCCCGGGCTGATGAACAGCTGTACTTCAGTGCCCCGGCCGGGCCAGAGCGGACCGCGGCTCCAGGGACGGCCGCGCCTGTGACGCGGGGCTCGGTGATTTAGCGGTGGACATGGGGGTCGTTAGGATGAGTGAGTGCAGCGGATCGACAGACGCATCCCCGCGCCCGGCTGCTCGGCCGAAGGGTTAGCGCTGGGGTCTCATCCATTCAGGTGACTGACAGCGCAATCAGAGGCGCCTTAATCACGCCTGCCTGTCTCATCGATGGCGAAAAATCCCGATACGACCGTACACCCCCCCCACGCCCCCGCCCCACCCTTCTCGGACTACCACCTTGAATGATTCTCCATTTACCATTTGGCAACTCTCCAGCGGAGGGCAGGAAATCACCCAAAAGAGCTATTTCAGACTTGTCAGAGTCAAAGTCACGGGTCAAAGACTTTCGGTTTAAGAAAATAAGTAGAAGTTGTTGGAAGAGGGCAAGACAATGATACATCTTCCTTTCAACCAGGACAGCGAACAAAGGCCACCTTGCCTCCCTTTTCAAGTGATTTGTACAGCGCGTAATGAACAAAGAGCCCAGTTGTTCGGCCCACACTCTACTGATGTTTCGCATCGGGTGGCATTAATATTTCATACACATGAATTAACATGAAAATTTGCACCTCCAAGGTCTACAGAGAAACTAAACAAAGGAAGAGGAAATGGATAGTGAGAAAGGAACGACACTCAATTCTTTCACTGGAGTTGAGCTGAGAATCGGTTCTGGGCTTCTGTAGCAAAAAAGAATACTACCTACTCTTGCCTATTACCCTACCTATAAATTATATGTCAATCCATTAAAGATTTCTGAGACAGGTCTTTCAGACCTAAAAGGTCACAGCATCAGAAAACACCTCAATCTTGTAGCTAGTGAAATGAAGAACAAGCTAGTTTACCATTCTACTCTGCTTGGTCTCGGAGTCCAATATATTGCCAGGACATTTGACATTGCATTTCTGCTCTGAATTGATAACTGAGAGGTACCTTTGAGGTTGAACCATGTAGGCTGCATCAATACTGCAGGGAATATAAAAGAAAGCATTAGCACTTTTGTTCTGAATTAGGTGTCTGAAAGGGAATGCCTGAAGGCCATGGACGTTGGAGTCCAGCTGACATACACAGGTCAATTCCTAGTGTCTTGGCTGTTTGTTCTGACATAAACGAGCTTAAATGAAACTAGTTCAGAGAGATTACTCGATGTTAAATTACTTAAACTAAATAAACTGAAGAACAGCATTCCATAATGAATATTCGGTACCCAACACTGAATGAAATGAGAATTGAACTTCAAGTGAACAGTCATGCGTTGTTTTACATGCTGGTCCTTGTTTGGCATTCTGTCAGTAATTAGCCATACTGTAAAATTATATACCCACACAAAGCAGCATTTCAAACAAAGCTGTCATTGTTTAACACATTATTTAGAAGCATTAGCATTGCACTCTTCCTGCCTATTCTGAGACATATTTTGAGCTGTGCTCTCGCACTCCATACAGTATCTCACTGAATTAAAGCTGATGTATTATCCAGAGATGCCCAGCAGGCAAAAGGGCTTGAGATGTTAATCTGTGCTAGCTAATGGCTGTGTGAATTATATACATATTTTAGAGAAGATATGAAATATTAGTCAATCTGTGGAACACAGAGATTAAAATGTAATTAAGGCATTACACTTCCAAATGGTCAGACTGATTTTATGCAGATTTGGAGAATAATTGCTTGAAAGGAACTGTGTGACCTATAATATTCAGCACAAAAAAAAATGGTTTCTTTCCAGGGTAAAATGTAATGAGATGAGTATTAAGACTAATCGTCATGTCCTGAACAACATTCTGTTGTAATATTTCACAGATGGGTACACGTAAGACAAACAGGTTCAGAGATATATGCAGATTTAAGGATAAGGACATGAACACATGGTCATTTTAAAAGGACAGCCAGCGTTAATAAATCCCCCACAAGCCGATCTGGAGTCGCAGAACCCGAGCACATGGCTCCCACCCACGACACGGGCTTATAGTGCAGGACTGACCAGACCTGCTACAAGTCCACTAGCGTCACATCAATTCTGTCTCAACAGCGCGAACACATCAGTCGAAAAAAAAAAAAACGAAATCAAAACGGTCCCACCTCTTTGGATTAGCGAGACACATGCTTCACAAAGAGCACTGCTTGGATAAATGAAAACAAAAATAAGCCTATGAAATATGCAGCGTCTGAAATCGCCCATTGATGTAGCGCATAAATAAATATAATACAGTCCGTTTCATTATTATCGCGTGTTTGTATTAAAGTGCTCGTCGATTAATTCGCTCTTTGAGAAGAGGAGTCACATGGCATTTCGCCCGTGCTGCCGGACTGTGATAATCTTCCCAAACGCGCCCGTCCCCCCGGCTGCCTCTCCCTGGGCAGGAATCTGGTATTTATTTCTGAAGTACTTTGCGTCCAATCACCAGCGGTGGTGCTTTTTTGTCGCCTCGTAATCCCCGACACACAGCTGCTCTCGAAGATTACCGTGGGCCTGCGACAAAAACAAAAGGCGCTTTAAATAAATAAATAAATAAATAAGGAAGGGTTTGATCAAGGCATTAAACTGGCGGCTCGGATAAAGATGGACTGCTGTTTGTTCTCGGGAAAATGGCGGCAGAAGAATCGCATTGTGCGTCCCGTAAGATTTACCTTCAGAGTTATTTGGAAGGACATGCTAAATCTAAATTTCTATTTGGCTTGAAAGGACAGGCTTCTCCGATACGGGAGGCGAGAAAAAAAGAATTCCTCTGCAGGAATTAATCTGCGATGACAGGTTAGTCACACCACGCTCCATCTTTGCGTGTCTAAAGCCAGAGTAAACACTGCCTAATCAATTACCCATCATCGGCGATAGATCACTGTCCTCCAGGGCCAACGTGGCTTGACTGCGGAAGAACTCGATGCGATATGCAACGAGAGAGATGCAGCCGCTGCACGAGGCGGTTCACTGGGAGCACACCTCATTTGTAAGCAGCATGACGAAAGGCCCCGTGAGTTATGAAGGATTTCTCCTGAAATTGGATCTTTCCAAAAACTCCATCAGCAGAGCCCTAGCTGTGCAGATGAGCCTTGTGCGCTGGGCTGGCTCCCCACTGCTGAATATGCAAAGACACGAGTACCTTATTGCCATTTTCCAGGGGCAGGTTTGTCACCTTCGGCTGCGAAATGCGTACGCAGAGGAGATTACTTCATATTACCTTCATATGTATCGTTCAGTGATTCAACCCAAGGCAGCCTCATTTCCATCTGGAGGCCATCATTTCGCAGAACTCCATGATGATCGTCATAGCAATCTTGATGCGGGGGAAAAATTAGAAGCGTGCTGTCTTCAATCACATTGCAATCTGTAGCTCTTCCAGTGGGATGACAGGCATCAATCTCTGACTACAGAGAGCTCAGGGAACGAGGTCACTAGCATTATGCACTACACACGACGTCTACATATGATACTGTGTTTTGGGGCTGAGGACCATAGTACTAGAGTGCATTTGAGTGGGGGCTGGGATCTGTGGCTTTCCACTGTTATGCATTGATCATTTAGCACAGATGCTAATATGATGAAGTAACTGAACACAGCGTTGGCTATAAATTGGTTATTCCAGGCCACGAATGCCCGGTCAACAAGTACATGGGCTCCCAAACCATGAAAACTCAATTGTGCTTGATCTGTCACTATATACACTAATCAGCCATAACATTATTGCTAAGGTTGTGTAGACTCCCTTTTGCCACCAGTGCTCCACTAGACCTCAGAAGATGAGCTATCGTATCAGGCACCAGGACGTCTACAGCTGATCCTTTAAGTCCTGTAAGTTGCGAGGTGAGGCCTCCATGGATTGGACTTGTTCGCCCAGCACATTCCACAGACTCTGATTTGCATTGAGATCTAGAGAATTTGGAGGCCAAGTCGACACCTTGAACTCATTTTTGTGTTCCTCAAACCATTCCTGAATCATTTTAGCAGTGTGGCTAGACGCAATAGCCTGCTGAAAGAGGCCACTGCTATTAGGGAACACTGTTTCCATGAAGGAATGTGTTTGATCTGCACCAATCTTAAGGTAGGTGGCGCATGTCAAAGTAACATCCACATGAATGGAGAACCCAAGGTTTCCCAGCAGAACATAGCCCAGAGCATCACACTGCCTCCACTGTCTTGCCTTCTGCCCATAGTGCATCCTGGAGCCATATCTTCCCCAGGCAAGTGACACACATGCACTCGACCATCCACGTGATGTAAAAGAAATTGTGATTAACCATATCAGGCCACCTTCTCCCATTGCACCATGGTCTAGTTCTGAAGCTCACGTGCCCATTTTAGGTGCTTTCGGCAGTGGACAGGGGTCAGCGTGGGCACCCTGGCTAGTCTACGGCTACACAGCCCGATACGCTACAAACTGCAATGCACTGTGTGTTCTGACACCTTTCTATCAGAACCAGCATTAAATTTTTCAGCAATATGAGCCACAGTAGCTCTTCAGTCGGATCAGACCACACAGGCCAGCCTTCGCTCCCCATGCGGATCAGTGAGCCTTGGCTGCCCATGACCCTGTCACTGGTTCACTGGTTTTCCTTCCTTAGAGCACTTTTGATTGGTACTGACCACTGCAGACCGGGGATCACTCCACAAGAGCTGCAGATTTGGAGATGCTCTGACCCAGTGTTCTAGCCATCACAATCTGACCCTTGTCAAAGTCGCTCACATCCTGACACTCGTCCATTTTTCCTGCTTCCATTACTTTGACTTCGAGGACAAAATGTTCACTTGCTGCCTAATACTGTATATACCACCCACTGATAGGCGCCATTGTTGCGAGGTAATCAATGTTATGCATTTCACCTGTCAGTGGTCATAATGGCTGATCGGTGTAGATATCCAGATACATGGACTACATTAAAAAATTACCAAATAAAGGCTTATACTGTGTTTCTATCATTTCAGAAAATTTTGAGTACATTTCAAGATAAGCTTTCTTAATGTCAGGGGAAGATTGCGTTTTTTCTGTGTTTCTATACGAAATGTAATGTTCCACCAAGGAAGACGTGAGGCCGCCCATCCTGGAATAAGTGCGAGCGTATCCATCCTCAAGGTCTCGACACCCTCCCCCAGTAAGCCACCATCAGGTCATGACCTGTGCTTTATGAGTCTCTGTCAGCGGGGACCGATTACAAGGGCACTTTACCTGAAGAGCAATTACAACCTGAAACAGCCCATAATCTATCTGCTCTATCAAAATACAGATTAGCTGGAAGCAGCTCCTGAACTTGACCACAGCAATTGACAGTTGACACTTCAGCGTTTGCTCTCGAGTGGGTCTGGCCTGGGACAATCGAGGGGGGTTTGCAGGCTGATGGATCGGGACAGGAGGGAGTAATGGGTTGTCAAATCCCATATTGGGCATCAGGAACGGTTTTGGGCTGGGAATGGGGGTACGACATGCTTTAATCGAAATGAAGAATTGTGGAAGAAGGAAGCATTCCCCCTCTCCCCTTCCCCATCATTCTGTGTCTGTACCTGCCAATCCCACCTGTTCCCTCCCATTGTTATCTTCTGAATGTCCCTCCGAGACCTCCTGTTGGTCATTCATTGGTTTTCCTCTTCATTTGTGTTTCTGTGTCCAATCAGTGTGAACTTTACTGTAAAGCCCACTTTGTTCAGGTATAAACTTCTAAGAGCCCATTCTGGGGGTCTCTTTCCCCTGGTGCCAGGCAAAGGGCCTCAGACTTCAGCAGTTGCTCTTTGTTTGTAGAATTACCTGCTTATAATTTAACCTGCACAATAACTTTGTTAAAAGACTATTGGCTTTAATTACTCAGTTCCATGACAGGATTAATTCAGATTTGGAATGAGATAGCAAAGACACTTTTTGGGGGGGACAGTGGCAGTCTCTGCAATGGGCATTTTAGTCAATTAAAAACGGATCACATAAATGTGACTTGATATATGAGGTAAGTGAACACTCACGGAGGGAGAACTCGAGAATCCCACAGTCATTCAGTTAAATCGATGATGACCGCAACTCACCTGAAGAGGCAACCAGTCTTCGTCCAGAATGGCTATAGGAAGAAGGGGTGAAGGGGATGTAAAACTAGGGAGTTTACAGAAAGGGAGGACAGAGGGAGACTAGGCAGAGAGAAGGAAGAGTGACAGGGAGGAAAGGGGGAGAGTATCCGCCATACTGTTTTTGACAGCGGAAAGAAACGCAGGCCGACAGCTAAACCCACGAGTGCTGACCAGCCTGGATCCAGCTGTCAAAAACACATCTGGCGTCTCCAGGACCAGGATGGCCGCACAGAAGGAGAGGAAGCTGCCTTTGTTCTCCTCTACGCCGATACTGTCAGGTTCGAAAGTATGCGGACAGCGACACAATTTTCGTTACTCTGGCTCTATACACCATCATAACCAATTTGAAATGAATCAATCAAAATGCGCTTACAGGGTGAGCATCTGCTTCAACTTTGGGGTTTTGACAAAAATATTTAAAAAAAAAAATATTTATGAAACATTCTGGAATTACAGCCGTTTTTATACATAACATCCCCTCCCATTCCAGTTTTAGGGGCTCAAAAGTATTTGGGCAAACTAGCATTCATAAATTAAAATATCACTTTAAATACTTGGTCACAAGTTTTTTGCCGTTAACTCTTTGAGCGCTTAATACATTTTCAAGGAATTAAAAATGTAGTTATCCTGAGCTGTTGAAAACCTATCATGTATTAACTTGTTTAAAAGAGCTCCCCTGCGGGAGCACTTTTAAACAAGTTGACACATGATAGGTTTTCAACTGCACCTGGTTTTGATATCTTACACCATTGGGCAACTACAGTTGCCTGTGGCGCTCAAAGGGTTAATGGCTGTCTGAAATCTGGAGATCATCAGATGCTGGGTTATTTCTTCCCTGGAGATGTATTCACAGCAGCTGTCTGTAGTCTCTGCTTGTTCTTGTGGAGTTTCGCTTTCAGCAGGTGAAAAGCATGATCCATTAGATGCAGGTCCGCTGATTGACTTGGAAAGGGTAGAACATTCCATGTCTTTCCCCAAGAAATATCTTGAGTTGTTTTCTTAGTTTGCTTCAGGTCTTTGTCCATCTTCTCTGTGATTCGCCTTCCAGTGAGTTTCAAGGCATTTTGCTGAATCTGAGCACACAATACCAGCAGATTACATCTTGTGGTAAACCCTCTGTAATAACTCTGGTCAAATCTTCTTTTTGTGTTGACACTGACAGATATGCCCACCCCCTGGAGAGAGTTCTTGATCTGAAAAGTAGTTATGTGTTTTTTTTTTTCATCACCAGGAAAAGAATGCCTCCGCCGTCCACTACAGTTATCAGTGGTCTCTGCGGCCTGGTGGTCCTGCGCCCAGGAGTGTGTTCTTTATTTTCACTAATGAGCCAAATAGTTAATTTCACCACTCCTAATGTTTTTGCTTCTTCTCAAATAGGTTTGATTTGATTTTTCAGCCTAATAATGGCTCGCTTCAGAGACCGTGACAGCTCTTTGAACTTCACATTGAGTGTTAATGGCAACAAATTCCAACAGCAAATGCCATGTTTGAAATCAAGTACGGAACTTTCATCTTGCTTGCATATGAAATAATGATGAGTTAACACGCATCAGACTGTGCAGCCAATGGTTGAAACAACCTTTGGTCCTCGACAGAGGGGGAATTCATACATCAAAACTGCCATACTTTCCACACTATTCACCTGTTTTAGATGTCAATACCCTCAAATTATCAGCGAAAGTCTGCACTTGGCGCCTATATTAATTAAGTCATTTCAACTGCACTTATGCTGTGGTTGATGGCAAAAATAGCAATTACTGTTCAATGTTCAAACATTTGTGGACCTGACTGTACAGTTCAGGATGTTTCCCCACAAAGCATCCAGCTCATAGACATAAACTCACTCGACTCATTCCCCACATTATACCTGCGTAACCTCAGTGAACACAGGCCATATATAGCACTTTGACCAAACCTGAGAGAACCCTCTTTCCCCTTCAGGACTTCAAATGGATATTATATTGCTCAAGCAGCCGAAAATGTGTTTACCGTTCACCTCCAGATATGAACTTTTAAATGGCCAATAAAGCTTTGGAAACAAGGCATTTCTTCGACTCTGCACAGGCAGTCAACTAAAATCTACGCAATACAGTCAGTTGGATACTGTTATTACAAACAGTCCTTCCACTCCACGGATTTCACCTTCAAAAGGTAAGCAGGCATAAAAACAAGAAGCAATTATTTAGAGCGAAAACACACCTGAGGAAAGTAAGTCAGTACAATTTCACGCAACATAATGAAATGGATATACAACAGGCGAGAAAATAGATTTTTTTTGGTCCCCCTTGAATAAGCTTACTGACACATGAGCAAAAAAAGCAGTTGGCCTCTCTTTGTATCGATTGCGGTTGGTATTGATTTGTTGCTAAGCCCTGTAAGTTTGTTTTAGATCTACGGAGGAGAGAAGTATCTTGTGCAGAAAAGTACACACAATTGACTGCCAAAGGCCACCCTGCTTTATTGGAGGATGAAAATTGAAATTCTTTGAAATCTCCGGTGAGCTGAAGCTGGAGGATGTTGGGTAAGAAGCTCAACGGAGGAATATTCAGCCAGTGGCAGAACGCCAGAATCTCGCAATTATGCCGGCGTCTGTAGCAGAATGAAAGTTTCGGTCTGGGCCGGTCCTCACGTGGCTCACGGCTTTGCAAGCGCTTGGTTGTCTTTTCCTCTGTTATCCGGTTCTGATCTGTTTAAGTCTGGTGTACTGGTGAAGGATTTATTTTTGGAACGGAACGCGCTCTCTACCTTGTCATGTTCTCTTTCTTGCGTTTTCCCTCCGTTGCACCGTGGAGACCACGCTTTTTCATGAGGAAGTGAATTAAAGATTGCATCGGGTAGCGGCCCGCCGATTTCGCCTGGAGCAGAACTTGCCGGCGGCGGTCTGATGGGGATTGTCCTGCGAGCCCACAATCCGGGCCGACGATCTCTTTGCTGGCTCACCAGGTCGTTTCCAGAAACAGTTCAGGCCTACTTGCAGTGATGTTAGCCTCATTGGAGGCTACCTATATCTCTGGCACCCCCTGCAGGGCGAGCGGGGGAATGCAGCCGCTGTGCTAAAATCAGTGGAACATGGAACGTTGATCGCTCTGACGCACCCCATCACGAGCTGAACAGCCAGCATTCCCACCGCGTTTGTTTCGCTTCCAATGAGCATGCTCATTTCACCTCTCACCCTCTGACATTCAATGTCTGAGCGAATCAGTATGATTGACAGTATATTGATTGAGCGCCACCTGTGACACCTAAGCTCGCAGTATCTCAAGTGTGTTTTTTTTTTTCAGGAGAAAGGGAATGAACCAATAATGACAAAATGGACATGCTCGAAGACAGCTTATGACCAGAAGGAGACATCAAATTAATTCATGTTTTCGAAAGGCTTTCCCATAATATTGGCAGCATTCTTTAATTAGTACTGAAGGTGTAAGATTGGCTCAAGCCCAGGAATACATCAGTGTTATTATTTCATTGACTACGTGAGTTGAGTGGTCTAGTGTTCCAACCTCTTCAAGCAAAGCAGTCCATTGTTGTTACTGTTGTAAAAAAAAAAATGTACAAGGAACCAACTGATTTCTGCTGGGAGAGACTAGATTGAAATACAGGAAAAAAGACCTCATGGCAAAAGAAGTGCTTTTACATATCAGAAAAAAAGCTGTCACATTTTATTTGACAGATAATAAATGTTCTGAGTAATTTGGATTCCGTGTGTTCTTTTTAAAAGTCTCTATTCTCATCTGTTACCTGTGAATTCAGGCCAGATGTTCAATATGCCCTTTTCAAAATAAAGGGAGATTATTTTGCATATTTTACCACAACAACATTGCAAAGCTAGGAATAAATTTGAAAACATTAATAAAGGAGGAACAAATGTCCTTGAAGCCTTCTGAACTACACCGCAGTGCTGCTGCTTTGCCACGAAAACATCCATTAAGGGTTCTCTCTAATATTTAACAGGAGCATAAAATTAGAAAACCAAATGTCAAGCTTTTTAAGCTGAATGTTCTTGCGGAGCGAAAAAAATACTCACATTTTTAAATATTTATTGACTTTCCATTTTCAAATGCTGTTCCCAGTGTTCCGGAGTGACGTGTAAACTACTCTAACTGACTGCTGTGTGAGGCTGATTTGGGATGCCGTGTTAGTCTGTCTAACTTTACTCACTAACCTCCAATGTGACACAGCACAATTCCTCCTCGTTCTTTCCAAAAGATACACTGGTGTTGGTACTTGGTGGCGAGAGGCAGATTATGGTTGTAAGGAGTTCATCTCGATAAAATACTCAAAAGTGCCAGAAGAAGTCAGTAATTCCATCAGCTAATGTGGTCTGAAACATTATAAACTGACTTAGTAAAGTGCTGAAGTCGATTTCTCCATATTTCCCTCTGTACGCCTGTACAATTGCTTCTCTACCAGCAAAAACAGTATCCATCACTGGCATAGAAACTATTTTCCAGTGACATGGTCCACCTGCTGATGTCACGTATTTACATTCACACAGTATACTTTCTCAAATGAAAAACAAGAGACGACACTCGCCAAATGCAGTGTCCGTAAAGTACACCGGCCTGGGTCTACACATATGAAAGGCCCTTTCACAATTGAGATACGACCAGTTTACGAGCATTTGCGACCACTTTTTTTCGCTGTTGCACAAGCAGTCGCAAGGTGTCTTGCGAGGTGTCGCACTCGTTGCAGTGGCGCAGGCAGTCACACTAGGTCGCACCTGAGTTTCAAACATGTTCAAAATTCAGACGCGACCAAATGCGACCGGTCCAGTCGCAATAGGTCGCATTGACAGTAGTACAACTGTTGTACAACGTTGCAAACGTTGCACACAGTCGCCTGACTTGACGCAAGAGTTCGCACAAATTAAAAAGTCGCACTTGATGGATAGGAAATCGTGCAACACTCGTACGTGTGCCAGGGATGTCTAGCGAGGACTCGTGCAATGCTGTGCTACCATTATACGACTGTAGAGGCAATATAATTGCTCTTATCGTACGACTCCTTTTTCAATTGTGAAAGCTTTTGCGACGTTGTGCTACCATTGTACGACTGAATGAGGCGATACAATTGCTCTTGTCGTACGACCCCTGTTGCATTTGTGAAAGCTTTCTACGATTCAAGTGCAATAGAAGTTTTTTTTGCCCTGTTGTACAACCAAATGGCCACAAGCACAAGTTGCGCTCCGATTGTGAAAGGGGCTTTAGCCAGGTCGAGCTAAGGAGCTTCTGTCCCCAAAAAAAAAAAAAAACTTGACAGATCAGATAGTCCTTTTGCTTCAGAGTCCCTTTAGTTGAGGGAATATAATAAAACATCAAACAATATACTTTCTGCCATTTTGAATCTCAAATAAACATGTTCAACAGAATAAAAGTTGGCCCACTGCAGCCATAATTACAGTACTTTACTTCAATGTTGTTTGAATTTGTGGCATCTCCTTTTGTCGACAATACAGACCATCCACAGATTAGAATAGACCATCTTGGCGATGCTGCGCTCTCTTATGCCTCAGACGTATTTTCTCCACTTTCGCGAGTTGTTCCGGATAACAACATCTGCTCAGAGATGGTAATGTGATGTAATTTACTGCCGACTCTGTTCATGCAGTTATCCTAGTTATTATTGTATGACGATGCTGTTAGCCTAATTTGATGCGAAAGTTGCTTTGGACAAAAGAATTCGCCAAAAATAAACATAAAAGGCGCATGCATCTGCATTCACACATTATTTATGCTTGACCCAAAACAGTCCTCGACATGGTTCATATCCATTATGTACTGATGCATTTTTGCTGTACACATGCAAACTCACAAACAATATGTTTCATATATATATATATATATATATATATATATATATATATACACTGAGCAACAAAAGAAACACAAGTCAATGCAAGACCGAATTGAAACTAAGTACTTCTGTAATTATTATAATAATTTTATTTACTATTAGCACATGCACATTTATGCCAATTTCTTCCATTCTTTCTTTGTTTTGCAGTCACTTTGACCGGGTGGCCATATGAGTACATAAACTAACTTGCTAACTTGCATTTCTTTTTTTGTTCAGTATATATATATATATATATATATATATATATATATATATAAATGTTACAGTCAGATTGTGAAACCAGCCATTTCGTGAAATAACAGAGGTTTAGCGCTAGCCATTTCATGAAATGACTGAAATTTTTAGTCATTTCATGAAATGACTGGTTTCACAATGTGATTGCGACACACACACACACACACACACAAAGGGATTCTGTCTGATTCTGTCTATGTAGACAGAGCACTCCACGACCACAGCCTGTAAATGAAGAAGCACATTTTAGACTGACACAGGCCGACTGCACAAACCCTTCTGCAGTGACCCCGCTTGTTCAGCGGCAGACTGTTCAGTCCGAGAAGAAAAAAGAAAATCCAATTATTGAGCTCCAAAGCTGGAGAAGAAACTGGCCCAGTTCTGCACAATATAAAAAGTGGATTTCTCCCAAACCCTGAAAGAGTGGGGCTCATACGTCTCCAGCGAGAGGCTCACAAATTTATAAGCTCATCTTCTGACTAACCCAGCGAGCGAGCGAGCAGTGCCTGTCCAGACAAATGCACAATATAAAACAGTGGAGTGAGGAAAACAGAATGCATCATCTGAGTGACTATATTTCTTCCTCACAAAGCATTTAGAGAGGAGGCCAAGAGAATTTCAACACATCGCTATTGACTGCCATTCATCATCCTTGTCTGGTTCCATTGCCTGATTTTTTTTGTTTATTATGTCTTTCTTTTAACAAAGACACACATTCAAATTCACAAAAACAAGCATGGAGGGAATGCTAGACACCAAGCACTTAATTAAGAGCTTCAAATAGAGCCAATAACTATTCTGCCTCATGAATCATTTAGTTTCAGTCGGAATACTCATATTTCAGAGCCAAAATAATATGCTTCTTCGGAGGACGGAAAACAACAGCGAAAACAGCAGGGTCGATGATGGTACTTTGCATTACAAGTCATTGCCATATTCAGTGCCATTATGGATTGCCAATACAGGCAAACAGGCCCCTGTATTAACCAACACTGCGACAATTACAAGCCTCAGTATTTACAAAAGTATTGAGCAACTCGGAGATTCGTTTAATTTTCTGTGTTCTTCCAGCAGGAGGCTTTGGTCTCCAGTAAAGAAAGGCCTTGGGTAATTTTTCTTGAATAAACGTGAACATGAAGAGAGAAAGACCTTGGCCATTCTTTTAAATGGCCTCTGTTTGAACGGACACCAACAAAACTGTTCAAATAAAAATGACAAGTGCCAAACAGGAGCATATGGACCAAACAGTGGAACAACACAAACAAGGCGGAGTATTAAAAAACAAAGTGAGTAAATACCGTCAGCCACAGATTGGAAGGTGAAAGATGGTTCTCTATTTCAGTTTATCACCTCATCCAGTCTTCTTTTCCCACGTCAAAAAGACATTTATTTTCTTTGTAATTAAGTGCAGCAGTTCAGTTTTTCCCCCCATCTTGCACTACAGTGAACTCCAAACAGATCCCTTTAGTTGTGCAGTTTACTTCAGCCATATAGCCATTTTAAACTTTTCCCAGACTGAAACAGGCCAGACAATTGATGGCCTGTCTTTATCGTCTACACTCTTGAGAAATGCACAAAGCAAGCCGTGCAGTGGCGAGTCGCGATAGCTAAAAACGAGAACTGAAATGACTCATGAAATATCGGCACAAGCCGAGAGGGAAAACAATCCCTGAGAATAACAGTGACCGGACAGGGAATACACAGCATTGGGGAAGAGAAACAATCTCAATCATTTACATAAAAAAATGAAGTCGCAAAAGCAAACTCAACAGCAATTTTCGCGGCGTTCCGGTTCAGCGAGAGGGAAGCCGCGGGCGAACGCGAAACGTCTGACATGACAAAGCGTCTCCACACTGTCGCGAAAACTTCTGTGGGAGCTCTGTGTGGGACTGGAGCTGGGCGGTTGAGTCGGGGCGACTCGACAGGAAGGAGAACAGAGCAGTTAGCCTTAAGAGATGTAGAGTGGCAGTGAGTGCTGCGCTATGCCTTTCTAAGCGGCTCAACTCTTTATCTCCTCTTCGCACTGTTATTCCATGCCGAGCCAAAGCCCCGCATGCAAGCTATTGTTCAATTAAGCATTTCGTGTGATTTGCATGATTGTGTGTGTGTATGTGTGTGTGTCTAGTTGTGTGTGGTGATATGCATGCCTGCATGTGTGTGACGCACGTGCGTGTGCATGTGTGTTAATGCACATATGTGATCGCTATGTGAGCGTGTTGCATCCCTGTCGGAGTGATAAGCGTGCTTATGAGTTTGTGCCTGTGCATGCTTGTGGGTGTGTCTGTGGATGTATGCGTCCACGTGTGCTTGTGTGTGTGCGGGCGTGCATGTGTGCGATATGCATACATGGTACTCGTAGTGGCTTGTGTTTAGAAAATCAAAGTGATCGTGCAGCCTGGTGTAAGTGTTGGGCCTCTGTGCTGCAACAAGTGGATGGAGGGGTGTTGACTGTTTCCTGACCAATTGCTCCTGAATTCTTACTTGGCGACTGTACTCGCCCATATATTCCTTATTCTGTGCAACTGCCGGCGACCGCAGTCGCCACATTTGTTTATATCTGTTCCGATTGCCGGCGAGATCGCTCGACAAGAAGAACTGTGTTTAGGAATGCCCTCCCTCATAAATAAGTATTATATGCGCGTGACTTGGATTCTTGCTGTTCAGCTAGGACCATTGACTTCTCGACAATCTCGGAAGATCCAAATATCATTTCAGCGGCAAGTGCTAATATAACTTCATTTTAAAGTGAGTACATGACGCAGTATGAGCACGGTCGCGCTGATAGCGAGCAATGGAGAGACAGTGGCTATGCATACGACCATTGCCAAATGTGACAGATTATTAAATGCTGATATTATGGATTTTGTGTCCCACATCTGTCTTGCATTGTTCTTGCTAGCTATGTAGACAATTCTTGTTGGACAGGTATTGCAAATCTAGCCATTTTTCATCATACATGCATATGTAAAATGACTGTTGTGATCGCTGTACAGTACCAGCACACTCATATTACATCAAATAGTTCCCTTTTTGTTCTTTTTTTAACGAACCAAATAAATCTATATGAAATGTTGAATTAGAACTTATTTTGTCTCACAAATGAATACAAAAAATGGCGCATATAATACATAGTTTACTGTGCTCGTGTTTGTAGCGTCTGGGGAATTTCGGAACTCGTTGGGCCGCGGAGGGATGTTCCGCGGCCCAACTCGTTCCGAAATTCCAATCCGCTACAAACACTTGCGCCGTAACCTATATTTAATGAACCAACGATAACGTGGCCAATATGAGCCATTCATATATCAGAATACGGGAGACTCCATTGCGTCATCGTAATAGCTTGTTTTGAGTGGTTGAGGTCTGTAATTCTGGGTTATTTCCGTGGAAACGACCCGATTTTTTAGTATCAGTAGGTGTGATATCTGGATCAGTCTTGAAAATAAGCCAGTTGCAGGCTATATTACACTGATCCAGAACTCAGCTGCCAGCATGCAATAGGCTTAAATTAACTTAGCATGCTAAAGGTTAATATGCAGTAGTTTTACCAAGTGTCTCACCCCCCTTTTTTCTGTGTCTCTGTCCGAGGATCTTTCCCTCCACTACCCTGAGTCCTGGACCGTCTGAGCCCTGTCCCTCACCATGAGCACTGGCTGCTGATGTCCTGCTGTCCTGATCCGGTCCTGATCCAGTTCTGCACCATCCTCGACATGCCACTTCCTGGTGCTACAGACGCCACTGTTCAGATGGACTTTCATTGAACTCTATTGCCAATTTATTCTATTATTACTTTATTTTGTTATTGATTAGCTAGCCCGCGGAGGATGGGCTTCCCCACTGTAGCCGGGTTCCTCCTGAGATTTCTTCCATCTGGGGAGTTTTTTCTCACCACTGTTTGAGGAGTTTTCTCCCTACTGGGAGTTTTTTGCCTCATTTGCTGTAGTGGGGAATAGGCTGGGCACTGCCCTTTCATTTATTCAATCTCTCACTGTAAAGCGTCTTTGTGACAGTCTATGTGAAAAGCACTATACAAATAAATTGAATTGAATTGAATATGCATGCCTGTGCATGAGTGCATATGTACGCTTGGGCATGTGTGTTTATGCACTTAAAGAGTCATTTGTGTGTTTGTGTGTGTGATGTTCATGTGTGTAGGTGTGATGAGTGAGCTTATGAGTTGGTGTCTATGCATGTCTGTGGGCACCTCTGTGTGTGCGCGCGCCTGTGTGTGATGTGCATATTTTTAACTTTGATGAGTGTGCCTGTCCATGTATGCTTGGGGGCATGTTTGTACACGTGTGTGTGTATGCTTGTGTGCGTGTACATGTGTGGGTACGTGTGAGTGTATGCACGTGTGAGTATATAAAAAACAAATGTGTGTGTGTGTGTGTATGCGTGCGCATGCTTGTGTGCACGTGTGCATGTGTGTGTTTGTGTGTGTGAAGAACACGTGCTTGCTGTCTCTCTCTCACTCCCATTATAAAACCTCTGAGGAGTGCACGGCATTCAGAGCCCCATCTCCTGCAGAGAGTGGTGTTTGCAGCCAGACTGGTTGGTATCTCACAAAAGCAGGAATGTCCTTGATCGCCAGCATCCTGCGCTTGGTAGATACAGCCGCACCTCACCTCCTGCGTTTACTGTCAGCACGAAATCACGGCCACTCACAGCTCTCTCCTCGCGCCCACCGCCGAGGCATGAAGCACAGACAGACCAAAAACTCATGGAATACCGACACACACCTTGGGCACGGGCATATTGGCACACAATGCACAGACACACCCAAGTGTTTGCACAAAGACATGCAACAATGCATGCACACCTCCATGCATGCACACACAAATTTACACTGCAAGACAGTAAGCGATGTAGGTAACAGATATGCAGTCTCAGTTCCCCCCTGTTCTAATGAAGGCAGAGGCACATGATCACTCATAGGTCAGCTAAGACATGAACGCATGTGCGCTTACAAAAAAACCTCTGCAAGGTCATCACAGCCCCGGTACACAGAAAGCACCATCCGTCTCAGTCTTTCTCACAGTCTAATGTCTAAGTGCCAACTTAATTTGTCTCCCAGACACATTATGATAAATATAGAATTTAGTTGCCCTGAGGCCATGTTTAAAACTAATAAATGATATTTAGAATGAATGGAGAGGTGAAAGTGTAGCAAAGTAAATAAATGAGACACGACCGCAGGCAACTGACATACTATGTAAAAATATATATATCTTTGAAAATAAAACAACATAAGATATAAAATTTCAATCAAAATCAATAAAATGGCATGAAAGCTGTGATAAAAGATGTGCTCTAAAAGAGAAACGCTATCAGAATAGGATTAAAATGCAGCTAACAGATGAATGCATGCATGTTGTTAGTAGACCAGAAGCATTATTATTTATTTGGAAACAAGATGCTGCTGTCGATGTTTGTTCAGGCAAGACTGATAAATCAAGACCAGGCTCCGCTACCTCTGTCTCGACGACAGACACCCCCCCCCCCCAGCTAGCCAGCCCGGTCCGCGCCGTCGTTTAGACACGTTTTGTTTCCCGCCAGCTGCGACTCCAGTGGGGCTTCACCCCTAGTGAACGCAATCAGACTCAGCAAATCTGTTTACCCAGGTGAAATTAGCTCCGCCACCATCTGCCACAGCGGAAAGCGCCAGCAGGTAGTCATGCTAACTTATTAGCTTCTGCTTGCTGCTTACACACAAAGTCCCAGGAAAGGGGGGTCAAGCCCCAGCAGTGGCCGCGCATAAAATGCCAGCTTTACCATTTCCCCATTCTGTAATTTAGCATGTAAAGATTAAAGAGCTAACAATAATGGACAGATGGGTAAGAAAAGCTCTAATTTGATCTAACTGTGAAGATGCCAAGGCAGACAGGTACAGGATATGTGGATATGTGGAAGGGCTGCCATACTCTATGCTCATGGATATCTACCCCCCTGCAGGCTGTCAATTTCAACCCTAATTTGGCTAAATTACACATCAATGATTGTACCAAACAAAACAAGCTCAAAAAATCTCCAGCTGTTGAAGAGGTACTCTCTGTTCAGGATAAAGTGACATACTGTAAATTGTTTTCATCTCAAAAGCTAGCGTTGGGAAAGCCTGATAAAGAGGGCGTGGTCCTCTTTGTTCAACTCCGACTGTGTAGGAAAATGGTAACATTACGGAGCAGCCCGGAGCTGCCACACCGCCCTCATTAGCACAGGACAAACACAGTAAATATTACAGCCGCTTATCATCGCTGCATCATTACTTGTCATTATTGGCCGCAGAACACCGAATGTCATCGAGCCTAATTGGCTAATTTGTTTGTTTACGCCCCCCATAAAGTAACGTGTACAGGCGATTTGTTTCAATAATAAAAGCTTGCTTACTTTTTAATAAAAATGGGTTTCTCTGACAACCTTTAATTAAACTCCCATTTCACCTCAGCGGGGCGTTCATTAGCGTGGGCTGATGGGCCGGGCTGGAGGCTCTGCCTGTACTTGCCGAGGCGGCTAGGCTAATGACCTGTAGGGAACGGAGCAGGGAGTTGAAGGAAAGCCGTCAACAGATGTGCAGTCAATTAGAGTGCGGCCGCACTCCTCCCAGAGTCCTCCTCTCTCCTGCCTCGGCTAATGATGCCAGCCTTCTGCCACGCCGGGCCCACTGGGTGAGCCTCTGCGACGTGCTACAAAAACCACCATCTTACACCACCCCTCCCCCACCCTGCCCCCCCAGTCCACTACCCCACCAGCGCTAACCTAACCTCATAACTCCGCTCTGAGCTGTGGCGGTACCGCATGCACTAATCCTCCAGGAACAGGCAGACGGAAAAATTCTGCGCCGTTTTATTGCAACACGTGTCTGGGAGAAAACCTCCGGGCCTCGGGCACAAAAAGACACAGAACCCCGCAGCATTTCTTCCAAGATTAATAATAAAAACTCACAAAAAGGAGGTAACCAGGAGGACAGAACAGCCGGAGCACCGTAGGTGAAGGCCGCGGGCAGGCGGGAGGGAGCGGGGCCAGACGGTGAGGGATACGTCCGGGAGAAAAAGCGGAATTTCGGTGATGCATTCTCGCCGTGTTTGAACAGCGGCTCCACTCCATCAGCTCAATAAGCGAGCGCTTCTCCACACCTCCGACAGCTTTACGATCGAAGGGGGCCGCCAAACCAGCCCCCGCAGACCCGCCAGGGAGTCAAAACCACCCACCGAAAATTGAAATCTTTCTTGCAACGGAAATTTTCAGTTTCAAATTGTAGTGTTGATTTGTGGGCCTGGCCTCCCTGCTAGGAAACAATTGTGAGACACAAAGATAAGACAGAGATTGTACAGGATATCAACCTCCCGCTCCCCTCCCCCGTCCCGACAGCTACACGGCAACTCCACCAGGCATCGCGGCTGTGGTGGACTACAATAGCAGGTAAAACACTAAAGCACTACGAGTCACCATTTTGTAAAATAATACTCTTCCAAAACCACCTTCACTTGTTAAATTTTCCACTTCTGGAATGTTCCACTTGTGCTTCCCGCAGCACTGCACAGAACTATTGCACATTTCTGACATGGAAAGAAGGTCTTGACCTCACGCCTCAACTATTGTTGGCCATTAATCTCTGCTGGGTATGCTGGATTTCCCGAAAGAAAAAATGAGTATGAGCAGAGTGAGCCTAGTCATTCCGTATTTGCACTCACCTATAACTCTGTGAATGTGGACCTGAGGATATTTCTTCAGTCTACTGGACAAGGGGAGCAAAGTGTTTTAGCACTTCACCTTCAGACTGAAACGGATTTTTTTTTTTTTTGGATCTGAGCTATGACTGGGAGCTGCAGTTGGAAGACCGATTTTACTTTGCGCAATATTTTTTTTTTTTTCATTATTTTTTGAACAAGCTTGGCACAATTAATGGGACTGAATATATCCAATTCACACCCGAACTTGGAAGGGATGTTTATTTGAGTGCAGACTTTCAGGGGTCTCAGAAACAGGTGGTGCTACCAGCTGCTCTTTTAACATCACGGAGCACAGCTAAGCCTGCATAGTGTGGAGGGAGGAACACGTCATACAGTGCTTAACACATGTATTAGACCACCACCCAGTGTAAGGTTTATGCCACAGCTGTCCTAAATTAACAGTGTTGGTAATTACCAAAATAATTCTTATGTTTCTGTAATGGTTAATCAACCAGCATGCGCAAGCTCTTTAACTGAAATGAAATTTTAAATGAAAGCAAAGAAAGTAAAAAAATCCGCACACTGGATTAAAGCTCCCAAACCTTTATTGATGCAACATTTCGACCACTCACAGGGTCTTCATCAGGCCAATGACTGGAATATAATATAAAATATAATTATTGTTGCTGTCCATGAATTTTCGAATTTGCCATTTTACAAAAAAGCAGAAAAAAATTGCAAAGCACATTATTCTTTTTTGATTAAGATGCCAAATAACAGTTATTTTCTTGCATTCCTGAACATAAAAATTAGTTTTAGTGGTTGAACGCAAGAATGCAAGCTGTTATCTAGGCCAAAGGAGGCCATACAAAGTAGTTTTTTTTTTTGGTTTTTATGTGTGAATAAGGAATATTTAGTGGTTTCAGTTTGTTATTTGCCAGAGAAATAACAAAACAATTTTTAATTGTAAAAAACAAGTTTTTAACAAATTTCTTAAATATTCGTGTTTTCTTGTTTTTTTATGACAGGTGGTCTAATGAATTTGTTAAGCACTGTACATGGCTTTTAACTGAAATCTTTGGGTGCCCAATCGTCCAGCCAGTACTAGATAACAATGCACGTGAATCTTATCTGACTGACCCTTGTCCAGGTGATGCGATGGACGGAGCATTTTTTGGCTCCCCAGGTCAAATTCAGCCCAAGGGGGTGAGGCCCTTCCATCCATCCATGTACTTCAGTGTGATGCCTTATTCAAGCAGCCGCTTATTATAAACATTCTAGTCAAATAATTAACAAGCATTAATATGAGTGGAGTTTAAGATGCTTCCAAAGGTGTTGAATTAACCCTTTCAGCGCCGTGTAAGATATCAAAGTCAGATGCTGTTGAAAACCTATCATGTGGCAACTTGTTTAAAAGAGCTCCCCTGCGGGGTTTTCAACAGCTCAGGATAATTACATTTTTAATTCCTTGAAAATGTATTTGGCGTTCAAAGGGTTAAACCTAATGGAGTTATAAACGTTTAGTGACCCAGACCAGATCTAAAAATGTCACTCCATTCATCCACGTCCTAACCAGCCAGCCTATTTATACCGCCTTTATTCTACAATCCTCGTCTGTCTAGTTCCACGTCCCTCCCTCCCATTCCCTTCTATTCATCTCTCACCCTATCACTCTATAGCAACCCCCGGGTACCTGAAAGAGGCTTTATGACTCCAAGAGGAGACGAGACCCCCAACCTGAGTCTCATCGCCTGGGGCTTCCTGTCATTCTATACTGGTCCCCACCCACTCGATTCTATTCTGTCCTTTATCAGTACAAATTCCCATCCTTATTCAATTCAATAAATATTGTTTGCTATTTTAGGTTTGGTCTGGAATTCATTAATGAATTATCAGTGCGTGCTCTGCTAATGTGTTTACATTTCTAATACTAATCATAAGAGTCCAACTGTCATTAGTACATATTATTGTACTGTGTCAGGAATTTAATAACAAAGATGAATGAGAACAATATTTTTACCTTCATATTTCACTTCTTGAAGGCCAAAACAGTGACTAAAATGTAACTGAGGACATTAAAATTATTCCGCCCCTCCCATCCTCATATGACGTAAAGACTGACGCTGGCAAAGTTCACCGAAGTGAATGTGGTATTGGGGAAAAAAAAAGGGATTAAACTTTGAGCTCCCCTCTTCCTATAAACCTCTTGGCAGGAAGTTTAGTCCAAACCAGTGGAGATCTAAACGCATTCAAAGCTGCAGCAGCTGTGGAGCCAGCGAGACATATTCTCTGCCAGGGATTCCATTTAATGTCCTTGAGTAAGAAGTTCCATCTCACATCTGAGTGGGGAAAAAAGGACTTTAGCCGCTCAGAGCTTCTTGGATGCTGCGGTCTCATCACAAATTGAAAAACAGCAGAATTTTAACAAGAAAATTTAAAGGGCCATTGCCTGACCATTATGCAAGTTACAGCTACCACTACACTTGGAAGCTACAGTATTTAGTATTTTCACAGTAATGATATTGCATGCTATTCATATATCAGCATCTTCAGCAGTTCTCCTCAGTTTTTACAGTTTACTGCGCCCAAACCCCATTGGAGTTCTGTTAAGAGTGACTTGTCTGCTTTTCTAATGGATATGAAACAACTAGGCAGAAATACTGACCCACGTACATCGTATCAGCATTGAAAGGAGATCAGGGCATTATTCGTCAAAAGAATGTGGAGGTAGTTTGTGCCCCTGAGGTACGCTTTCCCTTTTCAAACAAGGAAGGCCTGCAGGATGCAGATACAGGACAGACAAAACTCATAAAACTGAACATAAACTCGTTGTTTGTGTGGTCACAAATCAATCAGGATGCATTGTTGTCCACACTAAATATAACAAACCTCAGAGTGGGCAGATAGTAATAACTTCACATGTTAAAAGTACATTGCATTGTCTGTGGCCAGAGGTCCAAGCACATTGAATTCAGAAATTTTCTACCTTCTACGGCGACCAGTCGAATCACGGCAGCAGCTATAAATTTTTCTTTATTTTACCTGGGCTACCTGTAAGGTAGTTTTACTCAAGTTACCTGTAGCTTGAGTGTAGGTCAACCGTTTCATCTATCTATCGTCTACTTGAAGAATTTGGAATTACCCAGAAGCATTTGGGTATCGCGTCATGAAAACGAGGCTATGCATAATGTGAAATCATGTGACTGAGTTGACTGACTGAGTATTGTTCTGGAGTTTTGGCTTGAACCCTAAGTAAGTTCTTACTTTGGATTGAGAAGAATAGGGTAGCCTGAGTGTATGCCAGTTAGGCGTCTAATTTTTTAAAATTTTTTATAATGCCAATATTAAAAACACAACTGACTACGCCTCTTGTTGGCGACACATTTTATCGAAGTCAAAAACATTCCACAAAACGAGTCAAAAGGGTATGTAATTATATTTTGTTGAAAATAAATTAGTTAGGCATTTGTGAGGACAGCTACATTTTCACATTTGTATTCCCGCATCTGTTGTTACTACTAGCAACCACAGATGCACAGATTCTTACCACCAATAGTGAAGATCAGTATCGTTTACAGGTGAAGATCACCAGTTAACACGTCAACGGCTGATATTAAAGAGCGGCTCCTTCGCGCTGAATCTGACTTGTGATTTTAATAACTTTCCATTATGTGCACTGATTTCCACAGCAAATATTTCGACAAAAGGCTCACTCCTTTAGTCCAAGCAGGTTTTGGTCACAATGGAAAATACTGGTCGATATGCTCAACTGAACTACCTGCACAAATGACATGGATGCAGTAGCAACCAGGATTGGGGTAAATTCCGGAAGTGGAATTGAAATTGGGCTTGATAAATCAAGGGTGGAATTGGAACTGGAATATATAATTTGGAATTGAAGTGGAATTGGAATTGTGAAACAGGATTGACCCTAACCCTGGTCGCAACCTCGCTTATACACAGTAAGCTTCACGCACTACGTGACTCCATTGGTTTTCAAGGTATACTCAGCATTGTGCAAAGTTCTTTCTCCACTTTGTCAAATGTCCTAACCTCTTTCCATTGCACCATGCAAGATGAGAGGAAAAGAAATTTAGTCATTTTGGTTAAAAAAAAAAAAAAATCAATGTCCAAAGGCATGTATAATGGATGAGTTTGTTAAGGTTTTTGTAAAAAGAAAAGAAGGCCACGCTCTTCATGGTTGCTCTGTGCGTGCAACAGGAATAAAGTTACCATTTCTTTTTTTTAACCTTTTTTTAAAACATATACAACCAAAAATTTAATGGGAAAACTACATGTATTCTGACATTTTGATGAGGAAAACAGCATCTAGACCGTTGTGCAACATTCTGTTGTGATGCGAAAGAAAAGTTCCCCAGAACAAATCAACAAATTTCCACCCAATCAGAGCAGACTGGGCCCAGATCCATTGTACTTCAGTTAGCGGTTATTTTCAAATGTTCCCAATCAGCAGAGTGCATTACTTAGGATAGGAACTACTTTAACTGCGGCCTTTCCTTCCACACCAGTTCTGTGCACAAGCTTTTTTCCTAGATCAGGCCCAGCACTTTATTGCATTCAAAATGGAGCCCATGGGGATACAGAGGGTGAATCTTGTGGGGACTATATTTACTGGTTCAAAGGATTTAAATGAGCGGAGGCATCGCGATGTAAACATATCTATTTCATGAAAATAGGGGTCACCTCGCAGAGGAACGGATCATTTCTCCACCGGAAAAGAGCGAAATACCACAAACACACCTCTGCGAATGCTAAAGGTGAATCAGATTAAATAAATCCAGGGATTGTTAAAACACGAGCAGCGTCCCAGATGAATTTTTTAAGCACCATTTAGGTAAAGAGAAAAAAAAATAAATTCTTTTCTCGCGATCCACTGGCTACACGGAGAATGAGGGATGAACAGGTGGTCCTGCGTGGCCAACAGATGCATTCGCAGAGAATAACACATTTAGATCCAGATCCATTTTGCTGCGGAATCAATATTGTACATCCAGGCAATTTTCCCCAGGAGATTTTACAACACATTTTTCCACAAGGCCCATCGGGTCACAGAGGGGCTAAACAGTGTTTGGGCATTTCCAAAAAATCGGTAAACATTCACAAATTCTGAACACCCTCCAAATGGTTTCCATAGCATCTGATGTGCTTTCTCCGCTGTGCGACAGTGTAGACGGAATTCCTCCATTTACATCTAATTTCATGCCAGTTACGGTGGCAGTGTTGTATAATGTTAGGGGAACACAGCATGAACGATTGCAGGTTTGATTCTCAACTAGGACAGTGCCAAAATATTTTTGACCAAAGCACTTGACCTGAATTGTTCAGCATCCAGCAGTGTAAATGGACACTACTGCATCTAGAACATTGCGACCGGTTTACCAGCTCGCTCTGGGTAAAAGCGCCAGCTAATACATGCAAGACAATGGCAGCCAAAATTTTATTTCACAGTGCCGAACAAGATCAGCATGACAGCTGTATTTAATGAAGCTTTTGCATTGAATGATTCTAAGGTATACTGCAAGGACAGCCTTGCCAACGATAGCAGTCTCAGTTCCAGGCGTCAGCTGTGGCAAATTCGCATTACACTGGTTGCAAGTTAAAATAAAATAAAACGGACGGTGTGCTGTATAGCAAGCAATCTCAACACCGCCTTTCCTTTTAATCTATTCCTCTGTAATCGATTCCTCCTCCTTAAAGGTGATGCACTCCACTGCTATATTTGCTGATATTAGTTGTAGTATGGTAGCTGACAGAAGTCATCATTTCACAGTAATTTCATGTGTGGTTTCTCAGGAGAAGTGGAATCCAGAATTTGTGAAAATTCCTCAGTAGTTTTGGCTTTCATGTCTTTCTTTGTTAATTTGTTGGTTGTAAATACGAGCTTCTGCGAGTTCCTGGCAGAAAATTTCGGTGTGAGCCGACGCGTCAATTTCAGACGGAGGATTAATAGAATAAGGGATGGGGAGGGGGAGGCGGGTGGGATGGACTGGAATTACACCATGCTTCCCTGTTTATTATGACCCCATATGTCTCCCTCTGTCAGACACGGCCAACCCCCCCAAAAAAAGGTACATTTCCACTCGTGGCACAATGTAAATGTAAAGAAATCTGACAGTTCTGTGCAGGTGTCACACAAGGTTTCCCACCATTTTGACCTCTGAAAGCTCAGTGCTCAGCCGGGGTGGGGTGGGGTGGGCGCTCAGTGGCTGACGTGTGATGAATGAACCGTAGAGTGTCATTGCTCACTGCGGCAGGAGCGAGTGGAGCTCGAGCGCGGTGAGTTTTCCACGGCGCGCGGAGAAAAACGCGTGTCACAATATTGACTCTCCGCCGCCAGCGACAGTGCCCTGGTAACATGGCGGCGGCTGACTGAGATGGATACCCGATCGCGTGCGGTAAAGGAGCTCGTTTTAACACACTGCACACACCCACAGACACAGCGGAGTGAGAAGTGAAAGGGATCGTTATTAGCACGTTCCTGCCACCACTGACAGACCAAAAGTGACTTTTTTTTTAGGCTACGTATTGCGGTGCTTTTAGAGGTTTACAGTCATCGTCCATCGAACCACCAGAGAATTTGTCAAGCAGTCCATTAAGTTATACTGGACTGGAGAGGGTAACAAAGGCCTGTTTGTGCCAATCTGTCTGCAGTTATGTGCTGGGTACTCTGACCTTTATTTCATAAATAACAATTTTGTTCTGTAATGGATTGGGGACCCGCTAAAGGAAGGGGTTTTCTTACCTGCATGGTGAGATCAACACATTCTCATCCCGACTCGTCATGTAGTGATGCTGCGTGACCAACCCTCGATATACGATGCAAAAGGAAGCTTTTGGCATGTTTATTTGACGCTTAGGGTTAGGGTTCGGGTTAAAGGTTAGGGGTTAGGGGGTAGGGTATGTTTCAAAATGGCGTCAAATAAGGATGCCAAAAGCGTCCTTTTGCATTTTAAGCCCCTCCACACTGTGGCGACTATTGTGGCGAATCCCCGCGAACTGGGGGGATTATTTTTGTCGTCGTCATTCGCCTGTCTGGGGCCCTGTCTGGACCTATACACGAATGCCCTAAGATTGTGGTACGCATGCTGTAGGTATTTTGTAAGATTGCCGTAGGTATGTCGGCAACGGGAGTAAGAATGAACAAGAATCATTACGCATGTAGTACGAATCAGGTACGAACTTTGTACGAAGCTAGAAGACTGGAGTATGGATCATGAAGAATCACCACGAATGTATACGATCGCAGTACGAACTCACTACGTTTGAGTACGAACGCTGTACGATTGACCGAGAATGCAGTACGAACACAGTAGGATTGAGAATGAATGTAGGCAATGTGGACGCGCCGAAATGTACAACTTTTTTTATGGGATCATGACGTCACAGGGGTCATTCTTGCTCCCGCGCCTCACTACGACCCCCTACGAATGTTCAAGAATATATGCGCATCGCCACGACTGGCTCCAAGAATGCAGTAGGAATGCAGTACGATGAAAAATAAATCGCGCTTGGACCGCGAATGTTTTGAACATTTCAAAACAGTCATAGCCCCTCTGAGACTGGCTAAGAATGCCGGGGAATGAGGAAGAATCCACCACGAGCCCAATACGAATTGCCAAGATTTTTTCACTTTTTCTATTTTGCGGGGATTCGCCCTCCTAAGTCGCCACAGTGTGACAGGGGCTTTATATCGACGCTTGGTCAGGCAGCATCAATATATGACCCGTCGAGATGAGACTGGGCTCGCGAGATAGGCTTCAGCCACTCCAAGAATCAGACTAGACAGTATTTCATTTGTAATACAGTGCTTTCCTTTCAGGGGACAGAGCTATTCAGGTTGTTGATTTGAGAAGTGCTTCAGTTACAATGCAGTACCATACGCATCCATTACCTTTACATGCAATCAAGAGTCATGCGAATGTAAGCATATAGAAAATATACAAATATCTACCAGACTGTATTGTTACTTGCTCCACTTTACAGAGGGAAACTGAGCACCGAGTTCCCTTAAGAGCAAGGATTTGGTGGGTTTTTCAATGTACAGAATGAGTCCTTTGTTCAGCTGTGCACTGTGCAGTCCACAGATATCACTGACACCAGCCATACATCAAGCAAGGTTCTCCGGCGCAAAATCTGTTCTCATAATTTACCAGGGAACCATTTACCATGTCAGTAATGAGTCCAGCCTATAAGCATGGTTGTACGTTCCAAACAGGGCCAAACCATCAGATAATAAACAGATTAATCGTATAACCTGAGCAAACTTCAAAACACACAGTATATTTTTAAAAGATTTGGTTACTAATGACTATCAATCTTCAGAATGAGTACCCGAGTGTTTCATTTAACAACCATTAAAATTTTAGCGAAACACCCAATTATGGAGAAAACAGGATCCTGAGTCTCAGGGGTTATGTGTAGATGCATCCACCATAATAACCCTTTTGACAGGTCAATTCATTCTCAGCCCGTGGTATTACTGGCGTCATCTATTCTTGTTTCATTGGAGAGCAACAGATAGAGTATTCCTTTTATTTTGACTCAGGGCTTTTAAATGACTTAATATTACTCAGAATGTTATGTTATTAAAGAGTCTAAAAAGTGCTCATAGTTTGTGTCCTTGCATAACAGGCCACCCACTAAAGGGAAGATGTACTGTTTGTGCTTCAGTTGTCAAGGCGATGAGGACTCGATAAGCCAGGAGCACAAGCAGAGGAACATGAGAGAAAACACCAGTTAATCAACGATCTGACCAACGTCTCAACCGCGGGAGGAAGTAATAATGCAGAGTTCGGTCAACTGAAATTTATCGGGTCCTGCTCTGTGCGCGCCTACAAACCCCAGACATCAGACACTCAATGGGAACAGGTCATACTAAATAGGGAATTGAGGTTACTTATGCAACCGCTCTGTATTTCAAGTTATCATCAAAATAAATGATGCAATTTGTACTGACCCTTAAGAAAAATTATTATAGTTCCAAGCTATAGTTATCCCATGTAAATGGATGGTATTTTCGCCAGCATAGTGTTGTATTACTATAGTGATTCTATAGTTATTCAAACTACAGCAATACAGTTGTGTGGACTAAAGTAATATTATGGTACTGTTGACTGTGATTATACTATAGTTATAAAGTGATGGCTATAGTACTACTCAAGTTATACTATGCAAACTATAGTGCTATAGTTAAACCAAAAATACTACTGCTTTACTAAGAAATAACTATAGGATATTTTCATAAGGGGAGGTTTGCCCATACTATACTGTATAATTAGACGTGATAAGGGCACAGGTTTGTGTGTTTTATGTGCATTTGGCCGCGGCCAGGCTACTGGGAAAATGGTGGACAGCCGTCAATGTGTTGAACAGGACAAAGCTCCTCTGCACAGTATTTACATCAGTCGACACCCAGGAGAGTTCAACAGGGCTCTCCTTCACTGCAGCTCTGGTTCATGTCAGGAGTGGGGGGAGGGGTAGGCGGGTGAGTTAGGCCTGTCCCGAATGGCCGGCCGCTTACAGGCCGCAGCCACACAATCAATAGCCTCTCTGGCCACTTGTTAAAAATGCTTTTTCCATCTCTGCGGCCCCAGAGAGAAGCCCCTTCGCGCCAAAACACTACATATCACTCGCCCCGCGTCGCATGGCAGTGTGAAAAATAGCGAGCCACTGTCACGAAGCGATATTGATTATGAGTGAAAATGTGATCATTTCGTATTAACGCGGCCCTCAGAGCCCTGTTCTGTCAGGCCGGCGGAGGGAAATTAATGTGTTCATATCACGCTGCAGAAAAATATGGGCCCTCGCTCATTTCACACCCCCCCCCCCCGACCGGGACAAAGCGGTAAACGCCACTCGCCAGGAAGGTAATGGTTTTCAGAACAGAACACGATCCTGGGAATTAGATTAAAGTCATTATTTAACAGATTTTTTTTAACCCCCCCTCGGGATATTTATTATTACCACTGACATCATTTTAATGAAGGTCTGGACTTGGCATTTAAAATATCAATTTGCAGCAATTACAGTTGTCATTATTGAAAAGAAGAGGAATGAAGGCAGGAGGAACTGTGGATGTCCAGATTACATTCCTAGCGCAGTAGTGAAAGGTGTGACTTATTATTACAGTGTTAATGGTCTGGGTTATACCCGATAGTGCATTGCCTATCTGGAAGTCTGTTGGATTGGGTAGTTGTCCTCTCTGCCCTTGTGTCTGTCTAACAGTGGCACAAAGCAGGAAGAGTGTATTTAGGAGTCACGCTTCCTTTGTGGGGGTAAACTGAAATGTTTTCTTACCTGCCGCTCAGCGTTTTTTTCCCCGGAAGAAAATGTAAATGACATTAAAATAAAGCGCAGCACAACAGAAGTCGGAAAGCAGCAGCGTAAGCGAGTTTTGTCGGAGGAAGTTGAAGAGTAATTTCAGAGGCATTGCCGCCAGCTCAAAACACACACGTGTGCGCGCGCACACACACACACACAGACACACACATACACGCACAGTGCACAGGGGTGGGGTGAGGTGTTTGTAATTACAGCCCACAGATAGAGCCACAAAGCAGCGCTGCTCTGTTCCTACTGGGGACCCTTTTCCTGGAGCGCAGGGGAATAATGAGCTCAGCCCTGTAGGACAATAACCACTAACATTATATTAAGAAGCACTGTTTTTCTTTCCCCATTATACATCCAATAAATCTGTAATGGTTCCCGCCACACTTCGCACTTACGTATTCCGCTACCTAGCCAGTGCTAAAATTCCCTCACAGGCTCACAGCAGCTAGTTTATAGGTGAAGTTGAATCAGCACTTTGGGGAAGTTCGAATTTGCGTGTGTGTGTGTGTGTGAAAGAAAGAGAGAGAGAGAGTGTGTGTGTGCGCGCGCGCACGCGTGTGTGCATGTGTTTATGAATGTGTGCGTGCTCACATTTGTACGTTCATGAGCTTTTAGACAAGGCTTGTTCCAGAAATCGCGACACAGTGATATTGTGTTCATTTCCTGGGTGGCTGACCCAGGCCAATAATAAACCTCAGATAAATAATATATGGAAGGGTCAGCAAACAATATTTACCATTCAGTTCAAAAATAACACTCCATTTACGAAAAGCGCCTGGCATTTCCTGCAGTCAAATTACATGGTCTACTGCTATATTGCCTTTTGTACAATACATTAAAAGCTGTGCCTATTTCAAAGGCTTACAAAAAAACTCATTGTGCAGCACATTTGCAATGCAGCGAGGTATTTCTGTATTTCAGGGTCAACTGCGTGCCTTTAGAAACTTTAGTAATTCAGTGACCATTAAGGTCAAATCTTTAAGGGGGAAAAGTGTCACAGATTTGTAACTAACTGAGTCATTACATGGAAATAATTAGTTGACTCTTTATGGTGCTCGAGTCAGGTACAATCAAGTGAGGATTGCTACTCAAAGCAAAGTCAATTAGGACTACAGGCAAAAACAGAGAAGGAAACAGGAAGTTTGTACAGTTAAAGAATTCAATTATTTCTCCGTCTTCAGCTGTGAGGGTGAGGGGGTGGTGAGTGAGTGGGTGGCAGCACCAGCCCTAACAACACTTAGGAATATCAGCTACAAAAACATAACACCACTCCGGTGGCACTGAAGCCAGGGTTTTATTTCCAACAAATGGACTGGATTACCAGCTCCCAGGAATGACACATGGATGTCGGAGCACCCGAGTTTGCAGCCAATTTCACCTAACAGACGCGGAGTGGCGGAACGGGCGATAAAAGCTAATAACCTCCGCGTACATAAGCTGACAGGAAAACACCACAACCGAACGAACCCAAGGCTCACTGGCCCTGTGCATTATCAGCACAGATCACACAGACACAGGAATACAGCAAATTCTCTGCACCTGGAATTTTCTTTTATCAACAAAGCCCGATAACTTCCAACTGTCTTTGTGGTGATAGATTTCCTGCTCCCTCGGTGTGAAATCAGGCCACTCAGGCATTTTGTTGTTCACCTGATATGTAAAACCTCCGAAACGAGTCATCGTTCTAATGTTGTTGGTGATTGGGGGTGGCTAACCTGGTAGCGACTAATTCTGTTTTCATTCAGAAATGTCCACAGCAGGATAGACTCAAAGCAGTGAACAAAATGTGGAGAGATTCTTCGTGCTGTTAAGTAATACACAATATATAACTTCACCTGCTACCGTCGATGCATCATTATTCCCAAAGTCTCTGGCATTGAGCAGGTCACTGCTCACTGAGGATGTCGCCCTGATCGCCATCCCATCCCTCAACACATCACCATGTTATGTGTCAGCTAACTTCGTTCTCTGATACAAGAAATTTTATCGGCTTCACTTCAATTAAATATAGTGACGTTTCCTCCCCAGAAACAAGACTCCATTTCTGCACTCAACTGCAGTCCCCGTCACATTATGTCCTGACATGTCTTTTACTAGCAGATTGAGGCAATCAGCTAACTGATGGCAAATTTGAATATTTTGTAAAGGATGTGAATGAAAGCCCCATTCCACTGCAAAAACGGGGGCACGGGAGCTAAGATTATGCCGGTCTCAAATAAATGCTGATCTCCCATGAATTTACAGAGGGTTAGGGGGATTATCACCCAACAAAGAGAAAGCCAAACATATTGTAGAGTCATTTCATATGCCTTTCCACCATTTTTGCAACAAAGGAACACATTAAAAGTACTCATACACTATAATCATATGCTAAAAACACAAAAGGCACATATTCAAGAGATGACCTTGTTGGGTCAAAACTACAAGTAGCAACAGAATTGGAAAAATTCTACTTCAAGTGACTCTTCCTCAGTAATTACCCGATAGCTACGTGCCTGGGTAGTGTAACTACTGCATACATGTACCACATACTAACACATCCCACATTAGCTGTTAGTTCAGATTCACTGCGGCACCAGGTTCAAGGAAAAAGCGACAGATAGTCATCACACCATATGTCAGCAATGATGATCATTACTGCAGTAAAAAAAAAAAAAAATGCAATAATTATTGCACAAGTATACTGCACAGTCTTACCACAGACTAAGCAGGTCCAGAGAAGTACTTGGAAATAAATCTTTCAAGCGACTTCTAAAGACTCATCTCTTTCGGCTAAACCTCTCCCGCACCCCCAAGCCTTAGCAGCTAGTACATTCTTTATAATTTCAGACTATTTGTGGCAGAATTGCAGCACAATCTAAGTCATGTGGCTGCCCCTGGCACTTAAACTGCTACCACCTTCTAGGATTTTCAGCACTTTTAGTCCTTCAATAATGTACTTTGTATTGTGAGTCACTCTGGATAACAGCGTCTGCTAAATGCCAGTAATGTAATGTAATGGTAATGTAAAGAAGAGGGCTATAGGGAGGTTACTGCCAGTGGCCCTCGACCATACCGATCAGCCACCTGAAACAGGAGAGAGAGCAGCCCAGGCCGGCTCTACGCTGTGACAGCACACACCACTCTTACCTCGGCTATTAGGAAGCTACCAGGGACTTGGGCAGACAGAGCTGAAGTCACAGGGGCTCAATGCCCAGCTTGGCACAAGCCGCCGATAAACAAACCGGCGACAGGCTGAACTGTGGCACGACTCGTCCGCGAAAAAACAAACAGGGAAGAAAAACTGCGGCGCGCCTGTCGGCACCGCAGCTTCCAGCGGGAAAGTCTCTCCGACGATAATAACGCCATTAACTACTCCGCCAGCATCTCCTGAGCCCTCGCAATCTGTGAGCGGGGGATATCAGCCAAGAAACGCGCCTTGTTTTCCTGTGTTTTTTCTTTTTTTCCCCCGCTCACCCCTTTTCCCCACCCGCCGTTTGGATCGGCGCGTCGCAGAGGAGAGGCTAATTAAACAATCAGTGTACTGAGGCTCCTCAGAGTCCTGCTGTCCTCCTGTCCCATCACCCCAGTCACACACTGCTCACCCCTCCACCGCACACTCGCCCTTCTGCTGCTGCTGCAGGGGAACACAGGCCACTGTAACATACATCCATCCCCATTTCCACCGCCACACAAATATAGAACCGACATGAACCTGAGAGAGAGTGAGAGAGAGAGGCACAGACAGCAACGAATGCTGAAAACACATTTTGTTTGCAATTTTGACCGATTACTATCTGCCGCTAATTAGTGTGTTTTCTCCGCCCCAACATTAACTTTGAACGGCAGCAGCATTGTGCAGATTTTAATTGCCAGACGTCTATGTCTCTCTGAATGATATTTGCTTGACAATAATTTTTATCCTGGATTTCACTTGTCTGCATGGCCAATAGCAGATAATATTGTTACAGTGCTGGCGCCAGAACTGGAAATTGGGGGGGGCACAGATACATCGCTTTAAAACAATTATTAGTCCTGACTTGTTCTCAATAATTTTCTAAATTAACAATACATTCACTCCGAAAACATTCCACACTGTCAAGCCTTGCTAGTTCTCCATGTTAATACCCCCATCACACCAAGGTAGTTCTCAGTGCGTTCCCAAAAATTTCACAGAACGGGCTAAAACTGAGTGGGAACTGAATGGACTTTTTAGACAGTTATTACGATCTGAGTAAGAACCTCATCGACGGGCATGGACGGGAAGGGTGCTCCAGAACGTTGAGCATGTCCACAAATTTCTCCCGGCCATTCCATCCTAAAATAAGACTGAGTGAGATCTTACTGCAAACGAGATTGCCGTACTGCTAACGGAGTTGCCGTACTTCGATTGTAGTAGAAACGTATCGAGAACGAACAAAACACGGCAAGGTTGGGGGAAAATTTTAAGTACGTTTGAACACCAACTTCGTACGGTTCTACCTTGTCTTTCCCGTTCCCAGGCGACTTAACTTGACTACGTTAGGTCCTGACTGCATCCTTATTCCGCCCCAATAGCTTTGTACAAACAATAAAAGTTTTGATTGGGTTTGAAATACGTTTCTAAACCATTCTAATAGTTCTTATGCCATTTTTAGTGAGATCAACTCATGTTTAATATGTTAATGTCATCCTTACCCAGTTATTACTATGTCCATTTGCAGTGAGATCAGCAAAGTTTACAGTACAAATAGTGGCAATCAAGGCCACCCTCATGTGGTAGCAAGATTTCTCTATTAATAGATAACTCTATTCTTAGTTTGTTCTCAAGCAATATGCACATAATAAATAGTATAACCTCCATATATAGTAACTTGGTCCCATTAAAAGATACACACAAGCAGACTATAAACTTAAAAAAGTTACTCAGAATAGAGTTAGAAACATTACACAAAATAAATACTGAGAGGTTGATGTCCAGAAAATTGTTATGTTAAGTAATCAAGAATGAATTTGAAATCATCCAAAAAACTAGATATCAATCTACTCGCACAAATTTATGAAACAATTCTGACAATGTGTACAGCTGATGGCAGTGAACTAGAAAGAGAACTGGCAAAAACACAGTGGTATTTATAGCCGTTCGGCGCGGACTCAGTGGAAATGTCCTTTTCAACGAACTAGAGACGTGATGAGAACTTAGAGAACAGGCAGGACTGAGTAAGAACTAGTTTGATCGCAATGGTTGGGTTAGGAACTGTGTAATAACAAGTTGGAACGGGGTTGAACGTGTTGAGAACGGGGTTGAACTTGCCATGAACAGATTAGAAACGAGATGAATGGCTACTTTCCCCCGTTTTAAACGTTGTATGAACTAGCTATGGTCGGGATGAAAACAAGATGGACTTATCTTGAACTGTATCAGAATGAAGTAGTGTCGTATTCGAAGCATTTTCTGGCCAAAGTTGCCCGATTTCAATCGTCCCCAGCCCATTTCATCAAATTTTTAGGACGGGCTGGGACGTTCTGAAAATGAGCTTGGTGTGAAGGTACCCTAAGGAAAGACTACAATCATTCATTTGGATGCGTAATTTGGTGCATTTAAATCAGCATTATTCAAAATCGCATACCTGTCAACTCTCACACATATGGCGTCTCACGCTTTTTAGTGGCATATCATGCTCTTACGCCTCAGTCAGCAGTCTTTCACTTAATAACAAAAGTGACAATTGAAAATTTTAATTTGGCAAACAAAATTATATTTAATTGCCAAGTCCCACTTTTTCATCAACCCAACCTGTACCGAGAGTGAAACGCAATATTTCTTTGGAACTGCGGATCAGCCATTATTCAATCACACGTATTTAAGAGATTCTCATGCGGAATTGAAGTCCTTGTGCACTGAAGTTTTTCAGTTTCGCATGCATTGTGGAAGATTTCACCACTAGTAAACATGGATATTGATTATGACTACGGACTTATCATACTTTTCTTTTCTCTGGGGTTGGAAGCTATGAAATTGCATAAGGACGCTTAAAATGGTCTTTTATTTTATTTCAACACTTTAAACCGTCATGAAAGTAGGTCAGATCGCCTGATATGCCGAAAAGGTAGCACATAAGTTCCAGAGCAGTTTATTTTCCATAAAGCAAAGGCCTATTCATAAGTAAATTATTTTTCTGTACTAAATTTAGCCTATTATTTTGTCGCTGTTAGATCGCATGGGGAGAGAAGCCTCGTGTCTTCAATTACCAATTGATTATCACTATAATTGGAAAACTTGTTAATAAAGGGAAATGATTGAGAACTAGCGAGGACTAATTGTTGTTATAAAGGGATGTATCTGTGCTCCCCAATTTCCAGTTCTGGTGCCGGCACTGTATTTCCATCTGGTCATTTTGTAAAACTAAAAACAAGCACAAATAGTCATGAGCTAATATGAGGGAAAAAAAGGCAGAATAGAATATTCAGATCTGCAGAAAGCATCATGTATACAGAGTCAGATGCATATTCAGCCAAGCATCTTCCTGGAGACGGTGTCCCCAGTGCTGACACAAATGCTCATCAAAGTTCATCCTCTCGGAAACTGAATTAATTCATGGTGCGGCACGTAGTCTATAATAAGTCCACTGTAAATATCAGTTAAATTAAGAGAGATGGCTGCATTTACACAGCACGCAGTAAAGTTAATCAAAAATTGAGACTTCCTCTCTTGTGAGTAACAGCACCAGATACAGTACATTTATACAGATTTTGTAGGAACTCATTAGATTCATTGGAAGACATTATTTTTGGCACTGTCACTCAGAGACCAGCAGCATGTTCATGCCAGAGGCACTTGAGAATTCCAGTTTCTGGGTGCCAGTTTAACTGCAGGAATACCAAGAAACAGCTAAATTTTGAGTATTCTTCAACACTGTTTAGATTTACTGCATCAATTAACCCAAAACTTACATTTGCAGCCAAATTTCAAGAACACAGTGACCCATCGCACAATGCAATGAGGAGCAAGAATGATAAATTGCTGTATATTCACAGGCTGAGAGAGAGACATATGTAGGTGATTTGACTAATCATTTGTTTACTTGGAGTGGAGTGGGAGGCCATATCGCCCATTACACCTGCTGCCACTGCACTGCATAAATGAGATGTCTTATTTGTTAGAAGCTCAAAGATGGGTCATTTTGACTCAAATTTAGTTTAATAAATGCTAAAATATCCCAATAACTACACTAAACAAAAGCATAACCGCATCCGTTTAATCCTTTCAATATTCCGTAAAATTATTTCCGTGGTCAACTTAGTAGGATTTAATTATGTGACCAAGGTTGTATGCCACTGGTCCGCGTGCATTTCAGACATTGTCAATTTCATGCCTTTTGTCAAAATTGGCCCGTTAAACAGGTGAGGCCTGATACAGTGCTTTTGAAATCAGGTATGCCCAGCCCACGGACATCCTCTGGTTAATATAAGGCCACCCTAGAAGTCCCAGTTCAACCATTTTTCAAAATGCCATATATGCCTGGACACCTGAGGGAGAGTGCCATTGACATGTTCAATGCAGCAATGTCTCTCAGGGCTGTCACGTTCACACTGTTTAGACACCTGCGGACATGGAGCTGCTCTATTTATGCAAGCAGTTACACTATTCTGTCGATAGATGGCACACCTTAAAGGGTTATTGAATGTTCACGAGGAAGCCATGCCTGTTACCAATTTATAATATGGACGAGTTAAGTCCCATCCCTGTATAGTATGAAAAGTATGAATTCAACTCCTCAGCCAAGCCTGATGTGCAAAATGCCAAATATACTTGCCCATAGCATCTATCCAGCAGTTAATAAAAATTGTCTCTTGTGACAGAAAAAATTGTTAACCTTTGTTGCAACCACTTCATCTATTGATTGACATGTTTTTATCCAATTCCAGACAGTATAAAGCTTCCACAGTAAATGAAAGACTTTGACTGGACCCTCAGAAAAGTATTTGAACCCTTACGTAACAGCAGATTAGGTTGTATTCTCTCAACTGTGCCCAGCTGAATGTCAAGAGTACAAAGAAAATAAGACCTCTAAAGCCAACCTAGAAGTGCCTAGGTTACATTTACGCAATGACAATTTGATGCCGACATGGATAATGGGTATTATTCGGAGCAGAACAGTACTGGAGGGTTCCATGAACTGGAAAGCTCTGTTGCTGTGTTTCCTTGGAGGAGGACTTCAGTGATGGAGAGTTTTGCTTCATTACGAGTGATTACAATGGAGAAATATGGAGTGCTTATGGTTAGCTAACTACCTGACTAGCTTTAGTTCATTTCCGATTTACCACAGCCATGATAATTACAGAGTTTGTTTGCCACATTGATTACTATGAGTAACCGTTAGCCTTTGCTAATAATACTGTAAATGGTGGCAGTTTGTTCAATGTGGCGATGTTTTAGAATTTATCTCGCATTCAACAAAATCAAATACCTAGGTTTTCATTCATTTAAGGAGTGATCTGGGGTTAAATGGGCAAAATTTGATTATTTTTCCAAAAATTTTTTTTTTGAACAAAAATATTCTATGATAACCCACCTTTAATAATCACTAATTGCTACAAGGATTAAAAACTGAACTCAACTTTTCAATGCGGTCTAATGTATTTTCCATTGATTTCCTAAGGTATTACTTTTTCCACGTTTCTCATGTTTGTGGCAGCCATAACTTTTTTATTTATCATTGAAAATCAATGAAATTTGGGCTGCAGGTACTTTACTTCATTAGAAATGCAATGACATAGGGAAATTTTGCCTATCTGTTACATACTTTGAATATTTTGAGTATTCGTCAGATTCTGCGCAAAATAATTTCAAAATTTGAGTAAAATGCCCCAAAATCACAAAACTGATAAATTGGGCAAAGAATGGCCATGTCATTGCATTTGGATAAGCAATGGCTCTTAAATGATGAAAGAAAAACTGAATTCTATCATAGAGTTAAAGAGGAATTGGTGCCAGAAGTTTTCTACATATTTAATGAGCTTTCTCGGTTACCATGGCAACCGCATAAACAGAAAAATGCCAACTTGTATCTTTTTTGGTGGTTATTACATATACCTCTTTAGATTAATTCTGAATTGTTTCCTGGTGTCATTTTTCATTTAACTCCAGATCACCCCTTAAAATGAGAACAGCCCCAGGACTTCAGTAAATCCCCTGCTATGTTCGTTGCACTGATTCTGTTCAGTCATAGAAGCATATTACCTGCTTTGTCCTGATAGTGGAATGTCTGTTTTGTTAAAATGAGGCATTGTACTTTTCAGATATTACTGTGTCTGTGAGATATACTTGCTCCTTACAGAGTGTGAAAAGCTTTTATACAAGCTTGCATTTAGATGATCGTAATTGTAAATGGCAAGCTTTCCCTTGCAGGGTGAACGTTCTGACCGTAAAATAAGCAGTTCCTCTAAAGAGTATGTGTGCTAGCTGATGCGGCTTTGTTGAGATAAAGACATAACTGAACTTTGTCGTGGAGAAAAGGCATGTTTTTGGTTTGGAGAGATTACTGGTGACTTTTGATGTCCATCCGAACCTATATTGATAAACTCATGTTAAATTCCACTAGAAAATCATTCATTCATATTGAACTTTAATGAGTCAAAAGTAGATTTGTGTTAAACATATGATTATTTTATGATTTGACAGTGTGTCATTTTGAGGGCTCTGGCAGCTTGGGGAGCCACTTGGAGAGCTGTCTTATTTGGCTCATAAACAGTAGATAATTTTTAAAATCATTGTCAGATGAAGGATACTTGTGGTCAAAGAGTTCATGATCCCAGAATTGTATTGTTTTAACTCCCAGCCATTTTTCAGTTCTCAGCATTTTTTTAATGATTTCATTGCTGAATTTTCATGAAGATTTTTTGTGTTTGTGGCCCGTACTTTGAACTAAAATTATGAAAAGAATCTGAAACACGATATAATTCTAAATCCTACAAGTGCCCACAAGTCATTTAAGCAATTTTCCATCTCTCTGTGAAGCTCAAATCTTGAATTATAAAAAGCCTTAAATAGAGTAATTCATAAATAGCCATATTTGTGACCCTCCAGTACCAAACCAGTCACATGGGTCAATTTTTCAAACATGAGTTTTTGGGCTCATATTAAATGCCCTTCCAGATGAGCCTAAAAACTCATATTTGAAAAATTGACCCATGTGACTGGTTTGGGTCACATTTGGCTTTAGCGCAAAGGGGTTAATGTCCATGTTTCAACAGTAAGTTGCCTCAGGAACTATTTTGAAGAATTAGACATGACAACGATGTGTTATAACCCCCCGCCCAAGACGCCCACATCTAGACTTTCCATCTCCTTCACCAGCTGAGACCAGCAACTGCCACTGCAGATGTTAGTCTCCTCAATCGCCATATTTCCACCCAAACTGTGAGAAATCCTCTCCGGGAAGTCCATCTTCGCACTCGTCATCCTCTTCTTGGGTTTGACCTCAGCCCTGCTCGACAAAGAAATTTGCTCAACTGGGTGAACGGACATGTCCAACGGCCGACAGCGCTATGGAGGACTGTTCTTTTCACTGATGAGTCGCGTAACCAGTTTCTCAGGGCTGACGGATGGCAGCGCGTCTGGCGCCACACAGGGAAACATTATGCTGACATCAGCATGGTGCCCAGGGTGGAATACGGTGGTGGAGGACAGCTAGTTTGGGCAGGAATATCCATTGGACATTGCATTCAACTGCATTTTACTAACGGTAACCTGAATGCAATGCGATATCACAATGAAATACTGCAGACCATCATCCTGCTATTTGTTTGTCAAAACAATGCCATATTCCAGCATTACAAATCCAGACCCCACATTGGCCGTTCCTTCAGGCTGAAAACATTTTGTCCACGAAGGTAATGGTTCGCCTCTATCCATCCAGGTTTTCATAATGTGTTGGGCAGTGCTTAGCCCAATTCCAGTGATTTTGGCACTTTTTGTAGTTATTATCTATTATAAAGCCAATAATTTGCCCCTCTTGAAACACTAACATCTTATCAACTTCTGACATGATTGTATAAGAAAAGAAAAGTTACACTCTGCACGATCAGGGATACAGGAATAGTTGCTAACTGAGACACATTAATCACTGCAATAATGATTCAATCATATGCTCTTAAGTATTTGCTCATTTAGATCCAAACAGTTACTTTTTTTTTTGGCCAGGCAGTGTAGTTATCAAATCATACAACATCCTGTTCCCCAAATTTTGAGCATCATGTATAGTGAGATAGCAGGACCACGAAACATACCTCACCAAAATCCTAACCAGTCATCAATTCAGATGACCGAACACTCTCAAAAACTTGATCCAAACTATCACATTTAATAAAGGTGACACGAGACAACACTCACGTCTCTAGCAATAATATAAAGTGACATCGTATCATAGAGACCCCTTTAAAACTGTCACCTGCCACATGTAATGACACAGCAGTAACACAAGACCATATCCAAACCTAAAACTGTCTCGTCCAGCAAAGTGTCAACGACAGAAAATCACACCTAAAATATTGCCAATATTTCATGAAAACAAAATACCTCGCATCATCTCCCATAGCCATGTCACATGACATAGCAACACTGAGACCACATTCCATCCTCCAACTGTCATACCCAATAAAATTGTATCAACATAAGACCACACCCTGAGGGTCGTCCTCTGACCTGACCCCGCCCACTAGAGAAGTGATCACATGAGTCCTCAAATTGCAAGCAAGAGAGAGAAAGAGAGCGAGAGAGGAGGAAAGAGAGAGCGCATTCATGCTCTGCACACAGAATGGATGTGTGTCATCATGCAGCTCACTCAGCTGCCCAATGATTCATTTCACAGACACTTGGGTAATTATGGCCGTCTGCTGTTCACCTGAGGGCTACTGGAGAGAGGGAGGAAACACTGAGGGAGGGGGGAGAGAGAGAGAGGAGTGAGGGAGAGAGAGAGGGGTGAGGGAGAGAAAGAGAGAGAGAGGGGCAAGGAGAGAGAGTGAGAGAGAGGGGGCAAAGAGAGAGAGTGAGAGAGCATGAAGACAGCAGTTAGGAAGACAGCATCAAGGAAAAGGCTGTAGAAAACAGTGAGAGAGAGAGAGGGGGGAGGAGGGAGAGGGAAGGGAGAGAGAGAGAGAGGTAGAGAGGAAAGAGAGATAGTGAGAGCGCATGAAGACAGCAGCAAGGAGGTTAGCAGCAAGGCTATAGAAAACAGAGAGAGAGAGAGAGAGAGACAGCCAGGGGTATAAAGTGATGGAAGTGAGGAGAGAAATAGAGAGGAAGAGGAAAAAACAAGGCGGTAGTATTGATTAATAAAGACTTTTTCAAAAAGAAATACATTAGCATTTTATTGGTATTCACATCTATTTTCTTGCATCATTGGCCTGTTATTAGCCTTCTTCAATAATATATCATGTTTACGCAGTTGTTGACCTTAAGGATATATTGATTTTTGACAGGCTTGAGAAAATGCGTAAAATTTAATGAAAAACAGTAAAATTCTTTACAATTTCAAGGCAGGTCAAGGATGAGAGAGGCAGAGAAATGGAAAAGACAGAAGAAGAGGTGGAGAGGAAAGAGAATGCCAGTGTATAAGCTCCTCCTGTTGAAAAGGTCTGGAACTGCAGGCACTTGTACGTGCAATAGAATGTACAGTTTCATAACATGGACAATCTGTCATGGTCAAGTACCACATCTTTTCTGAGCACACATTCATTTCAACAGTATGCAGTTTTGAAAAGACTAGTACAGCGCCCGTTAGTGCAGCGCCTGAGCAAAAGGTGCCTGTTCGGCCGATTGCTTTCTTCTGGCATCGTATTGCTGCTTATGGCTTTCTTGAGACTTTAAATTTCTTTGGTCCTCAACAATAGACCTGCCAGGTTTGAAGTCAATCAGATTAACAACTGTTGATAAAACTGAAGGATATATGTACATTGATACATACATACACGCAGACAGATACTGTAGATGGGCAGTCAGACAGAGACGTCTCCATGATGTCAAAGATGTATGTAGTGCAACTAAAGACCAGAGATATGAATTGCAGCATGTTCTCTGCAAAGCGAAAACCCATTCACATGGAAGCAGTTACAGCCGATATGCAAAGAGACTGCACACAGCTCCATTAAAATTGATAATGCTCACAGAAAATGGCTGCCGCCGTCTGCAGTCGCTCACCGGGGCAAATTTATCTGGGTTCAGGGTCTGTTGCTGCTGTCTTGCTGCCCAGACCCCCAGCACAGCCATGGGGAGCTGTCAATTTTGTGTTTCCCCTGATGTGGGTTAAACATGCTCAGCGGAGGCTCATAAAACCATATCAGATTGAACCTAGCCAGGCTAATTCAGTGCTGCCAACTGTTTAGCCATCGACAGCACCAGTGGTTTTCTGCCATGGAGAAGCATTACCGACTCCCTCACCTGATGTCAACAGAGGACAACAGCATGAAGAAGGCTTATATCAGTGCCATATACATAGCTCAGTGAAGGTGTAGGGTGGGAAAATGTGACCAAATGTTAGCGACCATGGTAGCAACCCAACAATACCTGTGGATCATTGAGAATGAGCTGGACTAGGCTACAAATGCTAAAATAGCGTGGTGTCATTACAAGACCATGGAGCCTGACTGATACTGTCAGGTAGAGACAGGTATGTAAAAAGGAATATGCAGGAGAGTCTCCCATATTGCTGAAACATTTTGTTTTTCATAAAAATTTGGTTTTGTCATGGGAAAAAAGACTTTCACGACTTATTTCCAGACATTTCTCTTTCTGTACATCACATTGTCAATTATGAATGTATCCTCGTCATGGCTATGAATTGAAAGTTTTGCTCTCTGTACAGTATGATGCTGTAATTTCCATCAGCTGGGGCCTTAGGTGTCCATAACTGTGCTGCTGGATTTTCCCTATTTTGCAATACATCAAGTGTCTTTGCATTGGATTTATTGGATTGTTTTTTTTTTTTTTTTTTGACTCCGGCCCTTTGGTAAACCATCTTAATATTCATTTCCATTCCATATTCAAATGAATTCATACAGGATCTACCATTCATATTTATAAAGAGGAATGTCATAAATCTAGAAGTAGAGCTTGTCTGGCCCAGAGGCTGCAGATCCCGTACTCCAGCTGTAAAAATGATGACTTTACCAGTCACACACACACACACACACACACTCACTCACCAATAACCCCTCGGCACTGCGCAAGGCAATTATCTCCTATCTTTGAGGGCCTGAATAATTCCATTATTTTAGTTCTCTTTCTTTCTGGCGTATTTATAATAAACACCCCATTTAGGCTGACAATATAATCACATTCCCTTTAAAACCTGGATGTGAAAAGACGCAAATAGGAAAGCATTAAAATGACAGCCAGTCTAGCCCCAGAGCTGACTCATAGGCTATCTGGCTGTGTGTTTGGCTCTGGGTGACACAAGAGCATAAATGTCAGGCTATAAGATCTTAATGAAGTCCCCCCACCTCTCTCCCTTCTCCCCCACTGCCTCCTGCACCCCACCAGCCCCAGCCCCGAGTCACACCACTGAAAAACAGCATGATTTTGGGTGTTAACGAATGAAGGGGCGCAAGCACTCATCCTGTCATCTTTCAAGTTTCTCTGTGTGTCTGCTAGTATGAGTGCGCCCCCTGGTGGCCTCTGTCATAAGCACAGTGTCATCCTTCATCTCTTAAAGGAGTGGATCCTTACGCCACAGGGAGGAAAAGGTATGATGAAATGAGACCGTTTCATTATAGCAGTGCGTACCTCTTCATCTCATCAGTATCTCTGCCCCAAAGAGCTAATATGACACCCACTCACCCCAATCTACTGGCACCCATCTCAGAGGCAACACATGCACATACATGCATTAGATTTAAAAAGAACACTCTCGTCTAACTGAAGGACATAATTACAGGATCAAATGCGCCACAAGGATGCAGGTAAGTGCATTTTCCCGTAAATGTGTATGTGAAGCTGGGTAAAGACAGCTATTAGGAACAATTTAATACGAGTCAAAGACTAAACCTCTTTCATTGCCTTTTCTCTTTTCGGTCTATTCTCTGTTTCTCTCCTTCTGTACACTGGCTCACATCCCTCTCCTCCTCTTCTCTCCATCTCTTTTCTCTGTTCTGTTTTCCTTGCTCTTGTGTACAGAAATGCCGTGCTTTGTTAGTGACTCCAAGGCTGCGGCAGAAAGCAGGTGCAGGGCCGGCCTGACAAGCGCAATTTATAGGCGGCTCCCGAATCGGAGAGAGCGCACTCAATAACGTGGCGGGAAGATGAATCCGTCCCCAGACCCCGGCGCAGCGCTGAGCTGGCTAGCAGGCGGAACCTGGGTAATTTACGCTAGCAGGTAGCACAACTCAGCAGTTGAAGCCTTCGTAGCTTATAAAACGACCGCGTATTACTGGTTCAAATCCGTCTAATTACTGTTTAAACTTTCTAATCTGGCACCAGTGTAAATTAGAAGCATGAGCCAGGACGCAGATGTATCATATCTCCTCAAATTTGTCAGCACTCATTTGGTTGGCCAGAGCTTTTTGCCAGAAGCAGTTTTTCTTTCCTAGGATAGCAAAGGCGTGACCCGCCCTACTCTACCTCTGATTGGCTTACACTCATATTCTTACCCTAATCCTAACCAATCTTACTCCACAAACCTAAACCCAACCAATCCAAACTACAAAAGCTAAGAGTACAAGCCAATCAGAGGCAGAGTTGGGTAAGTTATGACAGAACCATCCTGGGAAAAACCTTCCTGGAACTTGTTAGAAACTACAAGGCGAGCAGTTAGTCATTTTGAAACTGAGCTGCTGAAAGTTTTTGTCTATGTGTTCCGCCTTGCGATTTTACCCCGGACTGACGACCTGCTCACTATAACGTGAGGGGGTTGTATTCAGTAACAGCAAAGACAGGCTCATCCAGTGATTAAAAGATCATTGGTACCAGTACGTAAGAACTGGCTGCTGCTTGACGACCGCTTATGCCACAGTTGCCAAAATGCGGTCCTGGAGAACATAGCGTCCTTTGGTTTTTGTAGTGTTGTAGACACTAGCTGTCCATTTAAGCAGCGGATTGGGAGAAGAGTCAACCTGGCTTATGACAACTCAAAAAAGTAGCTGATTGAAAAGAACCCACAATAATCAGGAACAGCGACCCCCAGGGAGTTTATTTTGACACCCCTGGTCTATGCAAAATTCCAGGTGGATCAAAACAATTGCTCATGGTTTTTAAAATGTCTGTCTTTATAGATAATGCATTTTTTCGTCAGAGCTACCAGTGTGCAGCCATTTTTAATATTTTTCATGCTTGTTTTCGCTGGCAGGCACCTCATCACTACAGGTGGGCGTTTCTTTTACTTTGACTCAGTCAAAATTTAACTCCTTTGAAGTGAGGCTATGGTGAGATTATAGAAGCATTTTGCCTCTTGCCCTTTTGAAAACCCGATGAAACATGACCTCGATCTGAAAGTTCTGTTCATGTATATTTTCAAACATCGCTACATATCTTACTATGCATGAATGATATGCAGTTGTAGTATGATTGAAAATATGCTGACTTTCAGCTGGGGATGTTTTCCATGAGCCAAGTAAAGTTATTCATATTTTAAAGGCATATTTTGCCCTTGTCATTTTAATGGCAGTAATAAGTTACATCTTAGACAATATGCTGCTGTGAGAGAGTACATAAATTGCACTGTTAGATCATTCGGTTGCATCTATGCAGTGACAAGAATCGGTTCGTTGTCTGGTGCATAACAAAGCCATTTATCATTTTTCATTTGAATTTCTAAGGCAACTGTGAATGCCTGGTTCTGAGGCTTTGCTAAGTGGAATACAAAAACATAAATAAAAGCACTATAATATTTGACAACAGATGGCTCAAATGAACTTGAGAAAATGACAATAATAATTTAGTCTTGGATGGTACAACCGAAAAACAAAACAAAAAAAAAACTAGAATTATGGAGCAGGTTGCGAGTCATATGTTGGCTACATTCTGCTAGGGCGGTATTCTTTTCTTGGAAATGTTCTCCTGGGCACCATAGACCAAAAGAGAGGAAAACGATGACGACCGTAAAAAAAAAAAAAAAAAAATAGAAGGCTCTGTCTGCCAGGTACGAAACACAGAACCAGTCTGTGGAAAAAACACACTTATTGCACCACAAAGAGAGGAGACAGCAGCGTTCTGTCACAAGGGGGCATCTTCTCATGTGGCGAGAGCCCTCGCCTGCTCTCCCTTAAACACACACTGTGTTGGGCACAGCAGGGGCAGTCCCAGATCGCACACACACAGGCCGGAGGCTAATCTCGTGTCGCTCAGGTATCGCTGCCAGCGCTAATGCGGGGCGGGTAAATACCAGTGGGCACAGAGCAAACAGCTGGGGCCACCGGACTGAGCGAATGATGCTCTGGACTGCATCGGTAGGTGGAATAAAAACAAAAGCAAACAGCTGTGGCAGGGCAACAGCCTGACAGGCACACAGATGCACACACACTGACAGAACACTCACAGGTCCCCACTTCCAGGATGCACAGAGACGCCATGTATGTCTATGTTACCATGTTAAATGAAATAAACAAACAAACAAACCACTGTGCTCAGCCAGTTAGGTAGATGTGAACACACGCACACAAACACACAAAAACATCAGTTGTGTTTTCATACTTTGCGGGGATATCTCATAGACTTACGTTCATTCCCTCACCCCTGTCCCAAACCTTAACCGTAAACAGTACATGCCTAAACCTTAAACCCGAACCTTAAACCCTAACCCTGATATAGCTCTATTTCCATATGGGGACATGAAAATATCCACATGAGAAAAAAGAAATCTAGTATTGCATTTTGTCCTCACAAGGGTAGGTATACACTGGCTACACACACACACACACACACACACACACACACACACACACACAGCTATACTTGTAAGGACATTGTGTTGACTAACATTCATTCTGTACAGACTTTCCCAAACCATAATCATGACCAAATTATGCCAAACCCTCACCTGGGTAGGATTCTCCGTAATCCTCTGTGAGGACCACCCAAAATGCCCTCGCAACCCCACATGTCCTCACAACACATGTGGTTCTCAAGAATTGGTTCTCACAAGTATCACTATAAAAGCTCACACCTACACACTCTAAAACACGCACTTACACTTACACACACGTGCACACACACACACACACACACGCACACACACTTCCCCTCACTATTCACAGCACACCTTTGACTCTCTTTAGAGGAGCATCGCCTTGGCTGCATAATAGATAATCCGTACTGTAGCAGATGTTTATATCCTACCTGTCTTAAGGTTTGTAATCAGTGCTGTTAATCAGTGAACAGAGCTCAATTAGGGCCGGGATATCAGCGGAGGGATCAGGTGCCCGATTTATCATTCCTTTGTTTGGTGGGACAGGTCCATCAGACATAATGTAGGACGCGCGTGCACCAATCAACATGCCAGTCAAACCTGCTGTACAGCCAATCAAGCACATGCTCCAGAAGCCTCCCAACGCAGACAAAACAACTCCACAGTAATGGAAATGCCACACTCATAACGAGTGGCACATCGGCTATGAGTGACAGCAGCAGGAAGCTGCATCAATTGGCCGAGAATGCCATTCGGATGACCAATGAGCTTGCCTTCCCAAGCCACCTGAAAAAATTGGGGGGGGAGGGTATAAACAAAGTGCGTTTGTGTGTGTTGGGTGGGGATGGTTTACACTTATGAGCAGCATGGTGCTCCTTTAAAAAATAGCATGTGACAGTATTGGTGGGGAGAGTGAGGTCGGTGGCAGGGCGACAGATTAAAGTGGTGTAGAGGCTGAGCTAAACAGTGGCGAGGGGGACACACCGCAAACGAGAAATAAAAACAGAACAGTGGCGTAGCTAGTGGGGGTGCAACGACACGTCCCTTTATGACAGAAATTAGTCCTGGCTAGTTCTCAATCATTTTCCTTTATTGACGCGTTTTCCAATTATCGTAATTGGCAACTGAAGACACGGTTTCTCTCGATATGTGATGTAACAGCGATGAAATCATGGGCTAAATTCAGTACAGCAAAATAATTTACTTATTAATAGGCCAATGCTTCGCGTTGATTGAACTGGTCTGCGTTCCAATGAAACACGGACTTTCACTCTCGGTTTTGTGTGGGTTGATTAAAAAAAGTGGCACTCGGCAGTTCAATAGGCTATAAAAAGCATGCGGCTCCAGCTATTTGCGTGAGAGTCGACAGGTATGCAATTTTGAATAACATTGATTTAAATACAGCAAATACGCGTCCAGATGAATGATTGTCGTCTTACCTAATCGGGGAGAACAAGCAGCACCTGTTAAGTGTGGAGTGCTCTCGGAGTGAACCTTCTGTTATGAAAATGACTGAGAACAGGTCAGGACTAATAATTGTTTTAAACGGATGTTTTGTGCACCCAATTCTCTGTTCTTGTTCTGCCACTGTACTGAATTTAGCCCATGATTTAATCGCTGTTGGATCGCATATGGAGAGAAACCGTGTCTTCAGTTGCAAATTACGATAATTGGAAAACGCGTCAATAAAGGAAAATGATTGAGAACTAGCCACGACTAATTATTGTCATAAAGTGACGTGTCTGTGCCCCCCCACTGGCTACGCCTCTGAAACAGAATAACGAAGCCACTGCTAAATTAGTTGAGAAGATACAGGAGTATCTTCAACAGAATCTCTAAAGGGCCAATGACACCATGATTATCAATGGGCACATTCTGTTCTTGTCTATCGTAGATGGACTCGTCTGTGCGATCACAGATACAGCGAGCGCATGCCGCAGGCCAGAGGTGTGGTGGAGCCTATGGTTCTGTATTTGCCAACACATTCTCATCCGGACTCGTCATATATTGACGCTACCTGACCAAGCGTCAATATACGAGGCAGAAGGAAGCTTTTGGCATCATTATTTGAGGGTTAGGGTTAGGGTTCGGGTTAAGGGTTAGGGTTAGGGGTTAGGGTTCGTTTTAAACTGGCGTCAATAAAGGACGCTAAAAGCAACCTTTTGCCTCATATATCGACGCTTGGTCAGGTTGCGTCAATATATGACGATTTGGGATGAGACTGGGCTCGTATTTGCACCTGTATAATTAGGCCGTTATTTCATAGAAAGGAATTCCAACCAGCACAGCTTGGCTGACTCATAAAACTCTGATTAAAAGTTCAAACTAGGCAAAGTAGGGCAAACACTAATGAAGAGTCTGCAGCTGGTCCCAGAAACGGTGGACTGTTCAGGTCAAAAAATTGAAAGTTCATCAGAAGGTATTGTTCGATATTTCCAAACCCAAAAAACAGAGAACGTTACGTAAGCAGCTGACTTAGCCTGCAGTGTTCCTCGGTGGGCGTCTTCACTGGTTTGTTGTGATCCCATTGAGGGACCAACCTCACAAGAACCATGGTACAGTCCTGTCCAAGGATCAGTTAACTTGCCAGTCCCATGCATTGCAGTGCATTCTAGCTTGGATTTTCCAGCATGATTAACCCTTAACAGTCAGGTTAAAAGCATAAAGGGCTTCAGAGGAATCAGTGAAATGAAGGATAGTACATGTTCTATACAGGACCTGATTGATGTCATTGGGCGGGGGGAGTGGAATGGGTGTTTGCAGGCAATATGACCTGTTGTTAGACAGATGTGATATGAAGTCTTCCACAATCAACTTTCTGCGCCGTTAATCTAACAATAAAGCAGTACTTGAGAAGATAATGCTTTTTCCAAGTGCATTTGAAATGTCACATGAGAAAAACTGCCCCTCTCTTTCTAAGCAGAGATAAACACACTCTGAGGTTAGGCCAAGCCATGCGACACCCAACACACGCCTCATTAATGCACTGTCATGCTCGAACACACTCACACACTCATGCTCACGAGCCCACCGGATGCCACCACTGAACTCCAGCTAAATTCCGATGTTCTAATTCCCCAACACCGAAAAAAGAAAACAATTTCCCTTGAAAATTCCCTTGAGGAGAACAGGAGCAAGGTTTGGTTTGGGGTGAGGGTTAGGGTCGAGAGGGAACTGGTTTGCGGTGAGCTCTGGTCTTATAACTTGTGCTTTTCCCCGTGGACAGAGAGTCGACAGCACAAGGGTGTCAAACCACGATCCTCGAAGGCCTCAGTGCTGCCATTTTGTTTCTCGGACGAGAGTTTGATTTTCCAGCCACAGGCAGAGCACCTCCTAAATGTTTATTTAGAAAAAGCGCTGCTGCTTGGAACTGATTCGACACAAGCATTAAGGACCTTATTCTGTAATGATGCTGGGGGCATTCCAAAGAAAAATAGGTGATAAGGCATTATACGCCGCGAAATGGCTAGTCATAAATGAAAATGATGGCCCCGGGGTTCTCATGAATAAATGTAATACAGGCTCGCAAGTAAGTACCTCTTGATATTGATCACAAGCAGTTTACTCATTTCTGAGAAGCAAGGCATATGATTGCGGCTGCAGCTGATCTGGTCTGGTCTGTCACATTATGGGTTAGTTATTTTCATGGCAGCGGAATCAAAAATTTAAATGGAAGGACCATTTAAAGGAAAAGATTGCCACGGTGGAGCAATGAAGTCAGCTCTGGATAGATGTGAACTGATTTCCACAGCAGAACACACAGCATGCTGGGTATTACCCTGGCTCAATATAGCCACACAGCATTATACAAAAAAACACAATAATGAACGCCTGCCTTGTTTCACAGAAACGGAAATGACTCCTTTAGCCCAGCAATTCATGCCCAGTACACAAGTAGCCTCTGCATCCAGGGGCCAATAAAACAGCCTCTCCACCTCTTTCCACTTTCAATCCACAAATAATAAAAAAGCACTTGGAAACGGTCACTGCATTTAAATGGTAGCACACAGAATCGCTCACATTAGTGAGGAAGAACGGAGGGAACCGTGGGGATGGAGGTAAAACTGAAAGAGTTAATGGGGCCCGTCGGGGGAGGAGGGCTCGGGTTCTACGGGTCGTTTCCCCGCCTCGGCAGCACCGGGGCGTGCGAGGGCGTGCAGAGTTTATGGGCCTCAGTAATGTTATACGAGCCCGTCTACAGGATCCCATCAGCACAGCTGGAGCTCAGGGCCAGGATTTAGAGGAAAGGTTCGGACCTGCTTTACTGCACAGAACACCTCACCAGAGAGAGGCCAGGGGAACACGCTATTCCGGATGGTGCAGCCATAGTAACAGTGTCACATGACTTCAATGAGCCGTCGGTGCCATCGATGCAGAAGCTGAGGTGGCATTTGGCGCGGAGAGAACCGCGGCCGCCCCCCATGAATTAAGCCCTCGAGGCATTTTCTGCGCTCCGTAAAAATGGACACAACACCAAATTGTGGCCACATTTCTTTTCCTGCTACTGTTTCACTGGGGAGCAATAATTAGGGAAGCTGGAGCCTAGTAACATGTATAATCAAGCCAGCGAAGCTCTTCTTTATATACTTTATATACCGTACAACATATCAGGGCTTCAACACCAATCAAAAACTAGAGTGTGTTTTTATTCATAAAAACAAATTCCCCCCCCCCAGAATCCCCAAAATAGCAAAAGGCACCAGTTTAGTAGCCGATCAATGCACCTACAAAATTTGGTTAAGAAATATTGAGCGGTTTATGAGTTATGGTCCGGAAACACTTTGGGAACGCCTACACAGACGCTGACACCAACATTGACAGGAACCAAGCCAAAAACCATATGCATTCTGCTCCACGCAATACAAGGGACATCATTGTAGCTACCTTGTATTCACAAAAAAAATGATTAAGGTGCTATGTTTGAAGATGAGAGTTTTCCTCATCAAAAACTACTTAATTAAACATGGACCAATAGAGCAACTGTCTCTCTGTGACCTCATGTGGAAAATAAATTTGTCAAAAAGAAGGAAGACCCATGGCTATTTCCTCTGGCTTCCTGTAACTGTTAACCTGAAGTCCTGTCGGGCATCCTGAGGCTGCTTCATCACTTCCTATAGAGAGCGCCACACTGCAGTCTTTAAGGACTCCGCTCATCAAACACTTTTCCGGGGAAAACGCTGAAAAGGGTGTTACGGCTCTCTCAGGCATACATTTCCATCTCTGCGGCACATTATTTGAATCATAAATGTCCCCTGGAAGCTCCATCATGCATGCATTGCACTGGAGCGGAGGAGGTAATACACAGGGACTTTCAAAATCACAGGAGGTGGTCAGCCATTTTGTGTTATGGCATAGTAATGAGTGCCATTTCTACATTTCATTATTTATTATAAATAAAACTCGGGTTCAACGCTCAAATACATGGCAATTTATCCCGGCATAGCTTCTAAGGGCACGTGAATAATATACTGTAAAATAAATCAAGACAATGGCTCCACCTTGTGGCATTCCATATAATGCATGGCGCAATGTTGATGCTGTAACTGACAAACAGTAGAAAAAAACTGTGAATTACACCATTTTAATAAACACAGTTGCTCATATCTGTCATCACAATAAAAACCGATTCGCAGTGCTTTAATTTTTTCCCCCTGTAATATTTACGCAGACGTGAGTGTTTGTGTACAACAATTTACGGACTCGCAAACTGGCGCGGACGCGTGACTGCTCGCGAGCAGGAGCGAGCGTGTGCGGCGGTCTGTGTTTGTGAGGGTGTTTTGTGTACAGGGATCTGCGCTAATGACAGCAGAACATCTGCTCTATGTGGAGAGGGAGACTCTCGCCATCATGGTCACACCCCATTCATCCACCGCTGCAATGAAATGAGTCACAAACACAAAACAATGAGCCACACACCAGCCTTTCACTGCTGCCACACCTACACTGCAGCACAGACTGAGATGGCACAAATACACACACACACACACACACACACTTGCTGGTACACATGGATATAGACATTATGCACACAAAGAAACAAACATGCACTCACATTAACTCACGCACTGGCACACAGCTGTACATACCTACATACACTGACACACAAATGCATTAACCGCACTAGGCAGCACAGCACAGACTAATTTATTAATCAGAGCAACAGTGTCAGCTCCAGCTAGCATCCCCAGACCAGAAAAAAATGATGTAATATTTCAAAAGCGAAATAACTGGGTCATCTGTAAACCACATGACCAAATTCTTCATATGTAAAAAAAAGAACTGTTTAGCCAAAAAATCTATCGTAAAAACATACTGCTTTGATGATAAAGAATGTGAGCAGATTTGATCTTCTCCCCTTACAGCTGTAACTCAGAAAAACAGCAAGTCACGTATACATTTTGCACACATTGGAAAAGCACAAGATGTCATCTTATGATCACGCAGTTCCTGCTTCTGTGCTTAGTTCCAAAACAATTTCTCTCACTCACATACCGTAAGGCAAAGATCCTAAAATCTGGACCTCGAATCCAAGTCCGGCCCAAGATTCCTTTTATCCCAGGTTAGTAAATGCACTCTCGGGGCCTCTGATTGGCCAGACTGCTTTTACACCTGACACCCAAGTAAAGGGAAGAGTGGAGAACCAGCAGTCCTCAGGCCTCAAGGACTGTGATTTGAGGCCCAAGGCTCGAGGGTTTTTAATTCTTACCCATACATTCTCATTAATTACAGCACACAATGATGTCCCTAGCAACAGGATGAAGACAAACTGAATGTGCGGAATTTGACTGGATTAGATGAAACAAGAGTCACTACTGAGTTTGAGAAAGGTTTTATAAGGCAATATCATAGGTGCAGCAGCCAGGTCTACAACTGTAAAATAGTGTCATCGAGAAGCTGGTTCAGTGAAGCACATCGCCACTGCTCAGCAACAGCTGCGCTGTTCCTAATACCCACCAGGGGGCCTCAGTTGCAAATGATTTTCAAAAGACACTTCTGCCTCTTCACTCGGTGCGAAGAATCCCTCTGTTCCCTGTGGGTACAGATCACAAGGCTTTTCATGCACCTGGGAGAAGTGATGACACAATTGCACATGGATGAATTACAAGCCTAAGCCAATAAGAGAGAGCTTGCGTCCAGACCAATCACGGAGCGCTGAGTCCACAATTTCCAAGGAGGGTGGAGAATGAGGGCAGCAATTTTTCTTCCAAGCACTTTTGTCTCTACTCCTTGAAACCCTTCAGAGCTCCGCAGCAACCTTATTACGACCACCAAGCAACCAATCTAACAGCACTTTTCAGATCCGATTGGGCAAACTACACAAAAAAAAAGCACAAAAGGCATATTTGCTGTTCCTGGCAGCCATTAAACCGCACCACCTTGCTTTCAGTAACAAGTGTAAGTTCGTGCTTTGTGCAGCTGTGAACCTCTGGGGCACTGGTTGTCTGAAATAAAAGCACTGAGGAATGAAAGTGCGCGTGTAATTACGTCTCAGTGTTTAACAAACGCGAGACGGGAATAATGATTTACGGCCAAGCTACGTAACTTAATCCCGCTGTTTCCAGTGCAGCACTGAAGAGGAGAGAGACGCGTCACCTTCGGCTGCCAGCAAAATGGCTCCTATCCATTCGGAGGGCCGTGTGGGCTTTGACGTGGACTCATTGAGCGAATGTAAAACAGCACCTAATACAATCAGAGTGCCCATCACCCTGCACTTACCGCGTGGGCTCCGGGCTCAAAAACATTAGTGTGTCCTCACCGCCGGGCGGCTCGGTCGCCCGCAGCTTCAATTTCCATTTATGCTCGGTAATAAAAAAAAAATCAATCTGCACGAACGTTGGCGGATGTCCACGGTTTTTGATCAGTAAGTGTTTTACTCTTAGTGCACGGGAAGCTCTTATCCGCTCTGTTGTTCACAGTTTGCTGTGGATCTGATTAAAACCTTAAGGTCCCAGCGTGTGGTAGCCACCCCAGTGCAGCCGCAGCGTTAGGGGGTGGGAGTGCAGTCCGTTTCGTTAGACTGTGTAGAGGTTCTAATCCTGCTTTTGGAAAAGCCTGATGTCATCGACACAGCCTTCCTCACTCTGACTTACAACACTGCTTTTGTAACCATTTAAAGATTCACATAATCCAGAGAAATCTCTGTTCACAAGAACAAGGCCAAAAAAACCAATATGGAATGGCCATGATCTTCAGGCCCTCAGGTGGCACTGGATTAAAGACAGACAGGATTCGGTGGTCGACATTACTGCATGGGTTCAGAAACACTTCTGAAAACTATTGTCAGTGAACGCAGCTTGTCACTGCATCCAAAAATGTAAGTTAAAACTCTTCTATGTAAAGATAACCATATATAAAACAAGATCCAGAAGCCCTGTCACTTTCTCTGAGCCTGAGCTCCTTTAAGATCGACTGACGCAAAGAGGAGAACTGTCTTGTGGTCTGACCTATCAAATTGTAAAATTCTTTTTGGAAATCATGGACACTGCATCCTCCCGGCTAAAAAGGAGAGGGACCATCCAGGTTGTTATTAAGTGCACAGTTCAAAAGCCAGCATTCATGATAGTATGGGGGTGCATTTATACACATGGCATTGGTAACTTGCACATCTGTGAGGACATCATTAATGCTGAATGATATGTACAGGTTTTGGAGCAACATGTACTGCCATCCAGACGTCTTTTTTGGGGAAGACCCTGCTTAATTTAGCAGGGCAATCCCAAACAACATGGCTTTGTAGAAAAAGTTGTCCTGCCTACAATCCACATCTTTCACCCACTGAAAATATTTGCCATATTATGTTATGAAAAATATGACAAAATACGTAGGCTACAAAGTGTTAAGCAGCTGAAATCCTACATCAACCAAAAATGGGAAAACATTTTGCTTTCAGAACTATAAGAGCTGGTCTCCTCAGTTCCTAAACACTTACAGAGTGTTGGTAATAGAAGAAGTGGTGCAACACTTTGGAAAACTTGCCCCTCTTGCAACTTTTTGAAACGTTTTGCTGACAAATGATCAGATGTTTTTTCAAAAACAATAAAATTTGTCAGCTTCAACAGTTGATATGTTCTCATTGCACTCTGTTTTTATTTAAAATTTGCACAACATTCTTGAAGAAACAGGGGTTGTACTGAGTTATAATTGGCTGGGATCATCTGCCACCAAAACACTCACTCATTTTACCTTGACCACCACACTTCAAATGTACCCCATTTCTCCTCATGCCTTTCTCCCCTGAACCAGAACTGCCTATCTCCTTCCCTGAACTGGAAGAGGTGTTATTGGACAAGCAGATGCCACTATTCCCAGTTGGCCGAGCTCATATTAAATGCCCAAGCTGAGGGACACTGCACTGCAGATCAGTTGCTCCTTAAGGTGAGAAAATAAACAGAAATCCTGACACATCAGCTGTTCTACATCCTGAGATTCCAAGCATATTCAGATAAGAAATTGACTGTCAGACAGATTGGCAGTGACAGCAGCTAACTCAGCAAATGGGTAAAAATGGCTACAGGTTAAATGTCACTGGTAAAATCCATGGGTAATCTGGACTCAGGTACAATGCACATAGGTAATATGCACTGTGGTAGAATGCAAACAGGTAGAATGTACAGAGGTAAAATGAACAGAAAGTACACATACACAGGCAATATGCACACAGGTAAAATGTAAATAAGCAATATATACATGTAGAATGCAAATAGTTTTTTTTTTTTTTTTTGCATATTTCTCAAACTTAATATTTCAGATCATTAAACAAATTTTAATATAGACAAAGATACCCGAGTAAATACAAAATGCAGTTTTTAAATGATGATTTCGTTTGTTTAGGGAAAAAAGCTATCCAAACCTACCTGGCCCTATGTGAAAAAGTAACTGCCCCCGAAACCTAAACCCACCCTCGGCGACAACAACTCCAATCAACCGTTTGTGATAACTGGCAATGAGTCTTTCACATCGCTGTGGAGGAATTTTGGCCCACTCTTCTTTGCAGAATTGTTTTAATTCAGCCACATTGGAGGTTTTTCGAGCATGAACGGCCTGTTTAAGGTCATGCCACAGCATCTCAATTGGATTTAAGTCCAGACTTTGAATAGGCCGCTCCAAAACCTTCATTTTGTTTTTTTAAGCCATTCAGAGGTGGACTTGCTGGTGTGTTTCAGATCATTGTCCTGCTGCATAACCCAAGTGCGCTTGAGCTTGAGGACACAAAGATGGTCGGACATTCTCCTTCGGGATTTTCTAATAGAGAGCAGAATTCATGGTTCCATCAATTACGGCAAGTCGTCCAGGTCCTGAAGCAGCAAAGCAGCCCCAGACTATCACATTACCACCACCATGTTTGACTGTTGGTATGATGTTCTTTTTATGAAATGCTGTGTTAGTTTTACGCCAGATGTATCAGGACGCATACCTTCCAGAAAGTTCAACTTTTGTCTCCTCAGTCCACAGAATATTTTCCCAAAAGTCTTGGGGATAATCAAGATGTTTTTTGGCAAATGTGAGATGAGCCTTTGTGTTCTTTTTGGTCAGCAGCAGTTTTCGCCTTGGACCTCTCCCATGGATGCCATTTTTGCCCCGTCTCTTTCTTATTATTGAATCATGGACACTGACTTTAAATGAGGCAAGTTAAGGCCTGCAGTTCTTTAGATGTTGTTCTGGGTGCTTTTGTGGCCTCCTGGACGAGTCGTCGATGCGCTCTTGGAGTAATTTTGGTCGGCCGGCCACTCCTGGGAAGGTTCACCACTGTTTCAAGTTTTCTCCATTTGTGGATAATGGCTCTCATCGTGCTTTGCTGGAGTTCAAAGCCTTAGAAATGGCTTTGTCACCCTTTCCAGACTGATAGATGTCAATGACTTTGTTTCTCATCTGTTTTTGAATTTCTCTAGATTGTGGCATTATGTGTTGCTTTTTAAGATCCTTTAGCCTAGTTCACTTTGTCAGACAGGTTCTATTTAGGTGATTTCTTGATTCAACAGGTCTGGCAGTAATCAGGGCTGAGTGTGGCTAGTGAAGTTGAACTCAAAAAATGTGGTTAATCACAGTTAATTCATGATTTAACAAGGGGGGGAGCAATTACTTTTTCACATTGGGCCAGGTAAGTTTTGATAGCTTTTTTCCGTCAATAAATGAAATCATCATTTAAAAACTGCATTTTGTATGTACTCGGGTTATCTTTGTCTAATATTAAAATATGTTTGATGATCTGAAACATTTAAGTGTGAAAAATATGCAAAAAAATAAGAAATCTGGCGGTGGGCAAATACTTTTTCACGGCACTGTATGTAATATGCAAACAGATAGAATGTTCACAGGGAAGATGCATAGAGGAAGAACGCATATAGGCAATATTCACAGGTAGAATACAACAGGTAATAGGCAAAAAGGTAGAATGCAAATAAGCAATATGCACAGAGGTAAAATACAAAACAGGTAATAGGTAAACAGGTAGAATGAGCACAGGTAATATGCACATGTAGAATGCACACAGGTGTAAGACCCACGCAGCTCGACCAAGGGAGGAAGAGCCCGGGTTGAAGGTTTATGCGTGTGGATTCCTAGTATTAGCACGCGCGACGTCCTGGCTGGTGCGAATCACTATAAAATGGATATATTTTCTCCGTTCGAACAACGGGGCACAAAAGCACAATGGTTACAATTAATCTGACTCCATAATCAATTTAGAATACCAAATTTAGTTATACCCTCGTTAAATATCTGACTCCAAATTAGAATTAGAACTTATAGTTTAGGGACACATGCGTGAATCTCGGGGCAGCTACATCGCCAGACTCATCCGTGAAAACCAGTTACTCAACCGACGCCCCCGGGTAATAGCGCAGTTGCCGGATCTTAGTTCGGTGAGAGCTCTAGAGGATGGAAGAAATTACCATGATAGTAGCAACTTTAGCATAAACATATCATGAACCCAGATTTATGCGCACCACAGGGCCCCTTAAGGGGATCGGCCAGGCACCGGCTTATAAACTCAAGAAAACCCTTAAGGTCAATCCCCCGGACCGATACTACATAATGCGCACCACAGGGCCCCTTAAGGGGATCGGCCAGGCACCGGTTTATAAGCTCAAGAAAGCCCTTAAGGTCAATCCCCAGGACCGATACTACATAAACCCTTTATATAAGTAGACCGTAACTTGCAATCCAACTTAAAACCCATCACTACCTTTAAAACATCAGCTAGCTAGTCTGGAATGATAAGGACTCGCCCCTAAGTACCGGGTCGTAAACGTGGCTAGAAAGAATAAAAGGATTAAGAGTCACGGAGACCACGCAAGCTTAAAGGAATGACTATAATTTATTCACCAGGTAGGCAAAAGCTTAAATCAAACAAATCAACGTTAAGCCAATTACAAGTTACACACAATTTAGAAAAGGAGAATAAAGTCATACCTGGAGGAAAAGGATACACGCACTAATGTGCGCGGGAAGTTCGAAATACGATGTTACATCATTGAAAAGGCTACTCACGCACTTACGTACGCGGGGACAGATCGGATACGATCTTCCCTGACTATATAGATTGGCTACATACGGCATAGGGAATGGCTACTCACGCACTTACGTGCGCGGGGACAGATCGGATACGATCTTCCCAGAATGGATTGTTTCTCTTTGCTTTAAGCCAAATCACGCCTTTGATCCAGGCGGCATGGCCATAAACACCTGAAAGGGGGGTCGAATCCGGTTTTTGGGTTTCCACCATTGGGAGGATGTAATAAAACACTTCAGCAGAGAGAGGAGAATAGGGTGATTACCAGAGAGTATTCTGACCAAATTCTCAGGAGTTTCCAAAAGAGAATGAACCATAATTTCAATGGGAATGAAACATACTCCATTCAACTCCTTAGATTCCCCCGAGAACAACAAGACCAAACATGATATGAGTATGTACTAATATGATGCAGTTGTCATGAAAAAAAGTCTTAAGATGAATTAATATATAGTTTAATTGGGTTATAAGTATATAAGTGATTTCTTAGAACATGATTTAACATATAAGCACATTATGCACTTCCCAGTGGTTTAGATTATTTGAAACAGATTAATATAACTGGACTTTAACGTAAGACTTAGGTCAGTAATATGACTCGCACAGGGGCATTGTGTCAGCCAGAGCCCTGCAACACCCCCCCCCCCGGTGAGACCATTGCCACCTCCTGGAAGTCCACAAAAGTTTTACTGCTATCTGGCATGGCTCTGGACTGAGCTTATCAGCCATTTGTCGCATACAGTCGCTGGGCTCCCCCACGCATCAGCGTTTGCAGATCTTACAGAGGTGCCGCTCAGAACCCAACCCAAAGGCACAGATGAATTTTACTGGTTTAGAACTGGAACAATCTTTTGTAAAATGAAATATGCAATGTCTACAGTCCACCCCTGAACGCGTGGATAGAAGCTCTACCCACGGGGTCATAAATAGCATCAGGGAATATTTGCTGAGATTATGGATAGAATATTGATGAGAAATTCCAGATTTGAGTAGTTCAGTTTTTCATGACAGTTACATCACATGTCAAAATGGAAAAATGGATTATTTCCTCTCAGTGCGATATAATTGAGAATTTAGAGAAGTGTGATTTGGAAAATTAAAAGAAAGAGAGACAACCATTTGATTAACAACTTAAACCATGGAAAAAACTTAAAAGACAAAAACAAAAAATTAAATTAAAGTATGCTATCTAGGTTTGTTCTATGAGTCTATTATCTGAAGTTAGTTGGTGTACTAGTTGAACTAATTTTATTATGCCAAATGAAATGATGGTTTGAAAAGTAATTTTTCCTAAAATCATGAATAATAGAAATCGCAGAACAAACCAGCACATAAACCAAAAACTTTCCCACACTTGACTAGGGAAAGCAAAAAGATTATATGTGCCACTAACTATGTAACCAACCAATTGGAAAAAACCCCAGAGGGAAAAAATCCAATGGAGGTCACAATATCAAATTATTTAGGCATTCAGTTACAAGTGCAATTAAAAACACACAGTTACAAATGAAAACAATAGAATATTTACATGAGGTATATTGCGAAGTGATATGTTGAAATATTGGAAATCGTGAAATTCATATGCCCAGACATTCAGCAATTTATGTCACATGATATGATATGGAGATCAACTGAGAGGGTGGGGCTGATACACATAATAGGCTGGTCAGAAACTGCCTCGTAGGACCTTTCAATTTAATTCTGAAAAATATTCAAGGCAAATTAGGCTTATCTGGATCAATGCATATGTAGGTCTACCTTACTTTATGAACTTTTAAGGCACACTACCTTTGGCCTCCAGTGTAAGGAACTCACATGCTCCAGTCCTTTAACTGCCGCATTAAAAATAGGATTTAAATGATTCCTCTCAACCTATTTTTGTATCAGCCCACACCCTTTACATTTAATTCACACATCACAATCACAAACACAACTGCAGTTTGTCCAGATGAAAATGTCCTTTGTCCTGGATGAATCCGGTTGCTGTAGAGATGTTTGAGGTCCGGCGGCCGCCCGCGTTGGTGCACATATTGCTGGAATTGGAATGTGTGTCCTTAGTAAGTTGTATAGTGGAAGAAATGGCTCCCAAGAGCCAGAAGGGTGGACAGGGATTATTGTGCCCTGGTGAGTCTCACCCTTACATTCACTACCATGTTTGTGATGAAATCCCGAAATCCAAATCAGCCAAAAGCATATAAATGGAGCTTCTGTTCCTCAGGTGTAAATGGCAAAGTCAGGTCCTCGAATCCTTGATGCCTGTATAGAAAATTTTAGAAACAGCACCCTGCCAAATTGACAACAACAAGGGAGACCAAGACAAGACATGACCAAGGTACTCTGTTAAAACTCAACCTGCAGGAATCAGAAAGTGTGAAAGTTAATTGGAAACATTTAGTTGGGGGTCTTCCTGCCAGCAAACTGTCCTGTGGAAAACAATGGATGAAAAAGTTAATGCAGTGCATGCAATTCCCTACAAGTCACATGTCCCCGCCGTCTGGGTAACCTTACGACACCTCAAAGGGGACAGTGACTGAGGATGAGTGAATGGCACTGTTGAAGATTCCATCACCCCTGTTTTCAGAAAGAAAGAACAGATGCAGTTAGTACCAAAGTTTTAAATGGAACAATGCTTTATGGCTTTCCCCTCAGATCAGGATAAGCACAGACAAACATGAAGAAATGCAAGTGGTGTGTGTGTATGCGTGTGCGTGTGTGGATGTATGTATGTATGTGTGTGCGCGCGCGTGTGAATGAGGGTTGTAAAGTGGCTCGGATGGGGCCTGTTACCCACGAGCGGGTGTTTTATGGCCCCGCAACTTCTTCCACCCCCTGAGAGGATGTCATCACCTTAGAAATCTGCTGTAAACCTAAGGCTCTCAGGTGTGAAGACTGTAAAAGAATGAACTATGCAGGGTGAATGTCTGCATAGCTTCAGACACTGAAAAGACAGACGATGACAAACAGACATTGAAAATAAGCTGAACCATGCAATCCAGTAGGAATGCAGTCAACTATCGTTGAGTTACTGATGTACTGGTAACCCTGATTAATTCATGCACTCTATAAAGAGTACAGGCCTATTGATTGAAGTGATCCATGTTTTGAGGAACATAGTCCTAACTGACAAAGGGGTGAATAGGATCAGAGAGAGGGAGCACAAGCAGAGGAATGGCAGGCTGTGAGAAACACGGCCATGAGTAGAAAGACACTAATCTTTGCCAAAAGTGACCAAACCCATCTGGCTCCAATACTTAAGGACGGATGCAAATTTAATAGAAATGAATTTTTAGGAAAAATAAATGTAGGGGAGGAATTTTTCTCCCTAAAAGGCAACTCATGTAGGCATTCTAAATCTAATTACCTACTTCCATGAGGCCATAAACAGTACCCCCTGCTGGGGCAGACAAAAGAGACTCAATGTCCCACTAGACATTTAGAGCTCAGATGTTGCTTGATGACTAGTGGCAATGATAGTATACAACAATGGTTAACCAAACATTAATTCCAATAAATGTATTTGATGGTTGGTGAAATCCATACAAAACGTAATTATACTAGACGGTTTGCTTCCAACATAACAGTTAAAAGGCAAGTACGTTGTTAGTGAATGGCCACACTGAAGATGGTGGTCACAGCATGCGACTTAGTGTTGGTTCCGCCTTCTCCTTCTCCTCCTCGGAAGGAAGACCGGAAACCAGCATTAAACGTGGCAGTGATTGGCCGATTTGAAGAGCGCCATTTGACTCGTATTTATGATGAGGGCCGGGTCAGCCAACCAGCTCACCGACAACGGGCTACGTCACCATATTACACGGATTGACTCGGGGCTGTATCAGCCAACCAGCTCCCCGGCGAATAGTCACGTGACCCAATGGGTCGGCTAAGACTTCCCCCCCTCTGGAGGAAGCACCTACCCACATGCAAACTCAACCAATGGCTGCCCTCAGATGAAACCACGTTATATTCCCCAACAAAACGAGCCAAAAATGGCGGGCCGTTCAACTTGATAATCCTTTGTGCAAAGATAATGTGGCAGCTTCAATACGCACTTGAGCTAAGCTCAAATGCAAGCAGATTTTAGAGCGGTTATAATGGCAATTTCCCAATTTTACGAAGCAGATTTTTAGAGCGGTTATGATGGCAATTTCCCAATTTTACGTGCAATGCAAAAATATTCAACACTTTCAGCAATAAGCTTTTCCGTTGCTATGTCCAGGACACATATCCTCCCACAACCCACACAGTCTAGTCGCCTGAAGCAAAACAACCTGCAGTCCGAGAAGCCCGCGTGGCCTGTAACAGCAAACTTCAGCCCATACCGAAACTGCTGAACATTCCGCTTGAGAAAAACCACATTACAAACCCAATCAAGAATTAGTCTAATCACTGTCCGTGTCCCAAAAGACTGCCGGCACGAAAACTTCTGCCGACTTTGTCCAACTTCGAAAACCAATGGCGCAGAATGCACCCTACTTAAACTTTTGAGTCCAAATTATTACAATTTTCCGAATGCCGTTTTGCATCTCTCTCAGGGCGCTGATCAAAAGAGCGCACACACTGGGCAGTGAAACCGTAAGCTATTACCTTTACACAAAGTTTAACAAGACAAGAGGATGGAAAGATTTGTCAACTCAAACCGAACCCATGATGCGGGTCAGAGCACTAAAGAACATACTTGCAACCCATGTGCGATTGTTACAACGATAAAATCCGTAAGTCCAATGATATTTCGAAGCTAATCTCCTCACTCCCCTACATACAAGACTCCTTCAAAATCACACTGGCATTTCACCAATGCCCCATTTCTTCCCGTATTTGGGCAAGATTGACTGCACAGTTAAAGCAGGACCTTGCACCAAATCCATCAAATACATACAATCGCCGATTACTTTCTGTACACATACGCAAACCTTCGAATGCAATATACACAATCTTTTCTGGTTTCAAGCACAGGCCAGGAGTATTCAACCTTTTCAGCGGCAAGCTTTATCCCCGCTATGGCATTATCACCGGATCCACGCCCTCCCACCCACACAGCCTAGGTGCAAAAAGCACAAAACCTACGGTCGAAGAAGAGCCCAGCCCAATGTGCCAAGCAACAACAACAGATGTTCGCATCCACTTAAAAATGCAGAAAACCCCCGGCTGCACACAGAAACCCAATCATCTCCAACTTGCCATTAAACCTTCTACACAAAAGCACGAAAATATCAAATGACCCGGATTACTCTGAAACAGCGCAGTCTGAAGAGATAACAGAAATACAAAGGAGGCTCATGCAAACATTCCTACAACTTGCACTCCATTCTCTGATCCCGGAAAAGATAGAATTGAAGCTTGTGCCTGGTTTCTACGGTCCCAGGCCTATTTGGGGATATGTCGATCCCTTAACAACGGTCTCTATGCAGTGAATTCTAACTTTCCTTGAATCCTACAAATTAGAAAGCACCGCATTACTTACCACATGTGGATGACGACTGATGGCACCGACCAGATCACGTACGAAACCAGGATCACATCGGATGTTGAGATTCTCACTTCAGCCAGCACAATGCGGAAACATCTCGGAACGCGTCGAAGAACAAAATCAAGCACTCCCGATTATAGGCATCGCCAGTATGGTACGCAAGCCGTCACGCCGCAAAATGCAAAGGTTCCCAAACCGACATATTACGGTATAATACCCAAAAGCGATCACGGAGGGCAGTCACCAGCTGTAAGACCCACGCAGCTCGACCAAGGGAGGAAGAGCCCGGGTTGAAGGTTTATGCGTGTGGATTCCTAGTATTAGCATGCGCGACGTCCTGGCTGGTGCGAATCACAATAAAATGGATATATTTTCTCCGTTCGAACAACGGGGCACAAAAGCACAACGGTTACAATTAATCTGACTCCATAATCAATTTAGAATACCAAATTTAGTTATACCCTCGTTAAATATCTGACTCCAAATTAGAATTAGAACTTATAGTTTAGGGACACATGCGTGAATCTCGGGGCAGCTACATCGCCAGACTCATCCGTGAAAACCAGTTACTCAACCGACGCCCCCGGGTAATAGCGCAGTTGCCGGATCTTAGTTCTGTGAGAGCTCTAGAGGATGGAAGAAATTACCATGATAGTAGCAACTTTGGCATAAACATATCATGAACCCAGATTTATGCGCACCACAGGGCCCCTTAAGGGGATCGGCCAGGCACCGGCTTATAAACTCAAGAAAACCCTTAAGGTCAATCCCGGACCGATACTACATAATGCGACCACAGGGCCCCTTAAGGGGATCGGCCAGGCACCGGTTTATAAGCTCAAGAAAGCCCCTAAGGTCAATCCCCAGGACCGATACTACATAAACCCTTCATATAAGTAGACCGTAACTTGCAATCCAACTTAAAACCCATCACTACCTTTAAAACATCAGCTAGCTAGTCTGGAATGATAAGGACTCGCCCCTAAGTACCGGGTCGTAACATGGCTAGAAAGAATAAAAGGATTAAGAGTCATGGAGACCACGCAAGCTTAGAGGAATGACAATAATTTATTCACCAGGTAGGCAAAAGCTTAAATCAAACAAATCAACGTTAAGCCAATTACAAGTTACACAAATTTAGAAAAGGAGAATAAAGTCATACCTGGAGGAAAAGGATACACGCACTAATGTGCGCGGAAGTTCAAATACGATGTTACATCATTGAAAAGGCTACTCACGCACTTACGTGACGCTGGGGACAGATCGGATCGATCTTCCTGACTATATAGATTGGCTACATACGGCATAGGGAATGGCTACTCACGCACTTATACGCGGGACAGATCGGATACGATCTTCCCAGAATGGATTGTTTCTCTTTGCTTTAAGCCAAATCACGCCTTTGATCCAGGCGGCATGGCCATAAACACCTGGAAGGGGGGTCGAATCCGGTTTTTGGGTTTCCACCATTGGGAGGATGTAATAAAACACTTCAGCAGAGAGAGGAGAATAGGGTGATTACCAGAGAGTATTCTGACCAAATTCTCAGGAGTTTCCAAAAAGAGAATGAACCATAATTTCAATGGGAATGAAACATACTCTATTCAACTCCTTAGATTCCCCCGAGAACAACAAGACCAAACATGATATGAGTATGTACTAATATGATGCAGTTGTCATGAAAAAGTCTTAAGATGAATTAATATATAGTTTAATTGGGTTATAAGTATATAAGTGATTTCTTAGAACATGATTTAACATATAAGCACATTATGCACTTCCCAGTGGTTTAGATTATTTGAAACAGATTAATATAACTGGACTTTAACTTAAGACTTAGGCCAGTAATATGACTCAAGACAGGGGCATTGTGTCAGCCAGAGCCCTGCAACACCCCCCACCCCCCCCCTGTGGTGAGACCATTGCCACCTCCTGGAAGTCCACAAAAGTTTTACTGCTATCTGGCATGGCTCTGGACTGAGCTTATCAGCCATTTGTCGCATACAGTCGCTGGGCTCCCCCACGCATCAGCGTTTGCAGATCTTACAGAGGTGCCGCTCAGAACCCAACCCAAAGGCACAGATGAATTTTACTGGTTTAGAAATGGAACAATCTTTTGTAAAATGAAATATGCAATGTCTACACAGGTATTATGCACTCGTGCAGAATGCACACAGGTAGACTACACACAGATCAAATGCGCAGGATTCATTGCCTGTAGGTATGCACAGGTAAAATGCTCATAGGTAATATGTGCACAGGAAATATGCACACGGACTGAATGCACGCAAGTGATTGCACACAGGTAGTATGCACAGGCAAATTGCACATAAACAATATGCCCGCAACTAAAATATGCACAAGTAATATGCAAATAATATGCACCGGTAAAATCAATCAAAAGGACGTGCGCTGTAAACCTGTCAACCTTGTGCTGACTTTCTGCAGCAAAAGGCAGGCACATTTATGGACAGCACCTGAGAATAAATCATCCAGTATTCAGGTAATACATCTCCTGGCTCGAGGAGGAGGGTCGGAGGGTTCATACGATTTAATTACACTATTTGTCAAGATAAATAGTTTTGACCCCTACCCCCGTAGAGGAGAATAACAGAATTTAAGGTTAGATGTATGGGTTTATATGATGCCATCTGGGACATAAACGCATTGGGAAATATCTCTCCGTCTTTAATATCTCTAAAGCACTAGACTTTACAAATTGACTCACGTCGTCTATAGGATTCAGGTCTGGCATTTTCACTTGTGTTTGTTTTGAAATGCCACTGCTCAGCAGTTTTTCTTTCTCTAGTATCAATCAGCATTCAATCTGTCTCCCAAACGGGAGGGGAAATATCCGACTCTAATGGCCGATCCGCAACAATTTCTATGATGAAGCCATGAATTCATGGGGAGATGAGTTACTGCAAGGTTAGCGAAGGGCTTTTCCTGCCAGTAATACAATGCTCAGATAAAAAGATAAAAACGTTCGCTTATGGGAGTGAAGGGGGGTGCCTCGCTTTGCAAAGTCATTTAATTTGGACCATTTTCTTCTATGGACATTTCATTTTGCCAGCATTTCCTGTTCCAGCATTATGCATTTCCTGTCTGTCCATACAAGTCTCCAGACCACGTCTCCCTCATTAATTTGAAATCTTTGAGTGTTCGTCCTTCATAAAGACTTCTAAAGTGGTCTGTACGTGAAAAGGCAATTTCGTGCATCAAGACTACCTATATTCACCTGCATGTGCAGCCCTGGAGAGGAACATCTTTCATTCTAACTCATCATTGAAATGAGATGGTTGAGTACATACTAAAAAATGCCATAAAAACCTAGGAAGGACATTGTGTTCACTGTTACATCTTCCCTCTAACCGCCAAAAACTCCTGCAAAACTTTTTTTCGCCTGGCACGTTGTCACGGCGACAGCCTCCCTCGGAGAGGCGTATCCAAGGTCTGCGTTCCCGACTGCGAGTTCACCTTGGCGGCCTGTCGTATCCTGGGAGGAAAAACAGCCGGAGCTTGTGGGAGGCGATGGAGCTCGTAAACAGATGGCAGCTTGGAGCCCTAACAGCCTGAATGAGAATGAGCCGCCAGCTGAGATGTGTGTCTCGTTCCCACACATTACACACTCCCCGAGAGCAGTGCTCTCCAACATCGGCCTGATAACTAACAGCGACTCAGAGCTCCTGTTCCACGTACGCACAGAGCAGAGCACAGTGCGCATTTTTGCACAAGATTGCTTAAAGATTCAAGCAAAATAGGCTTTAATAAGTCAAGCATCAAGCATGAAAAGGCCTTTTAATATTCCCTGAGTGTGGGCATCCACAACGACACAAGCATTTTTACAGGACACTGAAAATTAATGTCTAGTTTAAAGTGTTAAATGATAACAGCAGGATGAAGCAATTACATCTTTTACGATTAAAAGCCTGGGGTGCCTTTCAAAGTAGCAGGCTATACATCATCGAACTGACAGTGTCAAAGATCGCGGGGACCCATACGCGCTGCACGATTTCAACCGACAAAACTAAATGGGGAGTACAGGTGCCCTCTAGTGGCAGCTACCTGCAACCTCCACCACCACAAACAATATTGCACCTCCAACAGATGACAACAACGGAGGCAATTCTAAAAATCCATTATTCATTTATATTCCTATTACCTCAGACTACAGCCAGCCCAAAAGTCGGATAGATGAGTGCATTTTCACTCTCTTTTGCCAATAGCCTGCATAACAGTGAGAGACACTTCTGGAACATTCCATCACGCCTCCTGCAGTGAGCCAGGCAGCACAGACAGCCAAGCGTGCTTGTGCAGAGCATTGTTATTTGGTGGAGGAACCAGCACATTGTTAAGTTTTCTACCACCAGACACTGCAGACGATCGCAGGACTCGGGTCTTGTCATCTGCACAAATGGCGATGTTTTGGGGTTAACAGTGTCGCTAAAAAAACCATTCTTTCCCTCCATTTAACTTCAACCCCTTTCTTGTCCTTTGTCATATAACACTCAGAAATTCCCGGTGTCTAAATTATGGGCCAGTAAACTACATTCTGGGTGACACGACTGCCAAAATTTTAGTACAGGTGCTCAAACCATGACTGGAAAATTACTCAAAACAGTTATAAATTCCTGCCGTGAAAAACTAGGTCACAGGGGCAGCTAAGTCTGCCCGTAAATGTAATCATAAATGACATAAACGTCAATTACTTTTCAGCGAGATTAATTACCATGGAGGCAAAGGCTGCGGTACAACATTAATCGACGCGATTTTACATCGTCTTCGAGATTTTATGAATTAAAAACTTGCAGCAGGTTCATTAGATCAGCAGGTCGACAGGAAATGCAGATGTCATGGTGAAATATCCGTGAAGGAGCGTGTCTGTCTGTAGGCGTTACAAACAAGCGCAGCTGTTTGTGTTGCTGGGGGCGGAGTCTCCGGGGACCGCAGCTCCCAGGACGGTTTGTGTGTTGATGAAGGGGCGCTGCAGAGCGCTGAACCCACACTCCGCACAGATTCTACAAACACTCAACACCACCAGCTCTTCAACGTCTTAATGCCAAACTGTAAACTAGAAATACTTTTTAACCCTTAAAGTGCTAATCACTGCTATAGTCACGCAAGGCGCAAAATATTATAGCAAAATTTCAGATTTCAGCCTTCATGAGGGCAACAATTTTGTCAATTTTTAGTCAACAAATCAGTTAGCGATGACATTCAAAAGGGTTCACAGTTACCTTTGTCAACTACATGATGAATGATTAACTTTTGGAGGGATAGGGTGAGTAAAAATTAGGCACTTTACGGGTTAAAAGCTGAACCTAAATGAGAAATTTTTGACTTTTCAGCAACCTTTCCTATACATGTACTAGTATAGCCTACCAGAGGTGGGAATAAATCTGAAAAATATCCAGGATCAGAAAGGGAATTCCCCCCCCGTCAGCTGCATTGACTAATTGGCACACGTCTTGAACCAGGAACTGATTAACAAAATCTGTACATTGAATTCATGGATGACAGAAGCATGACGGAGCTACTGCTGTTTGGACTGTCTACCTGAGTCCAGGACCCACCTCACTAGCTCCCCTGACCAATCGTGCGTCCTGCCGCACAAAATCACAGCTCGAATAAGCAAACTCCTCGCGGTCACTGTACCACCCTGTCACTTCACTGCCTCAGTGTGGTCATTTGAAGAGGAGGCTTTTATTGATAAGCTCCCGGTCACACAAAAAGTTCAAAAAAAAAATGTGTTTAGGCAAGTGCACAGACTAATACTGCAACTGTAGGACATGTAAGTCTTGAAGTCTGATGCAGCTCCAGGACATGATCGAGAATGATAGATTCCTTCACTGCCATCAGGAGGAAATAACCCCATTAGCCTCTATTAAGAACCTGCATTAGATCCTGCTACATTTCTACCAGTTACTGTGGAATTGTCAGTTCAGCAAATACAACCTGCATATTCCCCCGAGTCATTTTCAGAGTCCCTGCGCACCCAATACATCCTCAGCATCTACTCTCCATAACACATCTAATCCACAGACACTTTGAGCAGAAAACACACACGTTCCTAATACCATAACTATATGACAATGTCACGCTTCTACAGAGACAGAATGGCCACAGTTGGAAAGTTCATCAGAACAGGAACAGAAAAAGACAAAAATTTTGATAAAAATAGGAAAAGTCTGTACAAAAGGCTGAATGAAATAAAATGTACCATCACACGCACTGAGAGATGTTTTGTACGGCAGTCCAAGGGGCTCATACTGGAGATAGGAAACTTAGCCGTGGAATGTAATGGGTTAAAAGCAGTGTTCAGAGCAGAATTGAAGACGTGCTAAGAGTCATGTGATGTGTGCTGGTTATCATTAATCCCTTAAAGGACTGCTTTCCATTTCCACTTCAAAGCCTGCTTAATTGGTATTCTAAATGACTTCTCGGGATGTTCCGTCAAATCGGCGATGCAGCGTTAAATAAATAATTGAACTTTAACTCGGACATAGCGTACCTCTGAGAAGTTTCCATCTCTGCACTTGCACCCAGAGTGTAACAAGGAGAGAGAGAGAGAGAGAGAGAGAGAGAGAGATACAGCAATAAACCGCATGATCAAACGGTTGTTTTCCACCTTACAGTAACCGTCATCCGGAATAACGCTCGCCATGGCAATGCAAACATTCAAGGTCTGCGTTCAACTGAACCGTGTAATCAATTAAGTCCACTCAGCTTATGCCCACAGAGACCAGCCTTTAGAATACCCCTGTGGGCGGTGTTATATCCATTTACCAGCAACTGTGCTGTGGCTACTTTTACACAAGATCACATGGTCTTAAACTGTAGACACAGAGGCTGCGTATGAGAGATGATGGACTGCTAGCTTCCATGCCAATTTTCTCTCTGCTGGCTTCGAAACAGATTGCCCTTTTTTGATTGCCTGGGATTACACACATGAAGGCAATTTAAATTGTCCAGTGGTGGAATGAGAGAAAATTAACTTAATCGAGGCAATTAATTTAATTGTTACATTTAGGGCATTCTATCACGAGCGCCTAATAATGAATGCAGGAAAGGTTTCTGCATAGTTCAATGAGGTAGCTGGAGCCCTAATTAATCAACGCCTGATTTAGGCCTTACACGGGTAATTTTGAAAACGTGGCATTCTCAATGCTTTTTGGTCTTTCGTCCGCGGGCAAACTGCGTTTTTGGTCACTGAAACGGACATTTTGAAAACTTCTTCCAGGGTGTAGGTTTGTAAAAGCCCTGTTTTCACTGTTTACACGTGCACATCAGAGTGTGTGCGCCTTATAGCGAGTTTTTAAAATTTGTGATTGGCCTGCAAGGTGTAAGATTAAATTATATAATTACCGCCTGTTGGTTTGGCATTCTCTTGAGAGCACTTTAATCACGTTTTTGCGTCTTCGAGTGGAAAGAGATTATTTTGAAAATCGATGACGAAAAACGCCGTTTAAAAAAAAAGTACATGTGGAGTAGGTCCATGTTTTTGTCCCCTTACTGAGTCACTGACCCTTATATGAGCCACAATGGCTGCCTGGCAACATCTGTAGGTAAACAGAATCATACATGCACAGACTTAAATATGGCATTCTTGATTTGATCACTTTTTTACAAAACAACAACGATTTTAACTCTTACCGGCATGATTGATTCTACCAATTGAGCCCAGCATCATCATGTAGTGATGCTACCTGACCAAGCCTCGATATACGACAAAAAAAGGGGGCTTTGGTTGTCCTTTTTTGACGCCAGTTTAAAAAACCCTACCCCTTAATCCCTAACCCTAAACCCGAGCCCTATCCCTAAACGTAAAATAATGACGCCAAAAGCCTCCTTTTTTTGTCGCATATCGACGCTTGGTCAGGTAGTGTCACGATATGACGAGTCAGGATGAGAATGTGTTGACTAATAAGCACTTTGTTGACACCAATTAGATCTCTGGCTGTTGAATGAGGTGTGCTTTGTTAGGTTATGAACACATACGTTCGCACATACTGAATGGCAGATCAAGAAAGGGCATGGAAGCAGGCTGACAAAGACAGAGAAATTGGCCTCGGACAGCCTCACTTTACAGTAAAAATAAAACACTCATTCCGATGTCCCCATCCACATCATCGAGGAGAACAAAAACCAAACATAGCAAAAGAAAAGCTGGCAGCTCTAGCAAATCCAGGAAACTCGCAGGTCTGCTCAGAGCCTCACGCCTGATTGACAGCAGCAGAACTGCTCCTCATGCCCGCAGCACATGGAGTCGGTTTTTTTGTTGTTGTTGTTGCTCTGGAGCTCAGCTTCCTAAGGAGGGGAGTGGTTAAAATTATTTTGCTGTTCCACCCTCCAGGTCCCAGGAGTTGTAGATGAAGGACTTTTTTGATCTCATTATTTTGAAATTCATTAACCAAAAAAGAGATGCTGATTGATACATCTTAATTAGCTAGTAAATTTCATAACTAGTTTACACAGATCATCAAACTTGATGGGACAGAAACAAATATTTCTCGTTGAGCTATAAAGCTTATAAAGTGTTTAATAATATATCAAAATAGTCTTTTGTAAAATCGTATGAATCCCGGATGGTTTATTTTGTCTCTAGATTAGAAATGATTGCATTTGTTAGGCTAAGAATCCATTGTAGTTTGTTTGATTTCTACACAAATCTATCTATTCAATTGTAATCTTTTTCACCAACAAAAAATAATGGATTTATTGTCTGCAAAATTTTGAGTTTACTGTTGGTCTGTGCAAGCATAATTTTCAGATTTTCAGGTAACTTTGTTAAAAACCAGAGTTAAACCAAAACATAATTTTACAGCCCAGGTAAAATAAAAGATGTCAGGGGATTTGGGTGGTAAATGCTTTCAAATATGTGTTCCAAAAATGAATGAAAACTCAGTCCCATACAGAATTCTATATTTAAAGTTCTGTTTTATGAGTTTTCAAACATAACTTCACAAGATGTGTTCACTGTTCACTTCTATTAAGAAGAGGGAGCTGAAAGCGATGATTACAGGTTTCTTACACCCGTGAGTGCAGTCAGCACATATTGCAAACTAAACAAACGCTGTCGGCAGATGACAGCATTTTACATCCCCAAAACCATACCATTCTCCCCACAGGCAAAATTCATAGTTTGAACAGGTGGTGGTACTACCTAATATGGTATAGGGTACAGAAAATCATCAAGGGAACTGCTCTATGCTCCAGCAGTGTTCACAGCAGATTTTACAGATTCCCATTTGAACTGTTCGACAGGTTGCATTGTTTAAAAAGTCAAGTTTGGCCTAAGGATGGTGCTACAGGAACAGTCATACTGTCTCCAAAACAATAGGATTGGTCTTTAATGCACTAAGACTTTCGCAGAAAAGTTGATCCGCGTCCCATTAGAGCAGTTTGAGCACTTGCATTTGAAAATGTAGCACTACACAGTAAGTAAAAGACCCATAAAAATAAATAAGGTTCCTGTTCTATGCACCTGCAATGTTGACAGCAAATTTGACAGGATTCCCGTAACTATCACCTCCATATGTCAGAAACAAACACTGGGAAATGTTAAATTTGGCTAAATGGCGGAGTTACCAAAAACATTAGAATCACAACAATCAATAACTTCGTTTACTTATGCACCAGGAATGTTAAAGGCAGGTTCGATATGATTCCAATTAAAACCATTCCAATATTAGTTTTTAAAAATCAAGAGTTTGGCCTGGAGGTGGCACTACAGTAAAGGTCATATGGTGACCAACATCAATAAAAGCCTTTCTTTTCATCAGAAATGATCTCAAGAATTCTGTCATAATTTCCATCAAAACTACTTGAGTAATTGCATTTTGAAAGGTAGACTTTGACCTGGTGGTGGCGCTACAGGAAAGGTTGTACTGTCACACACACCTATAGGGTGCATCCTCTGTGCTCCAGGAACTAACACAAGTCTTGTGATTTCGATAAAAACTGTTCTAGTCGTCGCGCAAACTTAAGGGATCTGCTGTGGCGGCAGCAGCAAATCCATAATTTCCCAAGAAACTCTGTTTCGCAAATAAAATTAGTTTCATCTCCTCAATCAATAACTGCACCAGTAATAAAATCAAAACAATCGTAAAAAACCACTGGCAAGGACTCTTTAGCAAGGAATAGTTAAGATTTTCAACCACTGGAAGTTTGCAACTAAAAATGCATTCAGTATCTTCCCATGCCATGTGTTAGATATAAACCAACCCCAGAACGCAGTAAGAGTATGGGTGTTGATGTGTTTTTCTAAGATCTTTCACATGCCCATTGTTGAACACCAAAAGAGTGAAGACACACTGATTACACTTTGCTTCTCTACACAGTTCACAGCGTATTTTGTGCAAGGGTTCATATTCCCTTCCATAAGCAAAATCACACCTCATTCAGATTTAGTTCTAAGATTATGAAAGATCGCAAATAAAAGTAATGCTGTTGATATTGTGGTCCAGTTTGAAATTAGAGGCTTTGTGTAAGACAAACAAAATTCTATAATAAATCGCATATGTTTTCTTTAAGTATGGACTGCTGTTTAGCCTATACTGCCGGTACTCAGGGCTTAATTACATTCGTAAAAATGGAATAAGTAGCAAAGGACAGAAAAAAAAACTCCAAAGCAGCAGTTTTATTGTAAGTGCTTGCCTTTTTTAGGGGAATATAGATGCTTTTAGCACTGATCAGATAAATGCATGTTAAAAGGTTTTTATCCCTAAAACAAAGTACTAGACTTTTCCGAAATGTTTGAGGAAGAGGGGGAAGGGGTTGTCATGGTTGTCAGTGCTAGTTTCGTCCTGCGTCTGTCTGGAGCAGTCCCTCCAGAGGTCAGCGGGATGGATGGGTCTCATCGCTCAGAGACAGGGGTGAGACCCCCCCCCACACCACCACCACCTCAGCCAAAGTGCACCAAGTGGGCACAGAGCCTCAGTGGAGCCGAGCTAGCTTCCATAACGAAGACAGATTCGCGATAATGCGGTTAAACTTCCCCATCTGCCCCCGCTGGCTACTCGAGCAGCGACAGACAGAAGGTATCCATGGAACGGTCACGTAGGCAAACCCTGCCGTCCTCAGACATCTGAAGCAGAGCAAATTCCGCTTCCACGCCCCACCAGATATTCCCGTCTCCCCAGCCCAGGACAGATAATGCCACATCCTGGAAAAGGTCAGACAAATACATGAGCAAATCTGGTTCATGGAACATCATACATTACAGAGCAATGGAGGCCCTTTGAGTCCCGTAGCTCGTACCCCACCCCAACCCCGTACTCCCTCCTCCCTCTTGTATAATTTACCATCCTTGTAAAAATCAAAACACCAGAGGTTTCCTGCAGCAGGTTTTATGACGTCGTCTCTGAGCTAGAGTGGGCCGTTCTCAGCGATGAATCCAGGCTTTTTTTGCCCCGCCACAGCAGAGGGAGATAAAAGAGTTTGGGATATGCAAGCTCATCTTGAAGGTTGTTTGAAGATCAAATGAAAAGATAATGTTCAGAATCCATCAAAACGAGAGTGTAACTGCGTTTATTACCTCAGCTGAACCGCCAGCCTTTATGCTGTCACAAGTGGAGGTCAAATTACATAATGGGATGATTAACGTGGCTGTTTGTCCCCCTGTTCCTCCCTGTTTATTGCTGTGTGCCTCAGTGCCACATGTGTCCTGTCTGTCTCAACCTGTACCCTGCTGTGCGCCCTTTGCTTCTCTTGTGTCTATTTTTTTTTAAATTTGTATTTCCATGTTTTTATATCCGATTAGTGTGGATCTTTATTTGTCTCCTTGGCAACAAGTTTGTGTTTCTCTGGCCTCTCTTCTTGTCTCTGTTGTGTGCCATTGCACCTGGATGTTTACACTTTGTGTCTCTGTTGTGCCTCAGTGTCTGTGCCTATTTTGTGCTTCGGAATCTATTTCCTCTGAGTCTCAAAGTTGGAATCTCTTGTGCCACAATTTTTGTGCCTCCTTCGTGTCTCAGAGTGTAACCACAGTTATGTCTTGTGTCATGTTTTTGTCCTTAAGTGCTTCTGTACAAATCCTAATGTTAGAGGTCTCCACTGTTTGTGTCTCCTGTGCTTCTTCGTGATTTTGTACCATCTAAGGCAGCACGGTTTCATATGTAAGACTTTAAGTATATCTGAGGATTGGTGTGTGTCTCTGCTCCTCGAGTGCACTCCGACACCAGATCCTCTCTCTCCTCCTCCGTCTCTCGCTCCACCTCTCTCGCCCCGCCCCCCTCCTCATCTCTCCCAGGGTGTATTTTACTCCGCCGTGTGCCACGCTTGAGTCCTATTAATCAGGGCTCCATCGATGAGAGCGGAATGCTAAAATCCCGGCTCTGTTTTCCCTCCTCCCCTCCACATAAAGGGCGCATTAACCTTGCAGCTCCTTCAGTTTCCTTCAACAAACTCGCCACCATGGAAATAAAAGCCAAACTTCCCCCATTAATTTGACCGAAGGTGAGGATAAGTGTGCGCCTGTATGCATATGCACCTTGTGCGTGAGCTAGTGGGGGCGTGTACATGTTCACGTGTGTGTGTGTGTGTCAGGTCTTGCCTCTTCAACATATAAGCCTGCCTGTAGAAAGAGTTGGGACCCAGTGAAGGTTTCTGACAGTACAGGGCAGGACAGGCAGTCTCCTTTGGCCGCCAGCTCTGAAAATGGCAGCAAATCCCAATGCCATTCCAACAAAAATCAACCTTCCAATACCTACAAACCATTTATCCTTTCCTGAGTGAGACCCATTCTTAAATTAGTTTATAAAATGCTAGCAACAGAAGAGAAATGAACGAGAAAGACTGCAATCGCCACAAATTCAGACCGAGAAATCCACACATGTTCTCAGAGTCAGCAATAAGTTTATCATGAGGACACAGATGATCAACCCAAAGCGCAAACACAGACCAGACCTGAAACCTCAGACGGCCCTGTCCCAAAAGATGTAAATGGAAGCTGCATCCCAAATTGCAAGCCAGTGTCTAAATCCAGTCATGTGACTGATTTCCCCGTTGCCATGGCAGCTCTTGAGCAGAGGTAACTGCGATGCTCTTACCCTGACCCTGGCCGTGCGCCGTCTGGCCGCTGAGGAGGACGACGATGGGGAACACGACAGCCAGGAGAGTCCTGGGCCGCAGGGCAACAGGTCCCACGCTGTCCGCTGTCGCAGCCATCATGCCCATCTGGGGCTAAAACAAAGGTCAAGGGTCAAACAGCGGACATAAACTTGGCAGTGAATATGGAATACTGTTGGTGAATTCAAAAACCACATCAAATAGTACAATGTAGTATAACGCAAAACAGCAAAAATGTCAATTTTCCACAATGAAACATTCATTCAACTTAAGAAATGCAGGGACTGAAGACAAGAGGAGACGCTAGATGGTCATTAATTAGAGTGCTTCACTGCTTCAGTGAATACAAGTGGAACTTACTCAAGGACTATTATTTTGAAATAACAAAAACAGTATGTAGCAAATGGATCAAACCAAAAATGAAGAGCAAAAATAGACCAGAATATGAAGAACATATTAGAGCCAGATTGGTCTAACCCACAGAACACTGTTTTTGAGATAATGGATGTCAAAGTTTTTGAAATATAAAAACATAACAAAAATATGACTCACAATGTTGTTCACAGGTATAATACACATCATGATACCAATTTTGCATTATGAATCTTATCAACATCTGACAAAATATGATCCAAACTCTAATTTTCATTTTTTGGGGTCAGACAACTCTTTTTCTCAGCCCTTCACACATAGTGTGGATTTTACTTGGTGCCTTATGTTTAATTCAAGCCCGGGAAATTTCATTCAGAAATGCACACCTATCACTGGATACCCATTTGTCTCTCAGCCTCTCTTTTGTAATTCAGTGCATGTAACAGCACTAAATATTAGTCTCCAGCCTGACTGAGCTGCTCATTAAACACAAAGCTTTTATGAACTAACAATTCATCAAAATTTCACGATATGTTTGTAACGGCATACCGAGGGCTAAAATTTATGACGTTACTGTTATATTTAACGACGTATTATTTCAGTATGATCAGAGTGTATAAACTGTCTCTGCTGATAGATTGCAGATTAAGTACAAAATTGGCAAAATTTGCCGCTTGGAATAATTGCAGCGCGAAGAAGACGGGCATCAGATAATAAATTAGATTTTGCTCATTACCAGCCAAACTTTGCTTGGCAGTTCTGCAACACCTACTGGCCCACTTTCCGCTGTCTCTTAATGAAGAATGAGATCTACCAGCTCAGAGACAGTCACAGCACTTCCTATTAGGCTTTAAAAATCCATTCTCATTATTGAGCACGGTTGAAGGTGATGTGTGACGCATTCAACAATCTGATATTCAAAACGGAAGCCTCCTCTTCCTTTTAGATGTTGCCTAAACCTTTTCAAATCTATACTGGTGGGAAGGAGAATTATGTGAAATCGGTATACCATTAAGATTTCCAGTTAAAAACTTGTTCGCATGTCAAAGACCAGCGTTAAAGTGATAGAATATTTCCCCTTCCCCGCTGGGCAGGCTCTTGTTAGTGGCGAAAGGTGAGAAGCCGCGCTAAATGTGTTCACTCCCCTGGAGCGGAGATTACGGGGGGAGGAAAGCGGTGAAAATTGGATGCATTACAGGAAAATGTGCCTAAATCCCCCACAGATGAGCTCAAACGCGTCTGTTCTGCGCTGGGACAGTCTGGGGAAAATTCAATCTCCCACTAAACCCCAGTAAAGCAATAAAGCCAAGGACACACACAGGCAGACGCACACCCGGACAAGCACGCATGCGCATATGTGAAGAGTCGGAATGCGAAACCCACAAAGTCCACTCAACCTCTTTTGTTTTAAATTGAGTTTTTTTTAACAAAAGAGGTTGAGTGGACTTTGTGGGTTTTCCATTCCAACTCTTCATATGTACACACACGCACATGTACAGTACCCATATTATCTGTTTGTAAAAAACAGTGTGTGACACAGCAGGGGGAGCTGGCTAAACGAGCTCTCTCGCTCTCACAGCCGGTGTACATTTTCAAGGAACGTTTGGCGCAAACTCAGACCCTTACAAGATGCAGTTAATGTGAATAATAATGTGACTGTGAGATAAATTTAACCCCGCGTACAAATATTTTGAGATGATAATGCCATTGTGCTTGGATATTAGTAGCTGATGAAGCAGTAAAAAGTCACCAACTGCTCAGTGCAGTGCTGTGAAAAAGTATTTGCCCCCTTCCTGATTTCTTATATGTTTGCTTATTTGTTATATTTAAATTTGTCAGATCATCCATCTAATCTTAACCCATTAAGACCTGATGCGACGTCTGCGTCGCACTCGCTTTAAGAACGGAAGGGACATGAATATCATATATATATATATATATATATATATATATTTGTTTTTAAGAAATGTGAATGAAGTGCATCATGAGGTGCCCTAGGTCTTAATGGGTTAATATAAAACAAACACAACGTGAGTAAACACCAATTGCAACATTTAAATGATCATTTCATTTATTGAAGGGAAAACAGTTATTCAAACCTATATCACCCATGTGAAATAAATAATTGCCCCCTTAAAACCCTTGGCAGCAAATACTACCACCAAACATTTGCAATAACTGGAATTGAGTCTACATTGCTGAGGAGAAATTTTTACCCTCTCTTCTTAAAAGAATTGTTTTAATTCAGCTACATTGGGGGGTTCTTTAGCTTGAGCTGCCTTTTAAGGTCATAACACTATATTACAACAGGATTCAAGTCAGGACTTTACTAGGCCACTTCAAAACCTTCATTTTGTTTCTTTTGTGCTATTCAGAGGTGAACTTGCTGGTGTATTTTGGATCATTGTGCTGGTGCCAAACCCTGCTTGAGCTTTCGGTCACAAACTGAGACTTTCTAGACTCTGTCTTAGAGAGCAGAATTCATGGTTCCATTAATTATGGCAAGTCACCCAGGTCCTGAAGCAGCGAAGCAGCCCCTGACCATCGCATTATTACGTCAAATTTCTCAGGACCCCTGTTTTCCAAAAAGTACCACTTTTGACTCATCAATCCACAGAATATTGTCGAAAATGTCTAGGCGGCCATAAAGATGTTTTTGGCAAATGTGAGATGAGCCTTTGCGTTCTTTTAGGGCAGAAGTGGTTTCAACTGTCAGCTCTTCCATGGATTACATTTTCCCCCAGTCTCTTTCACATCTTGGAATCGTGAACAATGACTGAGGCAAGTGAGGCCTGCAGATCTTTGGATGTTAGTCGGGGTTCTTTTGTGACCTCCTGGAGGAGTCGTCCATGCGCTCTTGGAGGAATTTTGGATGAGTGACCACTCTGGGGTGGATTCACCACTTTTCCAAGTTTGTAGATAATGGTTCTCTGGAGTCCCAGAGCTTTAGAAATAGCTTTGTAACGCTTTTCAGAATAAAAGATGTCCAAGACTATTCTTCATCTGTTCTTGAATCTTTTATGATTGTGGCATCATGTGCTGCTTTTTCCCCACTTCACACGGCCAGACAGGTTCTATTTAAGTAGTTTTTTAGATTCACTAGGACTGGCACTAGTCATGCCTGGGAATACAATTGAAATTGAACCCAATTACCAATTAAATGTGCTTAATTGGTTGATTCAGAAACTAAGGGGGAAATTACTTTTTCACAAAGGGCTGGGCTGGATAGCCTAGTTCCTTCAATGAATGAAATCGACATTTAAAAACTGCACTTTGTGTCGACTCTGGTTATTTTTGTCTGATATTAACCCAAGTTTGATTATCTGAAACATTACAGTGTGACAAATGTGCAAAAATAGAAGAAATCTAGAAGATGGCAGATACTTTTTCATGACTCTGTATGTCACAGCCAATCAGGAAACAGATAAGAAACCAATATGGCGTGTAAGTGAAAAGCTTGTATTCCAGATGCTGGTGAGACCGAACCAGTGTAGCTGCTGTTCATGACTGCTTTGTTTTTTTTGCTCAATATTGTGATTAAGTATGTATGTGTGAATGTGCATGTGTGTGTGTGTGTGTGTGTGTGTGTGTGCATGCACATGTGCACCGTAGTGTTTATGAGCGTGCATGTGTTTATACACACAAAACAAACACACTATGTGCGCAGTGCACTGTACGTGCCACATTGACAAGGGCAATGAATATATTCAGGGAGAAATCTGAAAGGCTAAATGGCACAAACAGCAAAGGATAATGTTTGCTTCTCTATTAATAGAAATTAAAGAGCAAATACTACTGGTGCATAATTTAGTTTTCATAATCTGCTGAAGAGAACATTTGCAAATGAACAAATGCAAACAGATTTGCAGAAATCGATGATGCAAATTTTCAGACAGTAAAATGTAATTAAATTTGGAAAGATATCCATCTTCCACTGCCTATTCCGAGCTGTTATGCATATGACTGTGGGATTCGATCGTGCAGTCTCAGTTTCACTTCATGGTCTAAACTTTATGTCAAAAATAGAGGCAAGAGGAAGGCAAAGCCTACAACACTAGTTCACACACTAAAATGGTGATCACAAGGATGGAAAGACATGTCGTTTGCCTCTGTCTTCCTCTGCTTGCACAAAAACACTGTGCACATGCTCAGTAGGATCTCCAACAGATCAGTGGAGGAGATTAAACATTCTGCCTGATTTGCATCTTATCTATTTTGCGTTGCACCTAATCTGCAATCTTCTCAGCCGAATTAAAGCTTAGCTGTGTGTTTCAGGCACAAGTATTAGGTGACGAAAAAGATCACAATCAGAGAGATATCGGGCCTTTGACCATCTTGGTCACGAGCCCAGCATAGTAAACAAGCTGGCTGTTAAAAAACTTGGACTCATTGGCCTTTGGCGGTGTGGGCCAACACATAACCGATGTAGAGCGCAAGACACAGTCCGCTAAGTGCAATCAGTCACCCTGCGGCTTCAGCGAGACATCCGGCCAGAGGGGTGAGAAATCGATAAGGCCTCGGCAGCATCTCTCCCATTCGTTTTCCCTCGCCGACACCCGTAAGCACGATGCTGAAGTATTTGCGTACAATATGGTCATTGGAGGTTAGGCCAGGGATAATGTCCAGCATTTCAGTCAGAAAAATATACCACTTTTTTCTGGTTCCCCGAGAAGATGCCCGAATGCAGGGCCAGCGAAAATGACAACCGTCACACCCCACACAGCTCAACAAGCTCAACTCCTGACAAATCTCTGCTGCCGACGCAGCGTCATCGCTTCCCACAAAAACAGCCTCAATACATCCTCCCTAGAATTACTCTGAAGCTCACTTTCATCTATCTTTTATTTCAGTTCCTCCCAGAGTTTGCACATCTTTGCTCCAGTGTGCCCTTTTCGAGCCATGTAATTGGTTTTCCAATCAGCTGCCCTAATTTCTCTGAATATTAATTTCCTCCGGCTGAGGATTAAATCTCCGTGATGTTGGCATTTTCGCTGTCTGATTTTGCTGATCTGGCCAATCTTTTGCCTGGGAATCCGGGATGCAGCTGGGCTTAATTCACTCAGCTGAACACAAGCTTCAAGAATACGGGGCATAATTCCGTCACATGACGCTAATGTGTTCTAACTTAACAAAGAGGCACATGTAGGAGGAGCGAGTAAAACCAAATTAGAGCAGGAGAGGTGAGAGAGCAGAAGACAGCGGTGAGAAAATAAAAAAATTTATAGTATGATGTGAGGATTTCCTCTCTCCTGATTGGTCGAGGCGAGCTCCACAGGTCACTGTAAACAGTCATATTCACTGTGCGAAAGTGCGCAAGAGGTGATTACAACAATCCGACGACCTCAAGCTAAAAACAGATTCGGCTGCCCCGCAGGAGCTCCTGACAGTGTCCGTATTTCGTGCTGCTTCGTCCCCGTGAGGACCTTTACGTATTTACAAGATGGCTGCCTAAATGGGACAGTGAGGTTCATTTATTTTATGTTTTCAAGTAGGGTCATATAATAAAACAGTTATTGACTTCAGGATAAATCATTGGATTCACCTCAACTGAAGTCAATATTTGTACAACATTCACATTGAAGATGATTGAACTATGATGGCATTGTCCTTGTTTTGGGACAAGATGCAATGGGGTCAGAGGTCATCCACCTGAAAATTGTCTGTCAAAAAGGTACATTTCCTTTCAAGAACTTTGAGGAACGTAATCCTAACACACAGATTCTGCATTATTTTCAGCAGTCACCCTAACTCTACACTTTCCATAAGAATGAACTACGGACCCTACTCAGAGGAAGAACATCAAGCCTCATCTCCAACAATCTAACGGCACCAAAATACATTTCATCTGCACTCTCTCCCGTATGCCCTACATTTCATTTCCTACTGCCAGCTCCAGTCCCCAAAGAATAGTACTCCAAAAAGACTGAACGCTTCAAATACAACTTCCCCAATCCCAATCCCCAAAGATGCGGTCAAATCTGTATGCATCTGGACAGTGATATAAAAGGGATGCAGCTTCCATCCCAAATCATACATACAAAAATTAGAGCTGACATTTCTGACCTAAACTGTAAATTCAATGCTTTCAAATTCAGTGAGATTGAGCATAAACACAAAGAGCGAAAGCTGCAGCACTGTTTGAATACTTGCACTGCAGTGTGCATGCATACATTCTCCACCCAATAACACCCTCGGGGGTCTGTGCAGTCCCTCCATGTACCCACTTCCAGCTCATCGCTCCTCTCCCCTGACTGCAGTGAGCAGAGCCCAGGATCTCAGTGCGCTGGCCCGCCGTCCATAAATCTACATTTGCCAGATTTGTTTTAATTACATTTTCCATTAAAAGTAATTAATAATGCAGGTGGAAGCTGGGTGGCCAGACCAAGCCTTAACCCCCCCCTTTTGATGGCAAGCCACGCTGCTGGACGCTGGCCCGGGAGAAACAGATTGGAGAGTGGTGTGCGCGTGTGTGTGGTATGTGAGTGTGTCTATGTGCGACAGCAGCCAGGCAGCTGCATTATTCAGAGTGTTATCCCTCGCCCCCCTTAACAGCTTCCAGGAAGATCAACACACACCAGCCATCTAAATACCGCAACCTGTGAGAGATTAGCCGTCTCAATCAATTTGGCGGTTTTAATCATTCGGATCAGCCGATGCTAAACAAGAGAGAAGTGGAACTCAGTAGAAATCAGAGTGAGCACTGTGATGGAGAAATCACAGCTTAACTGACAGCGCTGTCCAGGGTGCTGAAGAGATCCTCATCAGAGACCAACAGCAGTATCCAGGCACCACATCATGATCCTGGATAAAGCACGCATGGTGCGGGAGAGCAGCTCCAAGGCGCAAAAATACAAACTAATATTGGGAGAAAAACATTAAATTTCGGTTCATCTGCAAACGATTACTGTGTCTTCACACAGTACACCAGCTTTATTTGCGAGCTATTAGAATGTGTACCATTTTCACACCGAGAGGCCTGACTGTGAAACAAAGCTTTTACAGCTAAATGTCTTCAAAAACAGCTCGTCTCTTTTTTCCCCCAACACTTCGGTGACTGACAACCCCCACGTAGCATCCATCAGAGCCCCCCCCCCGCGTCACCATTTAATTGTTGTTTCACTCCAGAGTGTAATTATATACAGCGCACAGCATTTAATGTTGTAAAGTACCTGCTTCAAGTGCTAGAGTGCCTTTACATTAATGGTGCACAGCCATTAATTTGGCGACTGGACCACATCAGAAAAGACGTTGAGCCAATTGAAAGACTTTTACACGGTAAACTGCCGAAACAATGAGGGAGAGCTGAGAGCAGACCGACAGCAATAAACCAGGGATGGGTTAAAATAATAGCAATAAAAATTGTCCAATTATCTGAAAACAAGCTTTCCCTCCCCCATACATCAGACTCCTGTATCTCCCACCCACAGCCCACCCAACCAAAAATATCATATTGACACCTGCTGATGTGAAGGGAGGGTTTGCCTTTATTTATTCATTTTGTGCCTCCTGTAAATTTGCACTCATCCTAGCACAGTCCAAAAACACATTCCCGGGCCATCTGCATGTTTACATTTCAGGGAAATCATTAACAGCTCCGGCTCTGCACAGATGAAAGAGGGAGAAGATGTTTGATCTAACGCAGATACCCATGTGCGGTCCTGACGGTTCACTGCAGTTTACCGTCTTTCCCTCTGCAGCTGGCCTGAAGTTTGTAAGGCTACTGCTTTAGTTGTCACTCCCAAATGAAACTGTGGAAGAGTAACTCAGGTATGCTCAGTAACTCAGGTATGCTCAGTCAGAAACGAAATGGTATTGGTGACTCTGTACTACCAGCCATAAACAAGGCTACGGATGTAACGGCTACGGATGTAATGGAGTAATTAGCATCGTGTTACCAGAAAACCAGACTAAGCTGGCTGAGTAATCTCCCCTTCAAATCAGTTCAGAGATAAAGCAACAAGGAGTTAAAGGGTGTTGTTTCACTCACCTCCTAAAAAAAAACAAAAAAAAAACAAAACAAACCCAGTACTTTCACCCACATTCCCATCTCCCCCGGTCAGATATCGAGGAGCTACGAGTTAACTAGTGCTGCCTTATCCATAAACAGTACCCAGCTCTTACAGCTTTGTTCCCATATCCCCAGTACCACAGACAGAGGAGTAAGGAGAGGAGGTCATTTTCAGATTGTGAACGACAGGATTCCTGCAGCAAGTCAGCGAGGACCGCCATAAACTCTCACTTCTCCGGGGCTCCAGCGTACGGCCAGCCCATGTGCATAAACTCTCCCCCCCCACACACTCCCATCTCTTACCTGCATCTGCGGGCCCCCTCCAGCCCCAGCCGAGGTTCTGCTTCCCCGCCGTATATCCTACAAGCCAGCGAGAGAGCAAGTTACGAGGTGAGAGGCAGCGAAATCGAGAGACGAACCGCTAGCTCTCTGCCCAACAGCGTCTGGAGTTCCCCCTCTCTCTGCCTCCCTCTCTCGCTCCCTCTCCTGCGTACACACACACACACACACAACTGGCTAAGCAGCTCCCCCGCTCAGCACAAGTGTAGCCCATTTGCAGAGGAGAAAGAGAGAGGGGGATCGAGAGAGATTGCCTGGATAATGCAGATTGTCATAGGAGGTTGCATTCCTGGTAATCCAATACGGCCGGAGTAAAAGCCTCGGTCATCTCAACAGACTTAATTAAACTGATTTGATTCCTCACTCCAAGGACCTGTTTTGGCTCTGTGTCCCTTTTTCGAGTTCAGAATTGAACTCCGCATCCTGCCAGCAGACCGGGCTCCTCCACGTACTCTTGAAATGACCCGTCGTTGCACTCAATGCAGCGTTCAACCAAATTTAATTTTACCTGTCAAGGAAGTAAATGGGCTGCAATGTCACGCATCCCGCTAATGTTTGCCTCAGCCAGCCATAAGGCATAATGGATACACTGCCTCACGAAAACTTTTTATCAAGGTGTTTCATAAATGCAAAGACACTTAACGTAACTCCTACGACCCAATAAGGTACAAGATATCACATGTGATATGAATGTTCTTAACTAAACATTTTAATTCTGATGCAAAAATTTATTATGCATAATTATAAATAGAGTTAAAGAAAACTGCAAAATTTGAATGAGAAAAAGTTTTAAAAATTTAAAGAATTGAAATTTCATAATTGGTCGCAACCTTCAGTGTGACAGGTTTGGATGTTGAGTTGATTTTGGGGTACTGGTGTAGTAGTGAGGGTGTCTGACGGGAGACACATTGAGGAAATAAATATAAGCCTATATAGAAATGGGAGACAAGAACATGTAACTCCTCACCCATCATTTGACGTGGAACATGTTTCATAAATAATTGTTAGCAAAGAAATAAAACAAAAAATATAGAGCTATTCATCTGCAGTAGTGATGTTTACAAAATGCATTATTCATTACTTCCCCTCTTTCAAACCATATACTTTATTCGACTCAGATTTCGATGTCTAAGTTTTTTCAGTGGAGTCATTTCCCAAGGGCACAATGAAAGCAGTCTTCAGTCACTTTGAAAATTTCCCCAAAAAACAGGAGAGGTTACAGAGAGTAGAGCAAATGCACGGCTTCAAAATGCACTGTCAATACCACCAGATTAATTCCACAACCAAATTACAATTGACCAAATAAACCTAAATTCCAAATGCACATTGAGATAAACCACACACGTCATGCTTTAGTGCATCAAAAAGCCATCATGCAGAGTCGCGGCAGAAAGGGTCTCGGCTTTTCTTTCCACATTTCCAACACATTCTTATTTCAACTCGTCATATAGTGACGCTACCTAACCAAGCGTCGATATACGACGCAAAAGGAAGTTTTTAGCGTCTTTATTTGACGTTTACGGTTAGGGTTTAGGTTAAAGGTTACGGGGTTGAGTTCGTTTTAAACTGGTGTCAAATAAGGACACCAAAAATTTCTTTTGCGTCATATATCGATGCTTGGTCAGGTAGTGTCACTATGTGATGCGTCAGGGTGAGACTGGGCTCTGATTTCCAGTGCCTATGCCATACTCCATCACAACACCATCCAAAAGTCCATTTAAAGCACTGAAAAATGTCAGTCTGAGAGAAAGCACGCTGCTAATGCAGGAAAAACAGACTGTAAAACACTAAATATGTGTTGTTGGAATGAGATATGTGGCCAAATGGGGCATTTATCTTGTGAGTAAGGCTCCTCTTTGCATTTCCTTTGGCGATGAGACAATCTGTCTGGAAAACAGAATGCCTGCGGTGCTAATGACAGGCCTCGTTCTCCCCACGTCTCCTCATTGGCTGACTCTCTGTCGGCTGCTCAATTTAGGGCGGTAGAGCATTGAGACCGGTAAAAGCAGCCCTGCTAGTTTGTCACTTAAGCTAGGGAGGGAGGGTTTCGGTCCATTTTGCCAGGCAAAGGTTGCGACTCGTCCAGTAGTCTGAACAATGCAGTCAGCCCATGCCAGCAGAATCCAACTGGATTCTGGTCATGTGCCCAAAGCAGAGGGGCTGACATCAGTAGGTACTGCTGCAACCTCCCCTCTTACACAAACAGAGCTTTAAAGGCAGGTACCAGGAAAATGATGACAAAATGAAGTTTTTTTTAAGTACAAAAAGTATTTTTGTCCACAACAAATTACATCAAAATAAACATTATATTTCTACAACGTAAAAACCAATAATAAAACTATAAATATAATAATTTACTGTTTATAGAGATGCTGTATGTTTCGTATGTGGAAGCTAGTACTGAAATCTGTGATGCGACCTTTGGAAATTGTGGTCATGTGATCAAACACATGCAGTGTAAAAAAAAAAAAAAAAGGCACCCAGCTGCACTGCATTTTTGAGTTTGCTGGACATCGAGACCCAGGAGTCACACAAACTTTTTTGAAAGAACTTGGAGCTTGCAGTTGAGCAAACCCAACAATGTTTCTTAAGTTGGTTGCCTGACTTTTTATGTTCAATCTGCTTTTCATTTTTACAGCGAAGAAACCTGTAAGTATTATGGAAACCAAAATGTAAAAAAAAAAGAGTTTTTGGAAGCGATTCGGTTCGCAAAATGCCAGAATGGAGCAACAAAAGAAAAGAGTGAATACCATAAAACGCTGGGACTGGACCAATCTCGCTAGATTGGTGAACTAACTCATTATTGCCGAGGGGCTCTATCCCCTCCACCAACCACTTATGCAGATCATTTTGTGTGCATGACTTTTTTTTTTTTTTACTGAATTCTTCATATATTAGTTCATAAAAATAAAAGGTTCGCAAATGCACTATGATGTGATATGACAAACTTGTGTGTGTATTGACTTCAGCTGAACAAGGAATGTTTGAAAAATAGATTCTTCAAACAGTTATTATTGAATTCCAAACATTAACTCAATGTTTTGACAGTATTGTAAACAGCCAATGTTCCCCATTAAAACCTGTTTGGGAAAAGAGCACTTTAACAAAGAACACAGCATACATTTTGCAAAGCACTCCTGCTATATTCTTAGTACCTGCCTTTCGATGGCAGAAATTATGAAACATGAGATAAAGTCACATTATGAACTGCAACCATTACCTGATTTAGCCACAGCTAGCGCCTCACCTTGAAGAAATCATGGGCAATTTGTATAATACTTTTATTTAATTTTTTTAGAGGATATTTTAGTTTTAGATCATATTTTTGATAGACCCAGACAGTGTTATCACAAAGAAAAGGATATTACAAATTTGTACAATTACATGTTGGCTTGGTATTGGACAAAGGAGAGATTTACTTGAAGCATTAAAAACCTCAATGCGATTGTTTCAGAAGCAAATAAAGAGATTACTTATTCAATTTACAGAAATGTTTCAGCCATAAACATAAGGATTATTTTTCATATTGTGCCATAACTTCTTTCCTGAGCATCTCGAAACAGCAGCAGGCAAATCATTCAGGCAGAGGTACTGCATGCAGTCTTGGTATATGAGATACTGCAATGTTGCCCAACAAAGTCCATTCAGCTAAACAAATGTCCAGGTGAGGAGTATAACAGCTGCTGTATGGCTGAAGAGGAATGGCTCGCTGGTGTACCAATAACCTGTTTCAAGTCATTTCAATGGTGGCATGATGAGTCCACACGAGGGCAAGACACTTTTTGGACTGTTGATTGGTCATTGCTTTGCAGTGGTCTCAAAGCAATGAACAATGCTGTACTGCTCAACTTATTATGCTACTTCTTTCACTGATCAGTTAGAAGCCACACATTTCATATATTGCTTTGGAGTCTGGAGTTAAACCAAATGTTTTTTGTTTTTTGTTTTTTAATAAAAAATCCACATTCACCAATATCAGCAAGTGAACCCAATCATCGTAAACTTCTGTAAACATCAAAATAGGCTTCATCACCCACAAAATCTGTCCGACCAAAATTTAACTGATCTTTAAGACATCAACAGAATAACTAAGCAGTTGAACCACATTTTCATATTCCAATCAGCATCTACGGAGCACTCTAACTGTTCCTAGTAGTACGCAATTACTGGGACAGTTATTTACTCTGGATTGAATTCAGGTCCATTAAACATACGTCTTATTTGAGTCGTGTACATTCAATTTACCGTACTTAGATTTCTGCATATACAGATGTCAATTTACTTTCAGCTCAAGAAAGAATATTAAGTACACATACAGTCAGAATTTTTATGGCTGGTAGCTGGTTCATTGTTGCCTTCCTAGAGACTGTTCCAGCCTTGAAACTGCATGAATCACTGAAAGTAAATTAATAGTACCCACACAAATACACAACAGTAGCTAACCTTGTAGATCAGGAAGCATTGACTTCTTTTTCTTTTATCATATTTTAGTTATTCTATTAATTAGCAGCAAGTCCCTCAGTCAGGTATGGTTGCAAAATCACAATAATCATCTTAACTCAAATGGATGTTATCTGCAAGAAATACCGCACTGTTAGCCAGGAACAAGGTCACATGACCCTGCATTGATGTAACTGGCTGACTCAAAGAAGGTGCCCAACTACACTGTGTGTGTGCATGCTAGCATATGTGTGTGTGTGTGTGTAGGTGTGCGCGTGTGTATGTGTGTGTGTGCACATGCGCATGTGTGTATGCGTGTTTGTGTGTATTTTTTTTTTCCCCATGTGGGAACATTATTCATTGTTTCATTAATGAAACTCATTTGTACTTTATACTGGAGGCTGGTAAGATGAAATTACTCATTTGAATGTCTCTAGCTTTACTGCAAGTTTTTTTTAGCAGAAGCAAACTTCACTAGTTTGAGCTTGGCCTGCCACTCTAATCTGCGCTGAAATAAAAAGTCGAGCCTCAACCAAGGAAAGGAGAGGTAGAGAATATATTTTGTAAGAATTCATTATAACAAACCCCGAGGTAGAGCACTGCTCACAAACAATTCTGTGGTTATTGTGTAAGGAAACTGAAGAGTGATGATAATTTGTAATCATTACCATCATTCTCAAGAATAATAACTGGAGAAATCCTTGGGCTAGAGCAATTAACTACAGGCTCAGATGAAAGTTTAGAACATCAAGGAAGTAAACATAATCCACCCCTTTAATTTCTGTGAAAATGACATTTGACGAGTGCCGTGTGTACGCCAGGCAGCTACAGTCTTTTGTGGCCGTTGGTCTTTGGAGTGCAGATAGATAGATGATAGATAGATAGATATACTTCATTGATCCCCCAAGGGGAAATTCACATGTCACAGCAGCACAGGATAAAAAAGCAGGTAATACAATTAAAACAACATTAAATAGAATAGGAAAGGGGGGGGGGATAAATAAATAAATAAATAACTTGCTGCATAAGGTGGATGATGTGGCTAAAGTGACGAGGGATGGCAAACAGAATGTTAAATAAAAATAAATGCCTACATAAAGGTGGATAGCTAACAAGCAAGTGACTAGGGTGCAGACAAAGCATTAAATAAGTAAATACATAAAGTGGCAGTGGCAGGCAAAGAGTCATATTAATCCAAAATCAGTCAAGCGCTGTATGTGTCCTAATCAACCTGCTGTTATACAGTCTGATGGCAGTTGGTACAAAAGAGCGCCTGAATCGTTCTGTCCTGCACCTGGGGTGGAATGATCCGCTGGCTGAAAGAGCTGCCCATCAGCCACAGATTGTTGTGCAGGGGGTGAGAGGGATTGTCCAAGATGGAACAGATTTTGTCTCTCAGTCTCTTCTCAGCCACCGTCCCCAGGCTGGCCAAGTCCAATCCCACCACAGAGCGGGCCCTCCTCACAAGCTTGTTGAGTGTATTGGCCTCGCCAGTCTTAAGGCCACTCCACCAGCACACAACTGCAAAGCAGAGTGCAGTGGCCACCATAGACTGGTAGAGGGTCTTGAGAAGTCCGCTGCAGATACCAAATGATCTGAGTCTCCTCGGGAAGTACATCCTGCTCTGTGCTTTCCTGAAGAGGGCATCTGTATTATTAATCCAGTCGAGCTTATTGTTAATGTGGACCCCAAGGTATTTGTACGAATCCTCCATCTCCACTGCCGCACCATGGATGACGATCGGAGCAGGTTGCCTCCGGTTCCTCCTATAGTCTACCACCACCTCCTTAGTCTTGTTGATGTTGAGCTTAAGGTGGTTTCGGTCAGACCACGCAACAAAGCTCTCAATCAGCCCTCAGTACTCTTCCTCGTCATCATTGCTAATGCAACCCACTATAGAAGAGTCATCAGAAAACTTTTGGAGGTGGCAGGAACCAGAGTTGAACCGAAAGTCCGAGGTGTATAGGGTGAATAAGAATGGTGCCAATACAGTTCCTTGGGGCACCCCAGTGTTGCTTGTTAGGACCTCAGATACGCAGCCGTCCACCCTAATGTACTGCGGCCGGCCCGTGAGGTAATCCAGAATCCAGGCAGTGATGCCTGGGTCAATTTGCATATCCAGCAGCTTGTCTCTCAGAAGGCTCGGTTGGATGCTGTTGAAGGCACTGCAGAAGTCAAAGAATATGACTCTCACAGTGCTTCCAGAACTCTCCAGGTGGGATAGGGCTTTGTACAAGCACCATCTATTCCTAACTGCAAACTCATTTCAGCACAAGGAGGCACATGCTAACTTTATTCAGTTGTGTCCACAGAATACATACATCTAAGCTGGTGGTTTTCCCGCAAGATTCAAAAGATGCATATTTCTCTTTCACTGCATATTTCAATGTTAGATTAATTAACATTAGCCAATCTTGGGCCATGCATTGCAGCCAACACATGTATTTCCTATTATTGTATATTATCAGCAGATTTAAACAGCGAATGAAATGTATACCCATCAATGGCTGATGTACGGTGTCTAATTAGAATTGCAAATGTGCCGCATGGCGCCCGCTTTAGTTTCCTCTGGGTGCTGGAAGAGTCTAGTCGAGTCCATCAGCGTAATTAATATCACGAGCTCTGTAAAACACAGCGCTCGCTTCTAAAAATTGCACTGAAAAAAGTAGCAAGAGGCTATGAGCAATTGATTAATTTGACAGCGAAAGCATCGCCCAGCTAAAGGGAGAGAGCTGCCACTGTTTGACCCATTCCTGCACGCTAGTCAGCTCAGTGGACTACATTTCACTTCATTAAATTACCCGCCTGATGTGTGACACCAGACAGATTTTTCCCAAAAATAAGCAAAAAAAATGACATGGAAACAACTTCAGCAGCCACAATTTTCATCATTTTTTCACAGTACACCATCACAATCGATTTTAAATGAAACAATCAGATTCGCAGCTTTAATTTAATTGTTCTGCCAAAACATAAATACACTTAATTGTTTCAAATCATCAAACTAATTTTAATATGCGACAATGATAAGTATAGTAAACACACAATGCAGTATTTAATTGATGATTTCATATATTCAAAGAAAAAGCTATCCAACTCTGTCTGACCTGTGTGGACAAAAATAATTGACCCCTTTGTTATTAAGTCAACCAATTAAACAAATTTAATTGCCAAATTGGTGCGGTTTTTTTTTTTTGACACACCCAAGCATGATTACTGCCAGTCCTGTTGAATATAATTATCATTTCCATAGAACCCGTCTGGCAATGCGAAGCAGGCAAAAAGCAGCACATGATTTTACGATCTAAAGAAATTCAAGAACAGATGAAAAACAAAGTACTTGACATATATCCGTCTGGAAAGGATTAAAAAACCATTTCTAAGGCGTTGGGACTCCAGCAAATCATGGTTTGTGTCATTACTTACAAATGGAGAAAATTGAGAGCAGTGGTGAACCTTCCCTGGAGTGGCCAATCGACCGAAATTCCTTCAAGAGCGCATTGACGACTCATCCAGGCGGTAACAAAAGAAACCAGACTAACATTTGGAGAACTGCAGGCCTTAATTAACTCAGTTAAGGTTAGTGTTCACATTCCCACATTAAGAAGGGCGCTGGGCAAAAATGGCATCCATAGGTGAGTTGCCAGGCAAACACCACTGCTGAACAAAAATAGCACAAAGGCTGGCCTCACATTTGCCAAAAAAAATCTTGATGGCCCCCAAGACTTTTACGATAATATACTGAGGACCGGCAAGTTGAAAGTGTAACTTTTTGGAAGACATGGGTTCCGTGAAATCTGGCATAATGTTACCACATCAATCTACGACAAGAACACCAAACCAACACCATGAACTGAAAGCAGAAAGAAGGTGCTTTAATGTGATATTTAATTTGACCTCTGTTATGCTGTGGTATAGCTAAAATAACTATACATTTTTCAATGTAAAATATGTATAGATCGCACAGTATGATGTTCTGCTTACACAAAAAACAAACTCAGTAGAAATTGCCAAAGTTGGATTCAAATGGATCAGGAAATTAAATCCGACTTATGCGATAAGATTTAATTGGAAATGCATTTCTGCGGTACCAGAATTTTCATCCAACTTAGGCAAAAATCCGACTTATGCGGCTCCAACTTAGGCGACTTCTACTGTATTTGCCATTCTCTTTGTTTTCCGGTTAGCGTGACAGTGTGAACTAAAACTGCAGCCATTGTGGAGCACTGAGCCTTTTCTCTCTGGTTATTAGTGCAGAGCATTACACCGGCAGACAAAACATAAATAAAATACAGGAACCCATGAAATCTTTTCAGCTCTCAAGAGGGACCACATCACTGCAACAGAGCTCACAAGTGTACAGAGAATCTGTACCCCACTTCCTATTCAGCAAAGATAACCAAGTAGCACAAGTGCTTCCATAATCTCAATGAGGCAGCTTTTTATGGGCTATTCTGTGCCTTTGTGTGCATTTCAGAGGAAATATCTCTCCACTTACAGATTACATCGAGACAGCAGTTAAAAGAGCAGGACTAAACTGCGTCTAGCTTTTATTGGATAATATCTAAAATTTCATATCCTGCTCTATTATCACTCCGATGAGAAAATGATCTCAGCGCTGAATAACGGCTTCCAGGAAAAATATTATTTATGGCACGTATTACAACAAATGATACTGACCATGATGGTGTGGCAATTTTCAAAAAGTTTGCAGTTGTCTTCCACTTGTCTACACTGAAAAAAAGAAAAACAGTAGCAGCTCAAGACAGGAAGTAGAAGAGACACAGCAGCTAATAGTGATAAGGGAAATTTGCTTCAAATATGAAGCACAGCAGAATTTTACCTGCAATTTATCTCCCTGAAAGCAGATAAACTTTGAGCTCACTTAGCTTTAGTCTTCTCAAGATTTATGAAGTATGTTTAATATTCATCAAAGTTTAATTATTGATTTTGGTTCTATTTTATGTAAGAACACATAAACTTACTGCTATTTTACTCACTTCCACTTCAGCTTGTTCCAGCTTTTTATACACATTTTGCTAACCCTCTGTTAAGTTTTTTTTTTTTTTTTTTTCTTTAACAGTTCTTTTACTACAATAGCTGTTTAACTATTCATAACGATCAACAACAATCTGGTTGAGCAGCACTGAGAGGCACTTTATTGAAACAGGTTCTCCATCGAATAAAAGCATGGCAGCCGTTGAACTGGAAGCGGTCGCAAAAGGATCTATGACAGCTGCTTGTCAGACAAAACGTTGCTTCAAACAGGTTCTGCGAACATTAAAGACAGTTACTTGATAAAAATTTCCCCAAACTTCTCAAGGATGCACGCGATGCAAACAGATTGAAACTCTACCACGAATTCACCGGTTTACCTTACGTCGCACTTTCAATGTGTTTTCGCCCAAAGAAATATGGATGCAAAGTATAATTTATTCTTCATGGATTTCGGCAAAGATAAATGTGGTTACTCTAGCAACTCCGTGTTTGCAGGCCATCTTCTGTATTTAAAACAGCGACGAAGGTACGCTTTACACACGTACTAATAAGCTTGGGGTTTGTATTTCTGCTCCCTTGATATCGCACTGCATGTATGAAGGTGTTTATCGACTGGACTCTACTACGCATGTGCACCAGCTGACATAGTCCCTTTAAGCACAGGGGGAGGGGGCTGATTGGAGCCATTGTCCAATTGATGCTAAAAATCAACTACAATGACACAGGCTAAGAAATATAGTCCCTGAAACTATGCCGTGCAACTGAGCTCTGAATGTTAGCCATATAGGCCTACTGTGGTACCTTAGGAGCCATGTGCACAAAGCAAACAGTGCCTTTATGGGCAGTGTTTGACACAGAGCCTCAGGCTACCCAGTTTCAAACAGCTGACCCTGTTCCTTTTATGTATACTTATATACAGAACTACTACCCCCAACCCCCTTCTAGAAACAAACAGTCATCCAAAAGGCATCAAATTCTAAACACAATCATCCACACTGATCAGATCTGTAGGTGATGGGTGTGGGACTACTAACTTTTCCAGGATGTTCCCAGGAATGTTGAGAACATTAATGCTGTATATCACCATTATTTATGCACACACAAGTTTTTGTTTTGTGTCCAACCTCGTTTTATTGCCACACTGAATTATCAACAAGTTTCCCCCTTATTTTATGGCTTGTGGTAAAGCACAGGAGCCCTGTAAATGTGATTTAGGTCTTCTTATCTGACTTTTACTGTTTTAATAATCTCCTGCGCCACTGTCCCCAAATTGACTCCCGTTCTATGGGCTAGCTGATGCCCTCACCAAGGATGAAGATCAGGTTGCCAGGCAACAAGGCTAAGTCATTCCAACTCAAGTCTGAACATGACAAAGATGTTGTCCTTTCCTGCTGAGGACTTGAAATTAAGGGATAAAACAATTTTAATATTTGATAACACCTGCATTGTTCCAGGCTCTTCAAAATTAAAATCATGCATCACAAGGAATAATGGACAATCAAAGCATTGGATATTTAGAAAAAAAGCATTGAAGAAATTTGTGAAGAAATGGGTTGTAACTTGTAAAGAAGGCGTACTGACAGTGGCCTCGAAAAGCAATCCGCCTTTGTAAGACAAATCCCTGTTTCTAACAAGAAATCTTGAATTTCAAATTGAAATACACATTTCTTAATCTTTGCCCTTGTTACTGAAAAGTAATTTTAATCACTAAGTAGAAATCCCCGTTCAAAAAAAAAAAAGTTTTTTCTTATTGAAATAAAAATTTCTAAAATATAATTCTTTTTTTCTAGATGGGAATCTGAATTCAGATTCAAATCCCTGTAAATAAAAGAAGTTTCCATTTCCAAATTGAAATCCATATTTCAGTCTTAGTCCTTGTTGCAAAAGAGGAATCTTAATTTCTAAAATGGAAATTCTCTTTTATAAAATCAAATCTGTGTTCCTACAGTGAAATTTTAATTTCGAAATATAAATATTATTTCTATGAAGATATTTTATCTTTGAATTTAAATTGGTTTCTAGAAAGACATCCACATTTGCAATCAGAAATTAAAGTCCATGTTTCTCAATTTAGATTCTAATTTCTTAAAAAGGCATAGTCACGCCTCCGCTGCGTGCGCTCTATTTGCATAAGGGCTTCATTGGTTTCCCTGCTTCTCTGTCACGCCTGTACCTTGTTTTTTACATCAGTTAATTCGGTATTTTAGCTCTACACTGCTGAGATTTAGCGAGTGGAATGGCAGAAGTTTAGTGTTTTCATTTCAAGGCCATTTTGTCTCTTTCAGCAGTGTTATCACAATAGTATTAGTTTTGTTTTGTTATAACTGTCTGTTTTGTTTACTCACATTTTCAGCCAATTCCACCTTTGTGGTTTTTGAATTGCTTATTTTAAAAAGCCCCGCAGCAGTCGCACTTGTGCCGATCCCTGCACCATGTGTTACAGGGTGCCTCCTCTGTTTTTCAGGATGTAGCAAGCGCTTTCCCAGCCCCTGTGCAGCCAGATTTGCTGGCCTGAATGGCTGTCCGTAGGGCTGGTCCATGGCATTAGGTTACAGTGGTCGTTCCTGTAGCTAGGCCATTGTACCAGGTTCCATTCCAGAGAGGAATCCATCGAATCAGGGGTCTGTTTTTATTTTTGCTTCTCTTCTGTCCATCCTGCTTTCCCGCCTGTCTGCTGTCCAGCCCGTTATCCTGCCTGACGGTAAACCCAGATCGGTCACACTTTAGATGAAGTGTAGCTTATAAAGGCTTTATACAGCATGTATAATGCCTTCATAAATGAGACATAATGTCTTCATAAATCATACATAAGCAAATGTCATGCTTTGTAAAGGGTGAAATAAAACATCCTTATTCAGCATGTGATGCCAGATGTCATATAACTGACAATGTCACTTAGCTAGTGGCTAAATACTATAAAGGGTGACACTGTCAGCCAAGTGACATTGTCATTGTCACATCTGGCTTCACAGATATGCTCGACATACAGTATGAATGATGCAAATGGCTTGGTCGATCTCCCGGTTTTTGGCCACTCCTGTTCCTTGTTTTCTTTCATCATTTATTTAACTATTTCAGCCGTACACAGCCAAGCCTGGGGGGGGTGTCATCGCACTCCTGGTCCCATAGTTCCTTTTAGTGATGTTAAAGGTAGTTTTGTTTTGCTCTCACTGTCTACTTAGTATACTGTATTTACGTTTTCCGCAAATTCAGCTCTTGTGTCCATCCCTGCACCACGCGTTACAGGTACCTTTATTTCTAAATTTGAATACCTGCTTGCGAATTGAATTCCACATTTCTGAATGACCCACTTCAATTTCTAAAGGCTGAATAGGTTCCAGTTTGGTTTGTGTAAAATGGCCAAGCAGAGGCCTGTAAATAGAAAGTTAGACAGCTATGGCTCAATTTTCTTTTAAAGGTTTTGAGTAAATGTGTTTTTGGTAAGTTTGATGCCTAATAAAGCCTTTGGAGAAAGGTCTGGTGAGTTCTTCTAATAACCTTGTCCTGTAGAGCCACAGAGTGTGCTGACTTTGGTTTTCTCCACCCAATTTAAACCTAAGACACCCGGTGACATGTGTTTAGCGTGTAATCAAATGCTTTAATTCATCAGTCAAGTGCTGAGTGACACCAAAAACCCGCTGACACTGCGGCTCTCCAGGACCAGGGTTATCCACCCCCGCTTGAAAGTGACAAATAATCCATTTTAGAAACAAGGCTTTATATTTAGAGAAGCATTTTTCAATTTGATAATCCAGATTTCATTTTTGAAACCGAGATCTACAGTTATAAATAAAGATTCCTTTTGAAAATCAAGGATTCATTTTTCGACATGTGCATTGCACCTCTGAGCCAACAAACAAACCAGTTACCCGTTTCATATGTGCTGAATTATAGACAAACTCTCAAAAAATAAAACAACAAAAATAACAAAACAATAACCAAGCATCCCATCAGTCTGAATGATTCGAATTACTTCAGTGTATGGTTTTACATCAGTAATTTTAAGTATGGGCCTTTCAGTCTCTCATTAGAAAGTCAGCACTCAAG